>NC_061166.1:10011226-10096226 GCF_022113875.1 Hydra vulgaris
AAGATATAGGAGAAAAAATTATGCAAAAATGTTTTGAAAATCCTAATAGTAGCTACAATATGATAGCAAAAGTGTTGCAAATACATTTATACACTGTTAGTCATGTAATTCAACGTTTTTCTCAAACAAAACCAATCAAAAATTTTTGTATTATTGAAGACAATGAAACTTATATCAAGTACGATCATCTGAAAATTCCTGGTGCCATCAATTATATTGCCAAATTTAATGAAAAAGCAGATAAGAAATTTAAATACATAAAACATGATAAGTTTGCTAAAAAAGTCTTGATTTGGCAAGCTATTTGCAGTTGTGGCAAAAAATCAGCACCTTATATTTCTCAGTCCACATTTTCGAGTCAAATATATGTTAAAGAGTGGTTACAAAAACACCTTTTACCTATCATTAATTAACACGATAAGAGGCCTGTGTTTTGGCCAGATTTAGCTTCGATTCATTATTTTAAACTAGCTTTGGAATGGTATGAAAATAATAATGTGAAATTTGAGCCTATAACAGAAAATCTTGCAAACTGCCCAGAATTAAGAGTTATTGAAAAGTACTGGGCCATTATTGAAAAGAAAAATGAAAAAAACAATAAAACTTTGCAGAAATATTAAAGATATTAAAATATTATATAAAAAGCATCAAATGGCTTCAATTCTTACTCTGTGCACAAGCTTATGGGTACCACCAAAGCTAAAGTTGGAAACTTTATTAGATTCCCACAGGAATAATTTGATTTTTTTTTATATTTAATCTTCTCATATTATTTTATCAAAGTTATTACTTGGTTGGAAATAAAAATTGAAGAGTACTTTTTTTTAGTTGTTTTTCTACTTTCACATTTACTTCGTGTACACGCTTTATAATAACAATATAATAAACAACTACTTCATTTACAACTTTGAATAAAATAAATATAAAAAGTTCATACAACTCATTAGTTTCAGGATCAAAAGGCTCACAAATGTCATTTCCAACAAACATTCTAAATAAATATAAATATACATTTTTTTTTCATTTTCAATTTAAAAGAGAAAAAACATCATTTCAATTGTTCTTAAAGTTTTGTTATGTTAAAGACTAATAATGACCAACTAGCTGAGATCGGACCTGTAAAAATACGGGTTCTTCTAAATCTATTCCAAATCAAACTTTTCTATACTTTTTCCTTAAAATGGGTGATGCATAATTAGTGACACAAAAATCAAAGCCTTATATTTTTAAAGAAATAAAAGAAAAAAAATTTTTCATTTTTAAAAAATAATAACACAATATTTATTTTTTAAAAATTATTTTTTGTAAATCGATTGAACGCCTTGATCGGCTATTAATCTCAATTTAGTTTTGATACCCTTCATAAGGGATTGTAAAAATGTCAAATCAATTTTTTTCAGACAGGCTTCGATACGCCGAATCAGTTGTTGTTCACTTTTGGCCTCCCATCCACCCTCATACACATTCTGAGCCAATACTCCCCAAAAGTCTTCAATTGGCTTGGCTTTGGGGACATTAGGAGGGTTCATATCAACCGGCACGAAGTTAATCATTTCATTCATCCACGATATTGCCTCTTTAGCTCTATAGGCACTAGCTAAATCCGGCCAAAATATGTAATTTAAATCATCGTGATACTTATCTATGAATGGCAACAATCGTTCCTCTAAGCATTCTTTGATATAAATTTCGGATTTTATTGCAGCCGAGGTTGACGACCGGAAGAGTGGTTTCGACATTCCACGCTCAGATAATGCAATCCAAACAAGAATTTTTTTCGGAAATTTCTCTTTTCCCACAAAACGAACATTTTCTGGACATTTTTCTTTGTCGTTCGTGTAATAACCGGCGTTTCCAGGCATTTCATCACCAGCAAAACAAAAGTATTTTTCGTCGTCCAAAATTAAAACGCTTTGTTCTTTGTAGAGGTGATTGACAAGTTTTCGACTTCTTTTTTGTGCCCTTAGACGTTGTTCATCATTGTATTTCGGTGTTTTTTCGCGTTTCCGATATTTTATGTTCATTTTGGCTAATTGTCTACAAATTGTTGCTTGATTTACGTTGAATTTACGTGCGAGCTTTCTTTGACTTACACCTTTTCGATTGTTGGTCAACCTTTTAAGTTTCGCTTTTTTTTCTTGAGTCCACGATGATGGGCGACCAGAATTTTTTTTTATTTTTAAACATTGTCCATCAAGCTGTCGATTGATATATCTATATTCTGTTTTGCGAGCGATTCCTTCTTTAATTAAAATGGTTAGCGGCTTCGGCTTTGGTCGCTTTTGGGTTTTTTACAAAAAATTTTTTGACGCTTTTTTGAAGAGCTGCTCTTTCTTGGCCGTTTAACATTTTTTTTGGATAATTTTTTTTTTTTTAATAAAACTAGAATATTCAATTTACCAAAATAAATTTATATGGTTTAATGAAAAAGATTATATTACAAGCAAAACTAAGTTAACTTTTGTGTCACTAATTACGCAGCACCCGTTGTATCTAGCTTTCCTGATCCGAAAAATACAGGTCTTTACCAATTTACATCTCTATTCCTCACCGATTATTTCTATACCTATTCCTTATTTACTTCAATATTTTTTTAGTAAAATAATTTATTTTAACAAAAAGCTTTAAGAGCAAAAAACTAATCATGCCCACCTTTTCTGCATACATTGTGCTTATAAGAGACTTATAATTAGGTTTGTTTTTCTGCTAAATGCATTTCATTGATAGCTCAGTGGTTAAGTGCGCTGTCATCAGTGTTGTCTTGAAGGGTTTAAGACCTTCTCTTAGCTTATCTTGCTCATACTTTTATAGCAGAAAAATAATAGTATAGAAAAAAAAATTTCTAAAATTTAAAACAAAATTTTAAAGTTTTCTAATTCTATAGATATATAGATATAGGCAATTATTCGATTATTGCCTGCAAACTCAACATATGCTAAAGATGTTTATACTTACAGACGTTTGTATGTAAAGCTATGCAAATGGAAACTAAGAAGATCTTAAAGCACTAAAACATAGTCATAAAAAAAATTCATTCTTATGATTATGATCTCTCTCTCTCTCTTTATATATATATATATATATATATATATATATATATATATATATATATATATATATATATATATATATATATATATATATATATATATATATATATATCTTTATGCTAATCTAAAATTTAAGCCAAAAAGATTTTGCGCATTGACATCAGTTTGTGGCAAAATAAACCTTTATGCATCAAGTTTCCTTTTGCATTTATCTTACATTTTTGATTAATTTTAATTACGTTGCATACAAATGCATAAAAATATATATAATACATACAGATGTATCATTTTCAAGGATAAGAGATTATATTTATTACAATAGTAATAAATAAATAGTTTTTGTCTTTATTAGAATATATCCCATAAAAATTTATTTCATATATCTTCAATAGAAAGAGTTTTTAAAAAAAACTGAAATAAAATCTTATTTCTATAACTATCATTTTTAAAGGTCTAAGAAGTAGATGACATAATTTTAGCAATCAAAAATTATCAAGAGAGAAACAAATCTAAAGTTGAAGTTTCAAATTTTCCACTTGGATGTGACAATATGTTTTGTGTTTTTTCAATCTTGTCAATTTTTTAAAATATAATAAAACAACTACAAAAAAATATGATAGAACAAACAGATGCACTATACCATCACACATGTAGACATTAACTGTCTCAAAAGTTTAAATTTTGAATCAACAATTTCTTTATTTAAATATCTTTTCTGTTTCCTTATTTGATTTTGTCTTTTGTGAATTCTTCTGATTTAAACTATTTAAAATCTGTTTTAAGTTTTCACTTTTTCGTGAAAGATGGCTTTACTGGTCTACGTGAAAGATGGCTTTACTGGTCTACGTGAAAGATAGCTTTACTGATCATCTGTATGCCATCAAAATGTCACAAAAAAAAACAAAACAAAAAAAAAAAAACAAAATTCATACTCAAGATAAAAACAACAAAACAATATTAGGCTAGATAGAAAATAGAAAAAAACAGAAACTGTTTGCAAGAGCAGAGCAAAATAATTTCTAAAAGGAAGTTAGAGTTAAATACAAGTAATTTAATTTTTTTACAAGAAAAAATTTTTTTACATTTGTTTTTACAATTAAAAAAAACATAAAAAAGCAAAGATACTTAGAAATCTCATTGTTGTTTGGATCAAAATTCGCTGACAATCTGCTAATTTGTGTTGAGAATATTAGTCCTTCAAGTCTAATTATATCACCTAAAATTTCAAACATTTTTTAAAAATAAAACTAAAAACTAAAACAAATAAATTTGTATTGTTTTATATATATAGTAAAAAATGTTCACAATGGTAGAATCTTTAGTTTTGCATGATAAAAGTTAAGAAGGATGAAGGGCAATAGAATGCTGAAGAGCAAGATTCCCTTTCATTCTTAAAAAGAATTAATCAGATGACTTACAAAAGTGTGGGTAATGACAATTTAAGCAGGTTAAAATTGTTGAGAGAAAAGAATGATAAAAGTTAAAAAGGAACAGACAACAAAAGACACAAAATATAAAATTATATTAAATCTATAAAAAATTGTTCACATGTAATGTATTTGTTATAAAAAAAATTGTTCACTGTATTTGTTATAAAAAAAAATTATTCACTGAATTTGCTATAAAAAAAAATTGTTTACTGTATTTGTTAAACAAGAGTTATCAAACACAAAGTATATAGTTAAAACAAAACATTTGTTTGGTTTATCATTAATGATAGGCTCATACTATGGGTAATGTAAACTATGGGTAAGGCTCATACTAAGGTACTCATATAATAGGTAAACTAAGAACGAAACCAACAAAAACAAATTTTTTTTTATTTAACTTTTTTCTGTTTTTAAAAACTTTCAAAACTTTCAAAA
Source organism: Hydra vulgaris (assembly GCF_022113875.1). Lineage (NCBI taxonomy): Eukaryota > Metazoa > Cnidaria > Hydrozoa > Anthoathecata > Hydridae > Hydra > Hydra vulgaris. Next base: position 10,016,142 of record NC_061166.1, read on the forward strand.
ATAAGAAAATAATAATATAATAAAACAAAATTTTTAATTTATCTATTTCTGAAATATTATGATCACAAACAGGGATAGGACAAACAGCGAACCAATGAGGCTAGGTAGTTATGGATACTAATAAAGTTAGATAGTATTTTAGTTCATAAACAAATTGAATTTAATTGTTTTACCAGGTAAACCAGCAGAAGGTGTAACTTTTTTCAACTTTGGTGAGCATGCATCACGACGCTGAAAAAGAAATTTTTTATTAAATAAATAATTTTACTTTCACATCAATTTATAGATTAACAAATTTACTAAAACTTTTCAAAGAAAAAATAATTTAATACAATCTTCAAGTTTTAATTTCATTCCTAACTACTAACACATCATCAAAGTTGTTAAATTAAAGGGGTATAAAGTCCCAAAAAAGACTCCAGATTTGAAGGTCAAAAAGCTACCATTTACCTGGGCTTTGGTGTCCAGGAGCTTAAAAGGTTTTGAGAGATTCAAGATTTTTTTAAGAAACAAATCATGATATTTAGGGTACAGGAACCTATCAATTAAATGAGTCTGAAGTCTTTATGAAAATGGAACCCAGGGTCTAAACTAAACCAAGATTTTAAATTCCCTGTAACTTTTTTCAAAAGTAGTCCATAACAAACTCGAACACATTGGACCATGTATGTAAAACCATTTTATATGCGTGTGTGTGTTTGTGTGTGTGTAAATGCACAAATATATATATATATATATATATATATATATATATATATATATATATATATATATATATATATATATATATATATATATATATATATATATATATATATATATATATATATATATATATATATATATATATATATATATATATATATATATATATATATATATATATATATATATATATATATATATATATATATATATATATATATATATATATATATATATATATATATATATATATATATATATATATATATATATATATATATATATATATATATATATATATATATATATATATATATATATATATATATATATATATATATATATATATATATATATATATATATATATATATATATTAGGTTGGTCCAAAATTATAAATTATTGAAATTCATTTTTCCACAAGGCTACCATTATCCCTATTAATATTGGCAATACTGTAGCCAAATTTGAAGCAAATCTGATAATATTTAGGGGTTGCTATAAATTTTGACTTTTTGAACACTATGATAAAAAATCAAAAAATTTAAGTTTTCACATTATTTAATATCAAATTTAAAAATTAAAGAAACTAACAATTTAAATCAGGTAAATATGAATGCTTGCAAAGTATCTTATGAATACAGATCATCTGATCAATTTTCCTTTAAATATTTCAATGTTCTTATTTTTTAAACAAAAATGTAATATCAAGCAAGAATTTTGTGAATATGTTGAAAAATGTATGTTTATTAATCAACAATTTTGTCATCTTTCGCCAACATGGCTGCCTTGGATGAAGTAGGGTATTGCTGATGGTGACATTGAGCAACACAAAGAAGGAACTGCTTTTGTTCTTCATCCTTTGTAATCAATTTGTTGTACTGTCCAATTAATGCAATTCCACATTCCGCATTGTCATTAACAACTTTCATTCTTTGGATTCTCTCTGCCAACTTCTGATATGATTCATTGTCTTCCCAATATTTAGGATCTTTTGAAATGAATTTTTTGGCCTCTTCTCTACTTATACTGCTCAACAACCAACAACTCGAATAAACTATAGGTTCTCATAGTCACAAATGTCTCTAGTCTGTTGAAGTCAGTATTCCTGGAACCTACTCTCTTCAGTGCTAGATTTGTTTTGGGCAGTTGGAGGTTAACTACCATAGCCCTTTTCACATCCAGATCAACCCGACTATCAAAATATGCCAGACCTTTAAGATGTTCTGAGAAGAACCAAAGGTGTTGAGAAAATGTAGTAAAAGCTGCAATGGCAATTGTGCGGTTTGGATACTTTTGGATCTGTTTCAACATTTGAGCATCATTAAACGGAGCATTTGCAGCCAGCGGAGCTTCGTGCCAAAAACGTCCATAAATTAATGCCACAAACAATGCAAGCTCTACTAGGTCTTTTTTCTCTTGAACATTCAGAGTATGCTGATTTTGAAATGATACCATTTTCAGAGCATAGATGGCCTTTGACATCCATCGAGTATGATGCATCGCTCCTTGAGCGCAAAATGTTTTCTCAGCACCAACAGAGTCTTCCCCAAGGAAGACCAGACATAACCAAAGTAGTTCAAGATAATCCTCCCTAGGTTGCTTTTCGTTGATGGCTTTGGTGTAGAATGCTACTTTCAAAGTCCTTTGAAAGGACTTCCATATCTCCAATAAAGAGCTCATCTTTAGCTGGAGAGAATTTCTCTTGCTGAATATATGGCACTTCTTTTGAAACCAACTTCAGGTCCCCCTGTTCCACCAAAGAGAGCTGTAAAGACATTGCTCAGAACGACCTCCAGAACATGGTGATGACAACCAATACTTACAAGCTCACGACCAACTGCTTCCTTGATTAAAACACATGCTCCTTTGTGAATACCTGTGTTAGATGATTTTGAGTCAAAGACTAAACCCTAAAGTTTGTCTCGAATTTTCCAATCATCCAAGACCTTTAAGCAAGCTGCTGCTTATTCCACTCCTGTTCCTCTTCCAATTTTTGAAACCGCTAGCAATTTCTCCAAACCATTTCCAGTTACAATTACTGCAACGCGATCCACAGTTTCTTTAGAACCAGTAATATCTGAAAGCAGTTCCCCATCCCAGTGTAGAAGCAACGGAAATTCAATGGAAAAGTTGTCTGTCATTCTGAGTAATGTGTTTACGAGTAGACATTCGAGATCTCCTGATTTTACATTGAGACAAACTTAAGTCTGCAAGAGGATGTCCTAGTGCTTTAGCCACTGAAGCAACAACAAACATAGCTTTGAGATCTGGAAGGTTAACTCTGTCCAAAGCTCCAGCAACTTCTGGGCTTGACACAATACTTTTCAAACGCTTTTGCTTTGGTGTAGAAGAAACAAATTGCAATGCAGAAGACAGAATCTCAAAATTTGGGTCACCATTGCTGTCTTGACTGTCTTCTGAGCTGCTGATGTTGACTCAAACATGACCACTGGATTGTTGTTGTTTAAATAACCTTGCATCAAATGCTTGATCTTGAGCTCTCTTTCTGGCTTCCTTTGCCAGTAGGTTCATATCAACTCAGGCCATCCTGCAGCTGGTAACATCTTCTCGATGCATTGCAAGAAATTGCCTTCTTCAGCAATGGTCATTGTCTCCATTGCGGTTTTAGTTGCCAAGTCAAAAAGCTCATAAAGTGTGTCCTTGAACATCTGTTCTTTAATTCTATAGCTTTCCAGGTCTATAGCTCAATTCTTTTTTAGAAGTTGATAGGAATTGTATAATTTCCTATAGTAATCTTTCACCAGAATCAATTCTTTGTGTTGGGATTCTTGCCTTATTCCACATCACAATCAGCTCTTGAATTATATGATGAATGCTCTCCTATATTGTGTGATTTTCTTCTAGATGATGGAGGAGGAGACACCAGAGAACATCTCTATTTGTTACCAATCTTGATGATGAGAACTGCTTAGATGCCTTCCCAATCAGTTATACCTCTCCAGAGCTTCTTGTAGTAACTGCTATAAATGATGAATCTGTTGATATAAGAATATCAAGTATAAAAAAATAAAAATATGTGTTACAAGAAATAAAAAAAATAATCATTATAAATGGTTTAGTGAAATACTGCAGACATGTGCCTATTACAAATTGGGCACCAAATTATAGATAACTAAAAAATATTAGATATACAAGTGAATTCATATAGCATCTGCTTTTCAGCAAGCATTAATTTATTTACCAGTGTTGGGATTTTCAAATATGCAAAAATTACACAAAAATTTTTATAAATTCTTAAAAATTGAGTATTGTCAAAAAAATGATAAAATCATAGCGACCCTTAAAACTGTTCAAATTGGTCCAATTTTTTATATGGTTATTCTCTAAGCATAGTCGAACAAAATTGTGCTTGTGGAGAGAATGTAGGCTTATTTTGATTTTTTACCACACAAATCTGGACCACCCTAATATATATATATATATATATATATATATATATATATATATATATATATATATATATATATATATATATATATATATATATATATATATATATATATATATATATATATATATATATATATATATATATATATATATATATATATATATATATATATATATATATATATATATATGTATATATATATATATGTATGTATGTATGTATATATATATATATATATATATATATATATATATATATATATATATATATATATATATATATATATATATATACATACATACATACATCCCACTGATTTATAATATAATCTATTTGCAAAAAAAATTACATTTTCAGGATATAAAATTTTATCTTTTTTTAATTTAAATTATGTTTTTAGAAAATTATTTTTAAAATATTAATAAATAAGTTAATATATAGAAAGAACTCTTACATAAAAGTAAACATTTGATGGGACCTCAACACCATTAATAACAACTCCAATTTTATAATCAAATGTAACTTCACCATCAAGAAGTTTTCTTTAATAAATGTATAATATATAAAGTATAATGCACTAAATATACACAAAAACAGTGTTATTCTTGTTATTATTTTAGTAATGATTTAACAGTATGTATAAATTATGCATAATTTTTATTTATAAATTATGCAGTATAATGCATAATTTTTATTTTTCTAACATAAACTTTGAGTACCTGGTTTCACAAGATAAAATTTCTCGACTTGATGCTGTTACAACTACATCACAATAGTTTACAATAAATGAAACTGTGTTTGTCATCTTCACAATAATTGTGTTGTTGGATTGATCAGGAAATTCTAAAATTCAGAATAAGAAAATTAAATAAAACAATTTTCGTATTATATAAACGGATGTGAACAAAATGTTTGTTATAAGGTTTTAAACTTATCTAGAACTAAATTTCCTTTATCTTCAATTTTTTTATTTTGAAGAATCCTTAAAGTAAACACAGGTTCTTAACTTTAACAAATACTACCCTAGATAATTCTAATAAGTTTTATAATGCATATGCTTGCAGGGTATGTATATCATAAAATATGAATTATAAACAAAACATATGTATGACAGTTTTGAAAATCAAGTTTTTTAAGTATTCTTCAATTTGATTATGCTTTCAGTAATCATTTCCTGATTTCAAATTGTGGAAAACATATGATTTTCTCTGATACTATTAAGGATATACAATTTTCACAATTGGAACCATGTTCTGTTTTTAAAAACATTCAAAACAAACTGCTAAAAGCTAATTTTTTTTGGAATAAATTAAATGTGTTTTGTAAGCAAAATATAAATTTCATATGAGAAGTATTCTGGATAAAATTGCAATATTGTAATTTTATCCAGAATACTTCTCATATGAAATTTATATTTTGCTTACAAAACACATTTAATTTATTCCAAAAAAAATTAGTTGTAGCAGTTTGTTTTGAATGTTTTTAAAAACAGATATACACTTTGTTAACAGGTATCAACCTTTTTGTCTATTTATACATTTAATATATATATTTAAACTATATATATTTCCCTATTTAGTAATTTTCAATTTTGATCTAAAATAAGAGTTATCATTTATTTTCTTCAACTAATCTGATTTTTTTTGTTATCATTATTTCATGGTTAATAATTTACTTTGTTTGAATCTTTGTTTTTCTTGGTACTTGGAATTGAATTTAGATTATTTCTGCATCTCTGATGAGCATATTTTAAGTTGATGATAATTTGAATCATTGATATATATTGGGTTTAATAATTAACTGAATTAATTACAAAATATTTAAAATAAAATTTTGGAAATCATTAAAAACTAAAAAATTAGAGTAAAAATTAAAAAAAAAATTTAAATAAATTTATCATATTTTTTTATTATTATTAAAAAAAAAAAACATTTGCAAAAATTAAAATAGCTTCTCAGCATACACTTAATGCCTAAAAAGTACCTTTGGATTGTTTTAGGTTGTGTTTTCTGAGTTACTTGAGTTGTGAAAAAAGCAGTTTTAGATTGTTTTAGACTTAAGTGTTTTCTGACTTAGTACTGCAAAACAATAATTATTGTATGAACTTTTTAACTCTATTTTTTAGTTTTGTTAAAAACTTTTGTTTTTAATAAATAATTTTTTACTTTATATTAATAAATATTCCCCCTCCCATTCCCATATAGCATTTATTTTTAATTTAATGTCATCAAAATTAACATTACTATACTAGGTCAGATTATTTGTTTATTTTATTAAGGAAGAATTCTTAGTTAATTTTTATTAATAGTTCAAACTTCGGTTTTTACAAAATACAAAAAGTTCTCTCGGATTCTTATTATTCAATTTTGAAAGAACTTTATGAAAGCTATACCAATTTTTAGAAAGATCTATTGACATACCAAAGTTCAGAGTTTTTATGTTCATACTCCTAACTGTTAAAATTGAACTCCAAAAATTATGTGTGACTTCTGTTCGCAAAATAAAAAAAATCTTATTGAACTCAACAGTATAGAAATTAAATAATTTTAATTTCGTAGATCTCTTGCTGAGGCTAGCAGAACCGGAATATTTTGTAAATCCATAAAAAGCATTTTTCAGAAACAAAAACCAACTGATTAAAGTTACTAGAACCACAAATATCAGACTCACCAACCGGTACTTCTAATTGAGTTCAAATTGTATAAATTTTTTTATTTTAATCATTCAAGTTTACTATAGTTTGTAAAACTTAAGTACAGTTAATGAATAAGTGTTGTTTACCGCGATCGCTTTGATTTCATCGCTTTTAATTCTTATAAAATCCAAGTGAAAGTATCATAAAACCGAAAAAAAATTCTTAGAAAAAAAAATGTTTGAGTTACAAAAACCAATCAAAAATTGGCTAGATTTTAGGCTATGTATCTTTCCGACAACATTCATGACTCCGTTGGTCAAAAAAAATTTTCAAAAAAATAATTAAACACGACGTTTGTAAAGGTGAGTTTCCACTCATCCGTTTTTCTACGGGAAAGGAAAAGGGAACGAAAAAATAATTACGTGAGCATGAGCAGTTTTCTTTAATAAATAAATATAAAAACTTTTACTACACATGCTCGCGTGATTATTTTTTACTTTCCCATCCCGTTCCCGTAGAAAAACGAATGAGTCTGTCGGTTAACTCGAACCCCCAAAGGGACCAAGCAAAACGATTCGACTAAAAGAACGTTCAACTTGAGAGAAATAAAACAATCGTACAGTCTCTCGCTTAATTGCGCAAATTGAAACAGGCACTGCGGTGTGCAAATAACTAGAAGTGCCCAAATAAGAAAAAGATTTAAATTGAGCAAACTAAATTATTAACTATATAAACAAATATTTATTAAGAAATATATTATGCATGACGGAAAAAGTCATAAATTGTAGACTGATATGCATTCTGCAGCTTTTCTTTTGCTGCAGCATTCCTTTGTATTTACATCGAGGCTGTAATATGACAATATGTCTGAGAGATGTGGATATTTATCACATGGTTGCTTCCAACTTGTGCAATTTGCAGGGATGAAAACAACTTCTACAAGATTTCGCTTAAAAGCCTCAAAATGTCCAGGTGCATAGTCAAATAATTAAAGAACAGGCAAGCCAGTTTTGCGTTTAACTTCAGGATAAAAGACTTCATTGAACTATTTCTGACATATAGAGACATCCATCCATGCATTTTTCTGACAAAAATACTGTATATGCCATGTTCTACCAACTATACAAGCAGGTCGAGCAGCTTTTTCAATCATAGAACAGGGTATTTTGAGAGATACTGTTGCGTTGGAGCAAACAACTAAAGTCTTTAGATTTTTATTTACCTCTTGTAATTACTAAGCTCTCAGTAGGCATTAACAGAGAATATCTATGTCGCAAACAGAGAATATCTATATCGCAATGCATCAATCCAAATAAGTCTCATTTTCTATTGCTTTAAATTTTCCAGACGATAATCGAAACACTTTTTTTCTAGCATCTTCTGTCCTTAGAAAACTTCTTTTTTCTATTTGATCTCAATTATTCCAGAGAGATTGAATTGAGTTTTCAGTTACATTATATTCTCTTGCAATCGCTCGTTTGCTTGGCGCATCACTTTTTTTAAGTTTAGCTATAATTTCGACTCTTTTGATCTTCTAATAACCTTTTTCCTTTGCCTTTAGCCATAAGAAGTAAGGATAAAAAAAGTTGGAAGAAGAGAACTGAGCGGACCTGTACACGGCGCACCCTAAACTCAGTGAAGTTCGTAGACGAACTCGGTAAAGTTCGAAACGATAATTTTGCCGTTTTATGATTCGTTAATATGAACGAATGAAAATTTAACATAAAAGTTTTTACTGCCTTCAAAATAAGTAAGATGACACCTTTAGCTGAGTTCATTGAAAGTATCAAAGAACAAATATTGGTTGATTTTTTGCAACAAAAAAGGCTAATGCCACTTTAAAATCCTTATCTATGTGGTCAAAGATTGGTTGTGCAAAAGTATGAACGTTGTCAAGTATGATTTACTTAACTTTTTTATTATTATTTACACAAAACAGATTATTCCTTGTATCTTTAAACTACTTGATTTAAGGAAAAACATATTTGGCGATGCAACGAAGTCAATTTGAGCAGAATTTTTTGAAAACTCTATATCTTTAAGTGTAAGTCTGATACTTCAATTAATGTTTTTATGGGTTCTGGAGGTTCTTGTAACCGCTGCATCTGAGGTAGTAGGTGTGAACGAAAAAACCTCAATTCAGTGGTATCAGTACTTCCGGGATATTTTTTCATTTAAAACTGTGGATGTTGCTGCTGTGAATCAATTAGGTGGTACAGGGCTCATTGTAGAAATAGATGAATCTTTAATTTTTAAACGAAAATATAATGTTGGGCATAACGTTGAAAAACATTGGATTTTTGGGGCATTTGATATAACTAGTAAGAAAGGATACGAAGGGTAGAAGATCGAACAGCTCAGACATTAGTGCCTATAATTCAACAATTAGTTGCACCTGGATCAATAAAACAATCAGATCAGTGGGCTTCATATGCTAATTTAAATAACTTAGATTACAATCATTTCACTGTAAACCATTCAATAAACTTTGTTGATTCTGACACTGGAGCGACAACAAATCATGTTGAGTCATTTTGGTGTCGGATGAAACTAAGGCTAAAGTATATTTTTGGATAAATCGTTAAGACTTATTATTATCTGTTTAAAGCAAGATTTATCATTTACTTCGATTTGAACTTAAATTAGAATTATTTATTTATTTACGTTCTGATAAAATCATTATCTTAAAATATTTATGATAAAAACTAGTTTTTAACTTAACACAGGAAAATATTGAAAATATAAAGAAAAGTTACGTTTTCTGAACTAATTATAGTTTCAATAAAAAACTCAGTAAAAAATTTAAACACAAATATTTTGGGCCTAAACGCGCAATTAACTGGGATGTGCAACTAATTGGGTGCGCAATTATGCGAGAGACTCTGTACTTGTTTTCAAGAAACTATAAAAAAAAAGTTCTGTACTAAAAATAACTGGGAATAACTGTACTAAAAAATATAGTTTTAAATTTATAACATGAAAAACTTCTTCAATAAGTTGCCTTAACAAACTGTTTCTAATCATTTTCCACCATTTTTCTACAAAAAAATAAAATTTAAAAGTATAATAGTATGAGCGAAGGATATATTTTAATTTATTTATAAACGAGAAGAGGAAAAACAGTTAAACTTTAAAATTTTCTTGAATTGAATACTGATTGTAATTTGCCATTTTATAAATTCAACCATAGTCAACCATAAGGATATGGAAAAAAAGGTGGAGGATTGGAGGATTATGTTTTTGAAAGTGATTAAAAAATGATTTTACGATAAAAATATATATATACTGTGCTATTCAAATGGTAATTACGAATTATTTTTTTTTTGAATCATAAAATAATTGTTCATAAAAATTTTTGAATATTTTAATTGAATGTGTTTATCGTCCACCTTGTGTTAAAATTAAATAGTTTTAAACTTATCCAAAAATACTATTGCAAAATTTGATAAAGAAAATAAATCTTTATGTAATTGGCGACATAAACCTCGACTTTTTCATAATTTTCAAAAATAATTTTTTTTTTATTGTGTTTTTTAAATTTTATATCTTTTTATAATCCAACGCAAGTGACAAAAACCTTTGTAAAAGCAAATGTTATAATTATTTGGTAACAACATTTGAAACTGGGATTTTTAAGAAAAATATTAGTGATTTTTTTCTGATATTCAAAAAAGTAAAATATTTAAAAACTATAGGAGAGTGAAATATTGGCAAAACAGCAATGCGGGAAAGCGAATTAAAGACACCAGTTATACGAAATTGATCCTGTTTATTACTTATCATTTAGGTTAACTATTCATTCACAAACCCTCACAAGCATTTTTTATAAATCTTATGATAAAATAAAATTTTAGGCCAAAATTAAAACGATTGTTATTTGGAAATACCCTACGTACATGGGGAAATTCTGAACATACCGTATGTTAATCACAAACACTGTTACGTAATAGCGAATAAAATGCTAATTGTAGTAATTAAGTGCAAAAATGTTGCTATGAAATAATAACAACAAAAGGAGTGGTTTTATATCCATTGTAGTTACAATAGGAATGTTACTTAAGAAAAAGGTTGCATGAAATTATAAGGAAAATTTAAGACCAATTTATCGTGAACAATAATTGCAGCTTCACAACACTACTGTACGTCTGCAACTGAGCATGGAATCCCCTCTCAGCAGGTAAGAAGAAATTAGAAAATATATTTTTCTATTTGCATATAAATTTTGCATTTTTTTTTTTTTTTGCATGCTCCGAACATGCCGTTTTGCGCATGTTCGGAGTTCCCCCACATTCTCCATTACTCCACTCTACTCTGCGTCTGATTGTGAACCAAAAGTAATAAATTTGAAAAAACGTAAAACGAGTAACTTTAATGAACAATTAGACAAAAAAAAACTGGAACAACAGACAGTACACATAAGCCTTTTAATATTTTTAAGTGAATTTCTTGAGTATTTTAATAAAACATGTTTTCAAAACTTAACGCAAAAGATGGATAAATTGCTGCTAAATGCCTAAATAAAAGCTAAAACTATATAATAAGTTTCTAAAAAATAAAACACTGATAATAAAAAAATTACCAAAACCATTAATATTTTTACCAATATTTTACTAAAAAAGCTAAAAAAAATGCTACAGTAATCAAATTATCAAATGCAGTTTTATTAGTAAGAAAACCTCCGTCATTAATGATATAATAGGATGAGAAAATCAAATCATCATTTTAACTTTAAAGAGTTATTATCAACAACATCAATTTTTTTTGTGAAAATTTGTAAAAAAAACTTGTATAGACTCGTAATTGTCGCAATCCTGATGTAAACCAAAAATATGTTGATTTAAAAGGTGGGGGGGGGGGGAGTTGACTTATGGGGGTTTTTTAACCATATAAATTTTATATGGTTAAAATTTTTGAACGCTATGAGATTATACAATGAAATTTAAAATTTGTCAATGGAATTGAGAATAGTAAAAAAAACATTTTATCAAACTGTTGCATTTTATCAAACATGTTTGGTCCAACCCAAACATGTTTGATAAAATGCAACAGTTTTTCATTCTTAGGCTATAATCATCGTAATTTTTTGAATAGTATCCTTATTTAACAAAAGTATAATCATACAAATGTTTGGAGTTTTCTTTATGTCTGGAGGTTAGAAATATGAAACCCCTAAAAATGCTGGATCCGCCCTTGAATAATTGAGTCATAAATAGCTACACAATATATTTAATGTTAATTAAAAAACTTACTTGCTAACTATTACTATAACTGCTTCTACTCGACAAAATCGCCTCGCATTTGCATTTAGAACTAACATACACGTTTTTGTTTATTTTAAGAAACCAAGCAAATGGGTAAATTTTAGGTGCGGTAATAATAGAACAAGTTCTTTATATTGGGTTGTGTAAAGAAGGTAAATCACCAAAATAAGAAGGTGGAATACACGCTGTTTTATAGTACTATAAAATTTATTGAATAGTACTATAAAATTTCTCTCTTTTTTTTTTCCCAATCTAGTATTTAAAGTTTCTTAGAGTTTCTTAAGTTTGTTATTAAAATATACGTATTTCAATGGTTTAAACCAGTATTTAATTTCAATTTATTTAATCGCGCGTTCAAATAAAGTAATCATTTAAACTGTTCTTCTCGCTTGTAGATAATGCTTTTTAATTTCAAGCTATGTTGATGAGATGTGTAAGTCAAAAATTAGGAAATATTCCTCAAACTCTTAATAAAATAAACTTTTTATTGAAAAGTAATTTAGTATTAAAGGTTGTTTGAGATTTTGGGCTTTCTTGTTTTAGGCTTTTCATAAACAAATTTCTTATAGAACAAATTCTACTTTTATGCTATAACATAAGTATAGCTACTATTTTTGAAGTTTAAACATCTCAGGCAATTGATGACCGAAGAAAAATATAAGAAAATTACGCTTTTTAACTTGATAAATTTTAGTAGGTATTTTAAACACCTTTGGTACTTGTTTCGTACGAAAGCTACCGTGATCTAAAGTAATACTTGACCATTGTCTTTACTTTTGTTGATGCTTTAGGTGGAAGCTAACACGATCATAATTCAAAGCATCTTTGGAAAATAACCCAGTGGGTGCAGACGTCTGTAAATTCTATATAACGTCTTATGAACGTCGCAAGTCCGTAAGACGTTTAACAAACGCCTTTTGCTCGCTGGAAATAAAAGAAATTACTGGAAAACATTGGCACAACTTGTACGATAAGTTAATAAAAAAAATGGAGATAAGTTAGTTAGAGTCTTAAATCGCTGCTGATTTCAACATTTTTTTTTTGACCCGTTAGAATCATAAGAAACTGTAGAAAATAGTTAGCTAATACATTATTTAAATTGCGCTACTCAAAAAATTGTATTTTGGACAAACTTTAAGTGTTTCTTAATCACTGAACACAATGGTTAATGCGTCGGCTTCAGATTCAAAAAGTATATTCAACGCTTGTTTTGGTCATGTCAACAACATCAGTATTTTGAACTTACTTGTTAAAAAGCCATAGTAGAGACTAGAAGAGCCGGGATCCTTTATTCTAGACAAGAAACAATATAACAAAGGTTTACACTTATACGCCAGACTATTAGATGAAGAAAGAATGGAAGGTTAGAAAATATAGATTTTTTGCGTCTTTCTCTCTGCTTTCATTTTTGCCTTTGCCTTGAAAATTTTCTACAAGACCGTAGCTTAATGCAAGATGAGTATTTACATAGAAACATCCCATGAGAGTATTTTAAATCAGAGTTAACTTTACCTGAACTTTGCTTAAAAAAGCGAACCTTACACTGCAACAGGATATTTAGCAGATTGTACTGGATACCAGTAGCAGGACAACTATAACAATCAAAACACTACAAAATAAGATGTCAGGAATTATATCATAAATAAGAAATAATTTAACTTAAGATATATATATATATATTGCGGAAGTTATCGGATAAATCTGAGTTTAATTATTTGAGTATAATAATTTGTTTTTGTGGTTTTATGCGTAGACATAAAGTTCTATAAAATAAAAACTTTATTATTTGAAACACAATTATTTAATTGTGTTTCAAATAATAAAGTTTTTATTTTATAATAAAAACATTTTTCTGTCAGTTAAAATAAAGAATATTAAATATGGAAAACGTGAAAAGACTCCAAAATACAGTATAGAACAATAAAAGGCAAAGAAAAGAAACAAGAAACTAGTTAACCGATTCTATATCACAAAACTGCATCTGGTCATCAATGACGAAAAATACTTTTGTTTTGCAGGGAACAGTATACCTGGAAATTCTGGATACTACACAAACAACAAAAAAGCATGCCCAGAAAGTGTTCGTTTTAGGAGAATTATAGGAGAAGAGAATTTTCTAAAATAATTATTAATGTGGATAGCCATATCTAACCTTGGTATGTCCTAGCCATTGTTTCACACTTCCAAGGCTGTAGCAATTAATTCATCGATCTATATTGATAAATGTAGAAAAGACTTCTTCTATTCAATCACAAGTATCATGGAGACTTTACCCAGTGGACACGGACGTAAAAAAGACCTTTTTTAAACGTCTTATACACATTTTGGACGTCTTTTGAACGTCTTTTGAACGTTTTGGACGTCTTTTGAACGTTCAAAAAACGTCTTTTTTTGATCCGGTGCCCACTGGGTAATTACTTATTTTGGCTAGATTTAGCAAGTTCTCATTATTCTAAAGATTCTTTAAATTAGATGGACCAATACATCTATTATGTTGATAAAGAATCCAATCCCCCCATATGTGCCTCAAGAACGACCCATTGAAAACTTTTGGAGACATTTGGCACAGATGGTTTACGAGGGAGATTGGCAAGCTTCAGCAAAGGAAGCTTTGATTGATTGAATTAAATTAAAACTACAAGAAATCGATTCAAATTTTTTACAGTTCCTTATGAAAAGCGTCAAAGAAAAATATTATTTTATTATTATGTCCAATAACTTACGCATCACCCGTTATACATAAACTTCAATGAAAGTTTTAGCTCATTTACAAAAAAATTTTACTAATTATTTTAAGCAAAAAACTTTGCTTTATCTAATACTTTTTAATGCAACTTATTTGTAACGTAAAAATTGAGATTTAAAGGACTTAGAAAATCCTCTAAAATAAAACAGAAACTATATATAAAATATCTAAAAACAAAATCAAATGAAAACCAACAAATATATAAAAAATACCAACATTTATTTGAAAAAATTCGAAAAAAATTAAAAAAAAAATTATAATTCGAATTTAATTAGTAAATTTAAAAACGACTCAAAAAATACTTGGAGAACGTTGAAAGAAATAACAAGAAAACAAAAAACAATTTCAAACTCCCTTCCTAAAGTAATTAAAATAAATAAAACAAGTATATATGAACCAAACGAAATTGCAAACGAGTTTAATAAATATTTCATTGACGTAGAAACCAAATTGGCAAACAAGATCCCTATTACAGAAAAAAATTTTAGTGATTTCCTAGAGCCTATAAATAATTCGCTTTTTATAGATAATTTACATTCTGACTTATCTTTTGATGAGTTTGAGAGAGCTTACAAATCTCTCAAAAGAAACAAAGCTACGGGTACGGACGAAATAAATGGCAACATAGTCATAGATTGCTTTGAAAACTTAAAGTGTATTCTTTATAAAGTCTTTAGGGCATCTATACAGCAAGGTGTATTCCCTGACCAATTAAAAATAGCTAAAGTAACTCCTATATACAAAAACGGAAAAAAATCAAATATTAGTAATTATCGCCCTATCTCAGTTCTTTCAACTTTCTCAAAAATTTTAGAAAGAATTATATACAATAGAACATACAATTACCTTAATCTAAATAAACTTCTATATAAAAATCAATTCGGTTTTAAAAAAAATTGTTCAACTGAACAAGCCATTACACAGTTCATTCGTGAAATCTCCGATTCATTTGGTAGATCACAATATACATTAGGTATTTTCATTGACCTATCAAAAGCATTCGACACGGTCGATCACAAAATTCTACTTAAAAAACTCAAATTTTACGGAATTAATGGCAAATTAATAAAATGGTATCAAAGTTACTTGGAAAATAGAAAACAATTTGTTTTCTATGGAGATTATTTTAAAAATGAAAAATTAATTGACATAAAATCTGGTGTTCCACAGGGTTCTATTCTAGGCCCACTTTTGTTTTTAGTTTATATAAATGATTTAAATAAAGCTTCTAACCTTATGAGTATAAATTTTGCGGACGATACTAATTTATTTCTGTCAAACAGTAGCATTTATGAGCTTTTTTCAAATATGAATAATGAACTCAATCAGATCTCCAACTGGTTTAAGTGCAACAAGTTAACTTTAAACATTGACAAAACAAAGTGGATCCTTTTCCACTCTCTTGCTAAAAAGCGTTTTTTACCAAATAAATTGCCTAAACTTTTTATTGATAAAATTGAAATAAAAAAGGAGTCGGTCACAAGATTTTTAGGCATTTACATTGATGAAAATATTACATGGAAGTATCATATCGACTATATTTCTACTAAATTGGCTAAAAGTATTGGAATTCTATATAAGGTCAGATACTATCTAAGTAAACAAAATTTAATTCAACTCTACTACTCGTTTATTCATAGCTATATAAATTATGCAAATATTGTTTGGGGAAGTACCTCTAAAAGTAAGTTACGAAGTCTTTACCATCGTCAGAAACACGCAATGCGTTTAATATGTTTCGAAAATCGTTTTTCTCATTCAAATATTTTATTTAAAAACGTTAAAGCACTTAACGTTTACGAACTCAATGTCTATAATATTTTATGTTTTATGTTTCGTTGTAAAAGTGAACGACCATTGTTCAATTTCAAAGATCTTTTTACTTATAAAGCTATAAACAAATATGCTTTACGAAATAGTAATTTATTAATTGAACCCTTTTGTCAAACAAAGTTTAATCAATTTTGCATAAACTATAGAGCACCGTATTTATGGAACAAAATTGTTGTTTCAAATTTTGATTTGTCCATTTCGTTTTCCGTTTTTAAAACTAAATTAAAAAACTATATTCTTTCTACTGGCAATATATATAAATATTTTTGAAATGTAAAATTCTTTTTTTTTTACTCTGGATAATTTGTAAAATTATTTTCAGTTTTTGTTTTTTCTACATTGTTATTAGTTATTTGATCAATTGTATTTTATTTTATTATATATACACGTATTATATCTTTTATATGGTTCTGGCGACAAGATCATTTGGATCTTCTTTCAGATACCAAGTTTATATATTGTTATATTGTTATATTACGATTAATAATTGTAAACTGAAAAAAAAAAAAAAAAAAAAAAAGATTCGTTGGCTGTAGTAAAAATTCTTTAAAAAAAAATGATGGAATGTTTAAATAATAAAATGTTAAATTTAAAAACTAAGTACCTTTGCCGTAAAGTTTGATTGTAGTACCCCCTGCATAGCTTCCACAGTTTGGTTGAATAGAGTAGAAACTTGTTGCTGCTGTAAGAAAGTAGTATAAGGTATTATTTGCGTAGTTACTTAAATATTTAATAAAAATTATTTACAGCATATATAAATATAAATTAGTTACAATTGTAGAAAAACTCCTAATTTAACGTTCATTGTATTGTAAGAAATCCTTCTGAAAATGAAGTTTCACTTTTTATCTTTTGACAAAATAAAGAATGTATAGGACTTTATTGTATTTTAATTCATTCTTTTTTATTTGTTATATTGTTTTAAAATAACAAAGTTAACAAAATGTAATGTTATATAAAAAAATAATAATTGGAGATGCGCACGCGCTTTTATCATCTGAAGGCTCAAACCTTCGACCATATAAACTCAGTTTATATGGTCAAAGGCTCAAACCATACTTAAAACAATTTATTTTTCCCTTTAACATATTATTAAAAGTTTTATACTTATATAATAAGTTATAGGGAAGTGTGGGGCACCGTAATACACTTTTGGCCTTTGCTTTGTAACTATTTTTTTAACCCTTTGTTTTAGGTGATTGGTGCAATTTATAGATAAAACTTATAGCAACAAATTTAAATTCATTAGTTATTAAGATATAACAAGTTATAATTGTGTATCAAGGTTACCCCCATTCATGGGGTACCCCCATTCACGAGGTACCTTGATAAAACTTATGAACACCATTAGAAAAGTAATTACGTAGTATAAAGCTTAGAGATTTTTATTTGAAAAAATATAAAAATATTAAAATAGTAATTAAAACCCAAATAATGCATCCAACGGTCCAAATCACATATCTGAAATGCAAATAACAGATCATTTTAAATTTCATTCGTAAGCATCAATAAATAATTGCTTTGTATCAAAATTGGATCTCCTAGTACTACACTTACATAAACCTTTTAAATGTTGACTGTAAATGTTAAAAGTAAAAGTTTTTCAAGAATGTTTATGCTACAACGAATTTCAAGAATGTTTATGCCACAATTTTAAAGAATGTTTATGCCAAATACTATTCTATAGTTTTTGGACCCCTCACAAATGCTGTATCAAGTTACCCCATACTTGCCAATAAAAAACATTCAATTAGTTTTTAGTATTAATTTTTTTTTCAACAGTTTGGTTTAATAAAGTAAAGAGCTAATTGATTGTGCTTACCGATAGACACTTTTGGCCGGGTGGATAAAAAAAAGCAATTGCTTTTACTCGGTAACTGGTCAGCTTTACGTAAATAAAAATTTCACAAATTTTGCGTAAGCTTTTATTCATGTAAAGCTGAACAATTACTGAGTAAAAGCAATTGCTTTTTCTAATTCACCCAAACTTTTGACTTAGCAACTTTAAGAACTAAATTTTTTGATAAAAATAAATATGTATATATATATATTTTATTAAAAAAATAGACTTACTGTTATATATCAAAATGTATAATATAAAATATGCATTCAATATGCAAAATGTATTTAAATAAGATATGCATTCATAAAATGCGTGTTTAATTGATTTTACTGAACCGCAGCTTTTATTATCATATTTGTTGTTTTCATATAAATTATAAAATCATGTCCAAATAAAATTTTATTGCAGTGTAAAGTTTTTAATCCTCTCCCTCAAATGATTGGTTTTAATGATTAAAAATTTATCGAAAAAAAACTAATTAAAAATACCCACTTTCAGGCGTAATTAAATTTTAAGTTGTTTTTAATGTTTTTCAATTTTAAATTTTTGTATAATATTAGAAACTATTTCCATGAAAAGAAATTAAACGGCACAATATCTGATTTAAATTTAGATTGTTTTGAAGCATAGAGTGGAGCGTTAAAAGAACTTATTTAAAAATAGAGCAACTCCTTTAATAAATAAACAAATAAATGTAACTACAACATCCGATACATTAGTAGACAATAAACTATATTAATAGCTAATTATAATAGAGAAATAACAATCTACCTTAAATAAAATACCTTTGGAAAACTTGGAAAAAAAAAGGAAACTTTTCATCATTTAAAATAATGGAAATTAGGGCACATTGGAGGATATTTTCAAATTCACTTTTAGTTCCATGGTGAAATAAATAGAATTGTGTCTACTATCTTAAATTGAAAACAATTAAAACAAAACACTTTACAAAGCCTAACCAGTGGGCACACCAATGTTGGAACAGGGTTAAGTAACGTTGTTATTTAGGTTGTAACAACGTTGGATTAGCGTTGTAAATGGAAAGTATAGATAAAGTAGGGTTTATCCAATCGACAGGACGGGGCGTGACGCCCGGGGCATAGCCTCCCCTATAAACATGCATATTTTTAAATTAAAAGCATGTACAATTATACAAGTTAATTTTTTATTATCATTATGTTATCATTAAATTTACAAATCCTTAAAAACTAAAATAAATAAGTGGAATATTCAACCAAAAAGAATTAGTTATTTTTTGAGCAAAGAAGTTTAGTCAATAGTAAATTATATTTTTTACAGTATAATTGAAGCTTTATATAGTTTACTGTAGCAATTCAGGGACTATTTCATACCTAAAATTCTTTGTTAATTGACTCAAAAAATTATTGAAAAAAAAAATTTGGAGTCTAGAGTCAGGAGTCCATATATTTTGACCCCGGACTCCATGAAAAATGATTGGACTTCGCAGCCTTGAACATTAGGGATGGGCTACTATCCTGCTGTGCAAAAAAATTCTTTCTAAGATATAAACATTGTTCAATAAAGTGCATCACTTTGTTACAGGTTACCTATTAAAGACTTTAGATTTCTTTAGATTATTGTTTAGTGAAATGAGGAACTTTGTTTGTTTATTTTCAAATAACTTTTTTTTATAGTTACTATAAGTTAGAGATCAATTGTATTAAATGTTGAATATATTATATAATTTAAATCAATTATATTTTGGAAATAATTAAACAATTTTGCTTTACAATTTAAATTTAATGAAATTAAATTAATTAATTAAAGTTACAATTGTTATTAATTAAAGTTAAAGTGTTTAAAAAACTTCGTAATTCTTTTTTTTTTAAACTGCAAAAAGCATTAATTTAATGCAACAAGCGAATCAAGTGGGTTTAAAGAGATGGATCACGCTGCAAAGTGCGTAATCATATAATTATAAAATGTGCCAATTGTCTGAATTGCTTTATTAGCTTGTTTGGTAATAAATATTCAGACTTATAAAAAAAAATAATAATAATAAAATAAGGAAATCTTAGGAACCATTACTTTTTTGAACAATTATTATATCGATTATATATCGATTTTATATCGATTTTAACAATTAATTGTTCAGTAACAAATTTACTAAAATGACACCTACCATATACCGATGATCCAGGAAACCAAAGAAGAAATAAACATAAAATTGTTTCCAATATTTCCATTTTTCTTTATTTCATGTAATTACTTGTATAAACTTTTCATGTTTTAAAAATCATCCATACTTTTGACAGTAAGAATCGTATTTCTAAAGAACAATTTATAGTTTAACATCATAGGACAATTTCCACAGCATGTACCATGCTGTTTTCATTATGGTTCCTTCTTTTTTCAAATTTATTTATTTATCTAAAATGCTGCATGCAAGGATAACTATTCAGCTAAATTATTTATTTATGAAAGCATTTGATTTTTTTTTAACTGAAATTTTGTAACTTAACTGAATATGGAATGTGAATCAGAATAGCAAATCAATGAATGATAAATTCTTTATCATTTTCTTATCAGTTTTTTTTTTTACTCGAATTATGTTTTTTTTTTTACTCGAGTTAAATATGATATATGCATATAAGATAGAAAGAAAGAAAATGTTGAATCCTTACATGAGGATGAGAATTAAATTTTATATTCTTAAAGAATACTTCAGGAAAAAAAAGTTTCAAACTTTTGTTTTGTTTAGGACAAAAGTTTTTATACTTAAAACAAAAAAGTATTTAAAAACAAAATGAACAGCAAAAGTAGTCAATCTTAAAGAGCTTAATATAGAGAAGATCATTAAAAATGTAGAACAATAGTAATAATAATAATAATAATAATAATAATAATAATAATAATAATAATAATAATAATAATAATAATGAATAAATATGAAGATTTGCTGGATTTGTTAAAAAGTTAGAAAGAATTGGACTAATGCATGGCGATAGACACACACACACATCCCCCACACCCACTATTTTTTGTTATTTATTTATTATTTATTTGTCATTAAAAAAAGAATACAATGCCGTGTTATATAAATAAAAACTACATGACCGGGGCTCAAAGAAGACAATATTTGCCTTATTAGTGTACCCCGACGTTCATCAGCAGGCGTGTATAACCATTAAAATGTAAACATAAAACAAAAAATTACCATTTACCATTTAAAAAAAAAAAAAATGTTGCGCCTCTAATTAAATATGTTTTTTTAAGGACTTAAAAATATTAAAAAAAACTCGTTTTTTAAATATGTAAAGAAAAATATTTTACAATTTAAGTAAGAATAAAAATTTTTATTAAATTTTTTAGTACTTGATGTTGGAAAGTGAAGAAAAAAAAATTTTCACATTGTTTTAGACTTTTTAACGTTATTTGGTTTATAAGCACTATAATATGATAAAAATAAAAAATAAAAAGTATAAATTTTATTTTTTCACGTAAAGTGAGTATTCTTACGTTAAAAAAAACTGGCATTAAATAAATTAATAACTTAATAAACGTTTTTTATCGCACGGTTAAGTTTGTATGCAGTAATGAAGCGTAGCCATAGACTTGTGTGAACATGTTTGACGTAGAGCGTACGTACGTTAGTTTTATAACTAGACATCTACAATTGTCTAGTTTTAACTCCTTACAATATTAATAGCCTTACAATATTAATTCATTTAAAAATAAGGCTCCTTACAATATTAATTCATTTAAAAATAAGGCATCATAGAATTATATAGCACTTAGCTTGTCTGTTTTTTTTTCTTTTGATAACACTATGTAACACATAGTATTATCAAAAGTTTTGTTGCTGGCTTCTTAGTGGTATATTTCAATTGCTTAATTATAAAGTATGTTAAAAAATGACAAACATCATGGCTCGCTGCTCTCCTTTGTACCAATCTGTAACATTGTACATAATAATACATAAGAACTATAATAATTTGAGGACAGAAATATTAAAAGTATGAAGCGATTTCAAGATGGAGTCTCCCTTCAAACCATTAGAACAGCAAAAGCTAAAGATGCTTATGATTTTTAAACCGTTCCGTAACCGAATAACCATTTCGTAACCGAGTATAACCGAATTAAATTTACAACATATATATGGAGCCAATGAGTTTCCATGGTCCCCTACTTTTACACCAAAGTAATGATGGTAGTCTTCTAAAGAGAGGTGTAATAGTCTTTTTCTGCGATGAAAATATTTTTTTTATTACAAATGTAAAAAAAAAATATTTACAAAATTTAAACTCTAATAAAAGAAAAGCGTATTTGTCTACTATACACGACTTATAACAAAACTTAGTAAGTTATAACTCCTTGAAATAAACCTGATCTAAAACATTGAAATTTTATGACAATAATTTAAAACACATTTAAGCGAGAAACCACTGTTCAGTTTACCTTCAAATGCTTTCTTCCAATATTGCATGTGAAATGCAGTGCCCAAGATTTGTCTTGGTCTCAAACTGGCACGCCAAAGTATGCCTTGTTGACCTCGCACATTATAAAACTGAAAACCTTTTCGCTCTTATCTTTATGAACTATCCGCACAAGTGGCAGAATGAATTAGCTTGATGAAAAAAACCTCTTGATGCCATATTAAATAAATAACTTCTCTTTAACTACTAACCGTTATCCTTTCAGTCTGCAATAACAAGAACAATAACAAGAATTAGAATCTTAGTTACCTTAGATACCTCTACTTTTATACTTGTACAGCTACTTTTGGAATGTTCAAGAACGTTCTAAAAAGTTCTGAGAGTTTCTCGAAAGTTCTGAAAGTTTCTTGAACGTTTTAAAGTGTTTATGAGAATTTTAGAAGCATCTGGACAACTGTAACATGCTAGCAGCATAGCTAGCTAATATTCCTGAACTGCTTGAAGTTCAGGAATACTAAAGGAGAAAACTCAATTAAAATATGACTGAAAAGTAATGACTTTATAAGTTTTTATTTATTATCTTTATTTTTATTTTTATTCCTTTTGAATTCATTTTAAATGTAATTGGATAGTGTAATACATTTTCTTAGAACAAAAAATTACTCAAAAACATCTTTAAGTTTTTTATAGTTAGATCCATGATCAAGTGTTCTCTTTTAAAAAAAGTTTTCATAGAAACGTTTTTTCAATAATTTTAATATTCAGTAATTCATGTTTCAAATGTGTTTGGTTAAAAGATTTTCTTTTTCTTCGGAAATGAATTTTTAAAAGGTTTTTGAAATATCAAAACAAAACTGTCACATGCTTTGTTCGAGCTATTTATTTTTAAGATTTATTTACAGTTTTCAGAAAATAAATATTGATTACAAAATTCATAAGTAACATTGATTATATGTTTTGTTATTTTCACTTTTTGAGAATCGAGTTTTTTTTTTGACTTGCATTATATATTGGAAAATGATCTGATGTATCAGATGCAAATTTCAGTTTTAATTTTTGTGTTTGTTATAAATAAATTGAGATTACATTTTTTAATGATTCTAGTATATTTATGGATGGATTATAATATTTTTTATTAATTTTTATGATTGTTAACTTTCTCCACGTCAAATTATTATTATCAAATCATCTAAATTTTTAATGTCAAAAAATTTGGCTATACTCAATTAGTATGTGTGCCTAGTATTGTTAATGTTCTTTTTTTGTTTACAAAACCACAGCCAGTGCTTTGTTATTTTAAGCCTGAGGGTCAGCAGCAATTTAATTCTATAAAAAAATATTTTTTTATATAAAAAATGTTGAAAAATAATTCGTTTTTTAATTTTTATTACAATGTATTATACAAATAATAGGAAAATATTAATATATATCTCGATAAGACCCAATAAACAGATCAACGTTTATTAAACGTCAAAACTCATAATTGATAAAACTAATTTTATCGGTATATATTAAACATAAAAAGAAAATGATATTAGTTATTATAAATTGTATTTACATAATGATCATTTAATTTATAAAATATTTAATTTCAAACTTATATTCATACTAAAATAATACAATAGAGAGAAAGAAGAAAGGAGAGATGAGAGAGAGAGAGAGAGAGAGAGAGAGAAAGAAAACGAGAGAGAGGAAATAGAAATAGAAGAAGATTTATTAAAGGGATCCCTAAGTGCTCCTAACATATGATCTCATATGAAAGAGCATAAAAAAAAAATA
Organism: Hydra vulgaris; assembly: GCF_022113875.1. Classification (NCBI taxonomy): domain Eukaryota; kingdom Metazoa; phylum Cnidaria; class Hydrozoa; order Anthoathecata; family Hydridae; genus Hydra; species Hydra vulgaris. The sequence continues at coordinate 10,040,756 of NC_061166.1, forward strand.
TGTAAGTTTTTTTTCTTTTTCACTAAATTATAATAATAAATGCATGCTAACAAAAAGCAATTGCCGAAATCACTAAAAAACAACTCCATTTTGATTTTATTTTTTCACCGTTGAAACTCGATTGTTAGTCGTTAAAAATCACGTTAGTACGTCACAACAACTTTAGAATATCTCAAGTAAAAAAAAGTCGTGATTAAATAGTTAAGTTTTTTTAATTAGTTTTGCAAAAACAGTATAATAGCATTCGGTTGAAAGACGTCGTTAAAAAAAAGTTATAAGTAATAGTTTTAAATAGTTTAGAACTTATAAAAAAGTCTTACAGGGCTCGTATTATACGTATCGCGATCGCGATTGCAACACACACTTTTGTGATTAGTTTTCTCTTAAAAAAAATCTTTTCGCGACTCGTTTTTTTTTTGGTTGATTAATTACTTTTTTTCTAGCTTAGCATTTTTTTTTAGCAATTCTTAAAAGTAATGTTTTTATCATAAAGAATGTCACACAAAAATTATTATTCTGAATAGATAGATGAATAGATGATTTGCTCTTTCGCGCGGAGATTTTCTTTCAACGTAAAACATTTTTGAATTTAAATTACTTTAAATCTCTGCGTGGAATATTTTTACAAGGTCGTTAAAGCGAAAAGTTGAAAAGTTGGTTTTTATCTTTGTTTATCAAAACTTCATGTTTAAAATAAGGCTTAAAAGCGTTAGAGCAAAAAAATTACTGACTTTTATTTGCATTTTTATACTGTTTGAAAAAAAAAACTAATAAAAAAGAATTAATATATAATTATTAATTAATATATTATTAGTTAATTCTTTTTTATTAGTTTTTTTTTTTTCAAACAGTATAAATATGCTAATAAAAACCAGCAATTTTTTTACTTTAACGTTTTTAAACATGAAGTATAATTCGATTTATTAAACCAAATTTTTTTGTTTTATCTTTTATTGGAAAACTTGAAATAGAAAAATTGAATAAAAACATCAACCATTTAAATGAAAAACTTAATTATATTTAAACTTTTATTAGTCCTTTATTCAAGAAACAATAAATTATAAAAAACGTGGTATCTAAGTTTTTGACGATGTTTTTTGATTTATTGACGATAGCTTTTTCCCCCCATTACCGCACATCGGCGCGAGCTATAAGAGAGAGGGGGGGGAGGGGGAGAGAGCAAAAAAAAAATTTTTTTTTCGCGATTAGATTTTTTTGCATTAATTCGAGCCTTGTCTTAGATTAATTTCTAATAAAATGTCTATTCAACCTTATCAATTTGAACCAAAAAAATATAGCAATTTAACATAAATGTTAATTCAACTAAAACATTTTACAATCATTATTTTTTGTATCAAGCAAAAATGAGAGTAACCGTCACTTTTGAAACCATAAAAATTACTGAAATAAATTTATTTTTTTACTAAGGAAATATTTTAAATAAACTTTCTTATGTCTAAGTCAATATTCATTTGTTTTTAACTGACTAAAAAGAGTTTAAAATTTGACTTCTATTCATTTATAGCCGTGGAATTGCCCTTATAACACAAATATATAAATTAATATTATAAAAAAAATTTTAATATACAAATATATTTTCACATAATGCTACAAAACTTATTCTTGTAAGTAATTATGTGTTAGTTGAAAAAAAACGACTTTACTTTTTAATTTAATTACCAACTAATAAGTTTGCAATAATGACATTTTGTCTACTTTGTTTAATTTGACGTACTAACGTTAGTTTTTTGAGGCAGTAGAGTCAATAAACTTTGGACAAGACGCATTTTTTTTTAATCGAAGAAAAGCGTTTTTTTGAAAATTAAATTTGTTAGTGTGTGTTCATTATTGCGTTTTAGAAAAAATAATGTACATCAAACATTTTTTTTTTTTATGCTCTTTCATATGAGATCATATCTTTATAGCACTTAGGGATCCCTTTAAAAATGCCAAAATTAAAAAAATCCATGATTTTAAGACTGATGGAAAAATTTTATTTTGTAAATTGTGCAATTAATCTGTTTCTGGTGAGAAAATATTTACTGGTAAACAACACCTACAAAGTGAAAAACATATAGAGATTTTGAAAAGGAATGATGTTAAGCCTGAAGCAACTTCTACACTGAAACTAATTGAAGAGACAAGGAGTTGTAAAATCCTTAAAAGGTGCCGACTGGCCTCGTTTATAAAAAAAAAAGGTCCTCGAAATTAAAATTTAGCCGACTGAACTGTGTCAAATACTCGACTTGCCGACAAAATTCGTATAAAAACCGACTTTAACTTAAAAATCACAATTTTTTTTTTTGGGTGGGTGGGGGGGTAGGTTGATACCCCCCACCACACACACACTCTCTTCCCCCGTAAAATTGCCTCTGGCTACTAATATACCCAGCTAGTAGGCATTACGTTGGTCAACGTCGGAACAACGTCGGAATACAACTGATTTTAAAATGCATGTAGTGTGTTACAGGTTTTAATGTCAAAATAGATTTCAGCAATTTTTAAATGCTGTTGTATTTTATTTTAGCGCAATTTTTTTACTAGAGAGTTTTGTTGCTATGACAACAAACAACAACAAAACAAAAAGTTTTATTTACCAGAAATATAGATGTTTTACATAAGAATGTTATAAGTTATAAATAATATATATATACAGTCTACATTCTGGATGGTTCACTCTCATATAGCTAGACTAAATCGAGGAGAGCGACCATGAACAAACAAAAAAAAAAAAAAAAATGAAAATAAAATAAATAATACACTCACAGAAGGTTGAAATTAGTTAACATTCATATAAATAACTTATACATTTTTTAAGGTGATATATAATTTATCACCAGTGATACTAATGTTCTTTCTATTTATCTTGATGTAGCAAGTAGTATTTTAATTTGGTTTTGAGGACATATTTTTTAATGTTTTTAAAAAGGAATAACTTTAATTTATTTTTGATTCCAGTCCATTAAATTAAAAGACTTTGCATTAATGATTTAAATACTCTGCATTAATGATTAATGCAGAGTATTTATTGGAATGTTTACCATTGGATTTTGTATTATATGTGGCACACTCAGTGCACCTCTACAAGAATTTCTTGTAAGTTGACAGCTGATTGAACTGCGTAGAGTAAACCATTTATTAAATATAGGAGAGAGCTTTTTGTTTAGGCAGCTGTGAATAAATAAACAATTTTCAATTTTAATTATATCATGTACTTTTAAAATTTGCAGTGCGTTAAAAGATGTGAATGTATGTGAATTTTTTGGTAGAAATTCAATAATCCTGATTGCTTTTTTTTGCATAATAAATAGGCGATTTGCAATACTTAAGTTTTGACTCCATGATAGTAGGCAATATGTTAGGTGAAAGTGAAACAAAGCATAGTAAATAGATTTTAGAGTTTTTTGTTGTATAAAATGTCTTAGCTTTGACAGAATGGCAAGGGATCTATTCAACTTATTAGATAAATCATTATAATGTAAAGTCCATGTTAAGTTTTCGTCTAGCCTTATATCCAAGTAGTTTACAAATTTTTTGCGCCAAAGTTTTTTCCCATTTAACTTAATTTTGAGCTGTTGATCTAATTTTTTGTGACGACTTTTAAATAATATTAGATCAGTATTTTTAGAGTTAAGGGATATTTTGTTGGCATTTAACCAGTTGCATAGTTTTATTTTGTTGACATTTTGTTGCATAGTTTTTTAAGATCATACTTAACATATTTGTTGATTTTTTTAATAGACTTATTAAAATAGAGAAGGTTTGTGTCATCCGCAAAGTGTTGGACTCTACAAAATTTTAAAGCTCAAGACATGTCAAAGAAAACTTAGAAACACCTACTTTGATATCATTCAGGTCTGAGATCACTCCACTAATGGATACTAATTGAGTTCTATTAGTAAGGAAAGATTTGAACCAAGAGTTTAAAACTCCTCTAATACTATAGTAGAATAGCTTATAAAGTAGAATGTCAACATCTACAGTGTCAAATGCCTTTTGAAGGTCGATAAAAATGCCACATCCAAACATTCCATCATCCAGAGAATGTTTAATTTTTTCTGTTAGACTTAGTAAAGCAAGAGATGTAAAGTAGTTTGTTCGAAAACCAAATTGTAATTCAAAAAACAGTTTATTTTCATTGAAGATTTTGTCTAAGCGGTTAAACATTAGTCTTTCAAGAATTTTATCAATGTTAGAGAGGAAGGAAATTGGTCTGTAGTTTGGCATTAATAGTTTTGAATCAGTTTTAAAAATAGGTATAAATTTGGCTGTTTTTAGGTTTTCTGGGAAAACACCACTTGAGAACGAGATATTAAAAATATTAGAAAGAATTCTTGAAAGTTCCGTTCTTAATAGTTTTAGAATTTTAACTGTCATACCGTTTGGTCCAGAAGCTTTATTTGCGTCCAAGGAGTTGATAATTTTTGAAATTTCATGTTCGTTAGTAGGTTTTATAAAGAAAGATTTTTGAGAAAGATTTGATAAGTAATACGTGAAATGATTTATGGATGAAGGAATTGTTGCCTGGACACCCTTACCAATGTTAGTAAAAGGTTTGTTATTGTTTTATTGTTGTGTATGATTACATTAGGAGTTGTTTGAGAGTTACTTTTAATATTAATAATGTTTTTGATACCTTACCAGGTTGCTTTTATATTTTTTATGTTTTCAGTAAAATAATTGTCATAGTATTTTTTTTTTGCTTTCTTTAAGTTTAGATTGAAGGTTATTACGAAATATTTTATCCTCATTATGAAATATGGTTTTATTTGTTTGATTTTTAGGCCTAATACATTTTTTAAAGAGATTGTTTTTGTGCTGAATAGAGTGTTTGAGTTCTTCTGATATCCATGGTTTTGTCTTGAATTTAATGTTTTGTTTGTTAAGCATTTTCAAAGGCGCATGAATATTAAGCATTAGATTAATGTAGGAAATAGTATTCTCAAGAGACTGAGTACAATTATCAGGGTATATTTTTGGCTCTCTGTCTAAACTAATTTTGTGAAAATCGTTTCTAAATGCAACTTCATTGAAACTTTTCCAGTTTCTTTCCTGAATTAAGAACTTTTTTGTTAGGTGGTGTTTTAAAAATATTATAAGCTATCAGAAATTGGGGAAGATGATCTGAGATTGTGGTGGTAAGATTCCCTGCTTTATATTTTTTTGATTTAATATTTGAAAAGATGTTATCAATTAATGTTTTTGATGTTTTACAGATAGGGTGGACAATGCGAGGAAGAAAGTAATTTAAGGTGAGTGAGTCTAAAAAGTCTCTGCATATGAATCTGTGTTTACACAATGAGTCTGTGTAATCACACTTTAACAAATCAATGTTGAAATCCGCTAAAATAAATACAGTTTTATTTTCTTTTGTTAGGTTTATGAAGGATATGAAGTTGTTTAAAGATATTTTTGGATGCCGGTAAACACAACCAACGATAACATTTGATTTTTTTGGATTTATAACTTCAATGAAAATAGATTGTAATTCTTTTAGTTTATAGATGGGGAGATTGATTCTGGGTTTATAGCCGAGCCTGTTATTAATACATAATAATACACCACCTGCATGTGATTCAGATGGTGTGTGTTCATAGGAATACCCATTAAGCCTTAAGTTGCTACTTTGTGGGTACTTTTTATTCAATCTGGTTTCTGATATACCAATTATGTCAAATTCAAGTTTTGTTGATTGGAGTAGATTTTCAAGGTCATCAAAATGTTTTGAGAGTGAGGAGATATTGATGTGAAAAATATTGAATGAGGATTTGTCAGGTGCTATACATTTTAAATCATCAACATTAATATAGTAACTGTTTATTGAGATTTTTTCAGTTTTGTTGTTGCTATCAATATGTGTATCAAATGTGTTAAAGATTGAGTGGAGGCTCTCCATTGGAAAATCTGATACTAGATAAGTTTCATTTTTTTTAGTGGCAACATTAGTAAGATTTTCATTCTCAGTTATAGTTTCGTTATTGAAGGGAAATATACTAGCTAAGCAATTTATACAAAACCATGAACAATTTTTTGAGGAGTTTTTTAGTAATTAGTAGTCAATATCATTTAGATTGTAATATTTTAAGTGGACCCAATTGAGGTAGTTATCGCAAAAAATAGCTTTCTGATTTTTATAGACATTAACTTTGCAAACAGCACATTTACTATTTGTAGTTTTCATTATGGTGAATTAATATGACGATAAGATATATAAGTAAGAATATTTATATGAATGTAAGTAACTGCAACCTTATTAACACAAATAAAACTGTTTGTTTATTATGTTTTTTCCGTTATTCATATCATTATGATCTCATTATGATGAAGGGGATCTCAATATATATAAATTCATATTTGAATTAAAATTAGTATATAGATTAGTATATACTCTTTGATAAATGTATAATTATGTACATACTATTTAACTTTGAACAGCTGTTGTGCAAATGAATGAGTGCCTTGAAGCAAATGTTGCAATTATTGAAAAAATTATTAAGTCATGGGTAAAATATGAAGCCTTCATAGTTTGAGATCCCCTTCATCATAATGAGATAATAATGATATTGATAACTGATGTATTTTTACATAAAGTTGTTATGAATTTTATGTATCATACTACTAAGCAAACAAATATATTATGTTTTTTTGTATTTAAATATATTATGTTAATCTTTTTTTCTGTAATTTTTGTATATTTTTATTTTTTATATATATTTATAAATATTATAACTTTTATACGTTTATATTAACTTTTATATATAGTTTGAACGAATATTTTAAAACAATTTTAATAATTATTACAAGAAATTACAAAATAAATTTACTGGTTCGTGTGCTATTTTTATTTTTTCTTATATATATATATATATATATATATATATATATATATATATATATATATATATATATATATATATATATATATATATATATATATATATATATATATATATATATATATATATATATAAATATATATATATATATATATATATATATATATATATATATATATATATATTTATGTATATATATACATATATATATATATATATATATATATATACATATATATATATATATATATATATATATATATATATATATATATATATATATATATATATATATATATATATATATATATATATATATATATATATATATATATATATATATATATATATATCGGGTGTTAACCAGCCTGATGGCGTATAACCGCGTATAACCGCGGTGCCATCAGGCTGTATTCCGAATTGGTTTCAAATTCCCAAAAGTTCATGAGAGCATAGTAAAAAAAAAAAAAAAAAAATTAAATCAGTCTCAGATTTTAAGTGTCACGCTAGATAAGTAAAAAACGCAATTAGAAGCATGACAAAAAAAAAAGAATTAAATTGATTGATTTTTTTAACGTGTAAAAACGTGTCGTCATTAACAAGCGTCCATACATTAACATGATCATTCGTTCAAAAGTTAGAATAGAATAGAATAGAATAGAAAAGGTGCTGTACACACTTGAGGTGTGTAGAGTCTTAATTACGTAGAATTAAGACTATGACAGCCGATTACAAAAATTAGTGTTCAGAAACCGAAATAATTATCGATACTGTTTTTAAAAATGTTCAAATTATCTTTATCTAATATCCATTGTGGAAGAGAATTCCAATCATTTATAACTCTGTTTGTAAAGAAATGGTGACGAATTCTTGATTTTGTAAATTGTCTGCGTATTCTACAATTGTTACTTCTACTAGATCGCTCCAGCTCAAAATTTAAAGGAGGATGGTGAAAATTAACAATATCTTTTCCTTTTGAGATCTTATACATTTGAATCAGATCACCTCTTCTTCTTCTATCAAACAAAGTTGGCAATTCAAGTATCTTTAATCTTTCTTCATACGACTTCCCCCTTAAAGATTCAATTCTCGTAGCCCTGTGTTGCACGATTTCAAGATTGTCAATGTCCTTTTTCCAAAATGGACTCCAAACTGTTGCTCCATATTCCAAATGGGGACGTACTAACGATTTGTATAGTAACTTTAAACAAAACTTTTTATTTTAATTTTTATTGACATCGGTTAAACTTGAGTTAAAATTTTTTTAAGTTTAATAAATTATTTTAATAATTTATTTTTAATATTCAAAAACTCTTTATTTATGTTTTTGCTGTTTATCTTACGTTAGTAAAGTTACAAAGAAATTTGCATAATAATAAATGTTATACTTTAAAATAAGTTAATAACGTTTTTGTAATAAAAGATTTGTTAAAACTCTCAGTAAAATTAAAGTAAATTGAAAATAACAACAAAAATAATCAAAAATAAAACTTGCAATGAAACGTATTATCTATGTTATATTTACTTAAAACGTAAAAGAAGATAATTAAATAATATTATTAATTATTAAACAATATAAATACAAAATTCTTTTTTTAATTTACAAATGCAAACTTTATGCAGATATTTAATGAATGTAATGTAAATTGAAAAAAAAATAATAATAAAAATAATTTTGTATTTAAATACATTTTTTTTATTTAAATACCTAATTTAAAATACGCCAATTAAATTTAGTTGCTGCCCTCGTGCGGTGAAAGAATCTCGCTTTGCCTCCAGTGGCGGATTTAGTATAGGGCGTGGGGGGGCAAGCTGCCCCCCACGCCCCACTAGAACGGTCTAACGGCGCCCCCAAAAACAATTAGAAAATATATATATATATATATATATATATATATATATATATATATATATATATATATATATATAAGATTAAATTACTGAAGGCAACCCCGTTCGCCCCTATTTATTGACTTGGCCCCCCCGCGACACTAAACTTTTTTTTTTTAGTTAATAACTATTTAATTCATATTTTCATATTATTAACTATAGTTAACTATATATATAAAAATAGTTATTAACTATATATATATATATATATATATATATATATATATATATATATATATATATATATATATATATATATATATATATATATATATATATATATATATATATATATATATATGTATATATATATATATATATATGTATATATATATATATATATGTATATATATATATATATATATATATATATATATATATATATATATATATATATATATATATATATATATATATATATATATATATATATATATATATATATATATATATATATATATATATATATAGTTAATAACTATTTAATTATCTGTTTGTAGGTTATAATTACATTGTTAAAGCATCGTTTTGAAACATTTTCATACAAAACAAAAAAATGATTTGGTTAAATTTGTATAAAGTTTCGTTTTTAGTGAGCTATTAATTATGATAGATATGCAAAGAATTTGTGAAGGTATTATTTTAAAGCATAAACAGATTCAATTACACATTAAAAGAAGTGGTCTTTAGAACTCAGAATGGTTCAATCATGAGAAGAAGTAGTAATAAAGGAATCAAAAAAGATTGAATTAGGCAACGAGGTGGTTGTAGAAAGAAATCACACTAATTGTTGATTAGAGAGAACAGGTTTAGAATACCTTTTTCCTTTTTTTATGCTTATTTGAAAATAGTAGTTTTTTGTGCCTAGTTGAAACTAGTATTCTCATTACCATTAGTTTTAGATTTTAGATAAAATATATATTTTTTTTAATAAAATCTTTTTTTCATATTTTTAAATCAAATTTTAACAATTACAGGGTTCTTACATAAAATGGAACAATAAGTAAAATAATTTTTTGGGTACAGAATACAAAAAATTTATTTATATTTTAAGTGTTTAGATAACTTGTATAAAAGTTTATTTTCATTATTTTAGAAAGTATAATTTATCAAGAACTTAAGGGTACCACAATTTACATGAGGGTCTGGGTTAAGGGTTATTAGTATAGTAATAACAATATTAGGCTACTAAAAATATAAATTATGTTGTAACTGATTCTAAGTTTTGTTCCAATAATAATTTAGATGGCTGCTTCATTTAGAATGAATAAATGAAGAGTTAAAAAACAAGTTGATAGAGATATAAAAAAAATTTATGTTGAAAGATGTGATCAAAAAAATAATTTGTCTACCAGTAATGTTTGAAGTGTTTCTAACGATTGTTGAAGTTATGATGACAATGTATATGAGAGTAATAATGACAATGCAAGAGAAAATTTTCCTGTGCCAGGTAATAACAATCAATATGACAATAATCTTAATGAACATTATTTTACATCAGGCTCAGACTTTTTTTCAATTTTTATTTTTTTTATTTCTTCTAATATTTGTATAAAGTAATTTCGATACAAGTTAACTCTTATGTTTGCAGTAAAATACTTATACAATTATTTAATAATTTTTTGTTTAGATTTGAAAAACTGAAGTGATTATTTGTCGCCATGTTTATGCAGGTAATACATCATTTTGATTTTATTGTTTTTTATATTAACTGTATATGGTATTATGTGCATATATTTTACAAATTTTTGTTATTGCTTATAGATGTATATTTCTTATAGATGTATTTCTTATGATTTAAGTTGTACAAAAGAATTTTACTGATATGTGCACTATTTTTAATTTCTATTTTATATATATATATATATATATATATATATATATATATATATATATATATATATATATATATACATATATATATATATATATATATATATATATATATATATATATATATATATATATATATATATATATATATATATATATATATATATATATATATATATATATATATATATATATATAATTATACTTATAATTTTAACTGTAGTTATGGCATTGCCTAAAAGCTCATCAAACGAATGATGCAAGTTCTGAGATTTCTATCAAATCGTTTAATAATTAGCGTTTGAACGTTTAAAGTTCCTTTCCATCAAGTTAAAGACTTAAGATTCGTATGGAAGCTAAGCAGTCAAAAAAAAACACTTTTATTTTTGAATATGTGTATAATTTGTACGAATATTTTGACGTCATTATTATGATTATTACAACATATTTTGATTTTCTGTGTTATAAAATTGCTTAAAGTTGTTTTATTATTCAGCATAAAAACCAATTTTCGTTTATCACGAAAAAAATTTATTCAAACTTATTCGGGGTAAAAAAAATCGATGTAATAGTTTTAATGAAAATTACGTAAGAAATAGTAAGCATGTGCTTATCTCTGAATAAATATTTTAAAGATTCTTTTATATAATAATATTTATTATAAATATTATTATATAAAAGAATCAACGTTATAATGCCACACTCGCCCAACATCGGAGGTCGACGTTGGGCCAACGTCGACCTCCGATATTGCGTCGACTTTCAAAACCACGTTGATGCGACGTCAGTTACCGACCATCGGCCAAAGAATTTTTCGACGTTGATCCGACGTTGGGCCAACGTCTGTGTGCTATCTGGGTACCTACTATATAGACACTATATAATATTTATAACAAAAAGATTATAGATTCTTACAAACGTGTACGGAGCAAAAGATTCCGTTAACAACCACTCTTTGCACAACTCATTTTAGAGAACTGTATATATTTTGTATTGAAACCATTAAAAGAAAAGTTTGAAGTCGTTATTTGCGAAAGTTAACCAATGAAAGAACTGATGCTTCTGGAAGATACATTGCAAATTTTGTCGTTGAAATATTACATCAAGAAAAAGAAATTACCAAACAAAAATGTTTATTAAATGTTGCTCAGCTTGAGAAAACTTATCATAACACTATTGCAAAGCTTTTCAACGAATCTGTAAGGTTCTAGGTAAAAATTTTAACAAAGGCACTAATTTGGTGTTCATTACAAAACTCGATCAAGAGCAAAAATTTTTAAAAATATACAACCAGGCCTTGCTTTACCACCTCATATGCAGCAAATTTAAAAAAATAACGCAAATACTTAATTCACTAAATGAGGAGGAAGCAGCTTCAACGAAATCTTAAAAGATATATTAACTGACCAGCCAATAAGAGCTGACTTATTGTTTATTTCGTCTTATTATGGGTTTCATGAATTAACAACTACAAAACTTTGTATTTTTTATATTTTTTCAAATGTTTTATGGGAAACCACTTTAAATATAAATAGAGAAAGCATATTCGACTAAAAATAAATGGGAAACCACTTTAAATATAAATAGAGAAAGCATATTCGACTAAAAATAAATGGGAAACCACTTTAAATATAAATAGAGGAAGCATATTCGACTAAAAATAAATGGGAAACCACTTTAAATATAAATAGAGAAAGCATATTCGACTAAAAATAAATGGGAAACCACTTTAAATATAAATAGAGAAAGCATATTCGAATAAAAATAAATGGGAAACCACTTTAAATATAAATAGAGAAAGCATATTCGACTAAAAATAAATGGGAAACCACTTTAAATATAAATAGAGAAAGCATATTCGACTAAAAATAAATGGGAAACCACTTTAAATATAAATAGAGAAAGCATATTCGAATAAAAATAAATGGGAAACCACTATAAATATAAATAGAGAAAGCATATTCGACTAAAAATAAATGGGAAACCACTTTAAATATAAATAGAGAAAGCATATTCGAATAAAATTAAATGGGAAACCACTTTAAATATAAATAGAGGAAGCATATTCGACTAAAAATAAATTAAAACTTGTGATTGAAAAAAACTATAGTTTTGATATATTAAAGAAAATTAATTAATCCAACTCAAAATAATTTTGAGTTGGATTAATAAATAACTCACAAAGCTTTGATTTTCTTTAATATATAATTTAAATATAACTTAATATAAATATCATACGATTGTGGGGGTTTTTATTATATTTTTGTGGAGATGAATTTAATGTAAACATTATTGCGGAGACCTTAACTTTTAAATACGACCCAATAACATCTGTAGGTATTTTTTTAATTTTATTTATTTAGCAACTTAATGGTAGTTTAGTAACTTTTATAAAATAATCTCCTTTACAAAATAAATGTTCACTATATAAGTTGATTATTCTTTAGTGTTTGAAGCAGGTTTTTTTTGAATTTTTCATAGTCTAGCTGAACAAATCCACCAGCTATTTCCTGGTATAGTTTCAAACCAAATACAAACAATGAATTCTGTCCTGCTCTATTGCATTGGCTGCTTTTATGAAAATAATTGCTTGTCTTTTGTAATGTTGATGTAACTTGCTATTTTTTGAATAGAACGGTTTAAATGTATCATTTACAGCCGATGTAACATTGTGAATGAAACAGAGTGATTTGTAGTAACTGAAGTTACTAGAGCAATGAATTTCCAGAATGAATATTATGAACAAATTGTTAAGGAATCAAATGACCTAAAAGGTAAACTCAATAATTACAACAAAGACAACGAGAATCTAAAATGCACCGAAATTATTCAAGATAAATTAGCCGAATTAGAAGATAGAAGTAGACGAAACAATCTTCGTTTTGATGGCTTTGACGAAAGAGAAGAAGAAACTTGGGAAGATAGCGAATCGAAGGTTAAAGAGTTCTTAAAGGAGAAACTCGGAATTAAAAACAACATTGCAATCGAAAGAGCACACAGGACTGGGAAGAAGCACGTATCTGGAAAAAGAAGAAGAACTATCGTGGTAAAGTTTCTTAACTATAAAGACAGAGAAATCGTATTAAATGAGTATAAAAAAAGAAAGTTATTGAACGAAAAAATATATCTCAACGAAGACTATAGCAATCGCACAATCGAAAAAAGACGATTTTTATTTACAAAAGCAAAAGAACCTCGAGCTGAGGGTAAGTTTGCTAAAGTTATATATACCAAACTTGTAACGAGCGCCTCAGAAGAATAAGAAATTCTTTTAAATCTTTTCAGCACACAAAAAATGATAACAACAAAAAATATAAAATGGATGACTATGAATCACTTATTTTCAATTTTAGAAACAAATACATTGGATCTGATGAAAACACAGATCCAGATATTAATTATTTTAATGACTTAAAAGTAGATTGTTTTTATCATTATGCTAGTGAGTTAAAAGAATTTCTTTCTAAAAATGGCGATGAAAACAAAAAAATTAGAATTGTCCACATAAATATAAGAAGTATGAACAAAAATTTTGAAAATCTTCGACATTTTATAGAAGAAACTAAAAACTATTTTGATATTATTTGCTTAACGGAAACTTGGTGTTCACAAAATGAGCTTAATAATAACTCTAATTTCCATTTTCCTAATTTTGAAACAATTTTATTAGAAAGACAATTAAAAAAAATTAAATTAAACGCGGTGGAGGAATTCTGATTTACATAAAACAAAACATTGCGAATAACGTTAGGAATGATCTGTGCGTTTCTGATGGCGATAAAGAAATCGTTACAATTGAAATTTTAAACAATAAAAGCGAAAAGTTAAAAAGCAAAAGCATTCTACTAAGTTGTTGTTATAGACCACCTGGTGGTGCGTCAGAAAATTTAAGCTTATACTTAAAGCACAACGTTTTTCGTAAAGGTAATAAAGAAAAGTAAAAAAACTTTGTAATTGGCGATTTAAATATGGATTGCTTACGATATAGCGAAAACAAAAAAACAAAAAAATTTGATGATGAAATATTTATATCAGCAGCAATACCGCTTATAAACCGGCCTACTCGAATAACAGAAAACTCAACCACCCTTATAGACAATATTTTAACAACAAATATATATAACAATGACATTCAAATAGGCATTATAAAATCAGATATATCAGACCATTTCCCCATTTTTCTAACAATTAACACAATTTCAACTCCTAACATTAATAAAAGTCAAACTATAAGAAAACATATTTTTAACAAAAAAAATTTAGAAGCATTTAAATATCAATTATCATTGTTAAACTGGAAGCATATAAATTTTAATGAAGACATAAATGCAATCTATAATAAGTTCTTTAATACATTCTTCTCGGTGTACGATGCAAATTTTCCCGTTTCCGAAATAACCTTAAAACCAAAAACCTTAAGTAGTCTTTGCATTACCAAGGGTCTCAAAAAATCTTTAAAAATTAAACAAAAATTGTATATAAAATATTTAAAAACAAAATCTCATGCTAATTTACGCATATATAAAAATTACAAAACTCTATTTGAAAAAATTCGCAAAGACCTAAAAAAAATTATTACTCTAATTTAATCACTAAATATAAAAATGACTCAAAACAAATATGGAAAATATTAAAAGAAATAACGGGAAAACAGAAAACCTGTTCAAATTTCCTTCCGAAAATGATTAAGATAAACAATGTATGTGTATATGAACCAAATGAAATAGCAAAAGAGTTTAATAAATATTTTACTGATATCGGAAGTAGGTTGGCAGATAGGATTCCATCTACAAATATTTCCTTTAATGATTTTTTGACAACTTCAAATAATTTACTTTCTTCCCATGACTTATTCCTAGACTTATCGATTGAAGAGTTTGAAAGAGCCTTCAAATCTTTAAAAAAAAACAAAGCAACCGGTGCGGATGGAATAAACGGGAACATTACCATAGATTGCTATGAAAGTTTGAAAAATATTTTATTTAAAGTTTTCCAAACATCTATACAACAAGGGGTTTTCCCTGATCTATTAAAAATTGCAAAAGTTATCCCGATTTATAAAGAAGGAGAAAAATCAAACGTAAATAATTATTGCCCTATTTCTATCCTTCCTACGTTTTCAAAAATATTAGAAAAAATTATCTTCGAAAAAACATACAACTACCTGGTTTCAAATAATTTACTATATAAAAATCAGTTTGGCTTTAAAAAAAATAGTTCAACTGAACAAGCCATTATTCAATTTACACGTGAAGTCTCAAATTCTTATGCTAAATCACAATATACACTTGGTGTTTTTGTCGATTTATCAAAGGCTTTTGATACAGTCAATCATGATATCTTACTTAAAAAACTTGAGTTCTACGGAATAACTGGTAAAATGATCAAATGGTATAAAAGCTACTTGTCAAATAGAAAGCAATTCGTCTACCACGGAGAAGAATTGCTTCCTATTAATCTTCAAAATAAAACATTAATTGAAATAAAATATGGTGTTCCACAGGGTTCTATCCTTGGCCCACTTCTCTTTTTAGTATAAGTCAACGATCTAAATAAGGCCTCGAATCTTATAAGCATCATGTTTGCCGACGATACCAATTTATTTTTGTCAAACAAAGACATTAACAAACTTTTTTTAGATATGAATAAAGAACTTAATCAAGTTTCTAACTGGTTTAAATGCAATAAATTAAGCTTAAATATTGAGAAAACAAAGTGGATCCTTTTCCACTCCTCAACAAAAAAACGCCTTTTGCCTTATGATTTACCTAAACTTTATATTGACAAAGTAGAAATAAAAAAAGATTCCGTTTTAAAATTTCTAGGCATTTATCTTGACGAAAATATGACATGGAAAGCTCATATTGATTATATATCAACAAAAGCTGCGAAAAGTATTGGTATCCTCTATAAGGCCAGAAATTATCTAAATAAAAATAATTTAAAACAACAATACTACTCATTTATTCATAGCTATATAAACTATGCAAATATTGCCTGGGGAAGTACAGGTAAAAGTAAGTTGCAACGTCTTTACCGCCATCAGAAACATGCAATGCGAATAATATATTTTTTAAATCATTTTTCAAATACAAAACCTCTATTTAAAGATATGAATGTATTAAACGTTTATGAACTTAACTTGTTCAATATTTTATGTTTTACGTTTTGTTGTATGAATAACCCCTTATTTTATGTTTTTAAAGATCTATTTACCTTTAAAGTAAAGAATAAATATAGTTTGCGAAATAATAACTATTTAAAAGAACCCTTTTGTTAAACAAAGTTTAATCAATTTTGTATAGATTATCGAGCACCTTATATCTGGAATAAAGTTGTACAGCCTAATTTAGATTCATCTATCTCTTTTTCTGTTTTTAAAAACTACCTGTATTATACTATATTATATTTATATTGTAACTTTTATATGGTTCTGGCAACAAGATCAATATGATCTTCTTCCAGATTCCAAGTTTATATGTTTATATTACATGGAAATCACGACATGTAAATAATGTAAACTTGAAAAAAAAAAAAAAATTTAAGAATTATTCTGTTTTTTACATTAATCCAACCAAGCAATTTCAACATTTCTGTTTTATGAGTTAACCAGTGACATTTTGATATAATTCTCATTGCTTTGTTTTGAAGTTTTTCTAGGATATTTAAGTTATTTGTGTTGACATCAAGAAAAATAGAAGCACAGTATTCATAGTGGGGAGCAATTATAGTTTGAAAGATTATCTTTTTGGTCCAATGAGTTAAGTATTTACTTATTCTACTAGATATCCAGTTTTCTTTGTAATTTTATTAGAGATATACTTGATATGTTCAGTAAAATTAAGTTAATAATCAATAATAATCCCTAGATATTTCACGCTACCACTAAATTCAATGACCACATCATCCAATATCACTTTTATTTTATTGTTATGATTTATTAAACTATTTTTTCTTATTTTTGAATTAACAATAAGCATTGCCATGGACTTAAGAGTATTTAATTTAAGTTAGTTATTACTTGGCCATTTACAAAGTATTTTTAAATCTTGATTTAATTTAAAAATAGTTTCTTCGAAGTTTGTGCCCTAATACAAACCAATGTATCATCAGCAAACAAATTTACAAAAAAATACTCAATTTTTGATGCAATATCGTTCATGTAAATGATAAACAAAAGAGGTCCAAGTACACTACCTTATGGAACCCTTATTTCACAAACTAGTTTGCCAGATTCTTTACCTTTTATTTTGACTACTTGAGTTCTCATCGAAAGATAGTCTGCAATCAAATTGAGAACTGTACCTTTAACTTTATAACCTGGTAACTTTTGTATAAGAACCTTTCTATTAACTGTTTCAAATGCCCTTTTGAGATCTAGCATTACTGTTACAACAAATTTATTGTTATTCAAAGATGTTCTTCATTTAGAAAGTAGTAGTTGAATAGCTGATTTAGTTGATCTATTTTTTCTGAAACCAAATTGATTATTATAAAAAATATTATTACTTTCAAAATAACTTGACAACTGCTTGTGAACAGCAATTTCTAATATTTTTTCATAAGTAGGAAGCATATTAATCGGTCTTAAGTCTTGTGGAAAGATGTTGAAAGAAGTTTTTCTATGTACAATGACGTCTTCATTAGCCAATAGACAAAGTTTTCTATTACAAAATTTAAGTAAAATGTTTGTCATTTACTTTAACAAAAACTTCAATTGAAGAATTATATTTTCATTGTCAGTTACTGTTTTTATGAACGAAAGTGTTTCCGATGCTTATAACCATGCTAAAAAAAGTGCAAATAAGTAGTTTTTGATTATTAGGTAACCATTGAAGAAAAAAAGCTCTTTTATTGAGTGAGCATATTTTTTATATTTTAACTGCCTAAAATTAATTTTTCAGGACATAGTTTAACCGCTTCAAAAAATATTTTTTTAGAGCTTGTTTTTAGCCTCACATATTAGTGTTACTTGAAGAGCAACATTTACAATAGATAGACGTTAAGCGCATTGTTTAAAAGCAAAGATATCCGGACTACCAATTGTAATAAATAAAAATATCAAAACGATAGAAAACATTTGCGTCACGTGTAATTATTGTTATTTGAATATACGTCAAAATGATGACGGTCTCATCTATTCAATTAAAAAAAAACATCAAGGTAAAGTATTATGATTAATATACTTTACTATATTGTTAAAAAGTATTTTATATATTTAATTACCCTTTTATATATCCTGCATAAATATATAAAAAAACGTTTTTAAATTATGTCATTATTCTAGACCTCTACTTGTAAAAAATACCGAAAAATGTTAAAACGAAGTTGTGAGACGTTTTAATTTCCGTCAAAAATGATGAACTTAAATATAATATCATTAAAATCTAATAGTAGAGAGATTGCAAACAATCTCTAGTTTAGATCAATAATGATCTAAGTTTTGACGTCACGTTACTTTACAATGTGCAAATTAGTATAAGACACATTGCATTAAAAAAACAAAACAATATTTTTGACGTCCAAGTTTATTTAAAAATAGTACATTATTGCATATCAATTAAAATATTTTTAAACACATGAGATAATCTTAATTACATAAAATTTGCCCTTATATTTTCTAAAGGTTAGTATTTTACGGGTAATAAAATGTATATTGAAAAAAGTTAGCAAAGTAAGTGCGTCGGTTTATTTTGTAAAATTATTTTAAACAACTACTCTAAAAATTAAAAATCGCATAAAGTTTGAATAATTGGCGGTGCCTATGATCTATAACAATAATAATTCACATAAAAAAGCTACATACCAAGGTCCGCAAAGACAAGTTCAACTCACTTTAGTGAGAACTAAAGAGCGTCATAACCCGCTCTGACGGACCAAGAATAAGCGAGTTTGTTGAAGTAAAGAAGAAAAGAGTAGTAGTCAAAAGTAATTGTGTTAGAAAGATGACAGAGAAATATGGAAAGACATTACATTAGATGTTAGAATGTACGATTAGATTAATAATATTATTCGATACTGCAATGTAGTTTGATATATACAATTAACACAATAACTTACCATTATTTTTTGTAATTTACTGAAAAAAGTACTACAAGATTACTTTTGGTGCAATAAATTTTGGAAAAAAAATATTTTTTAAAAACAAACTAAAATTTTTTCGATTACAAGTTTAATTCCTGAAACCATTCCAACAAAATCATCAAAAGTACTTAAATTTTAGATAAATAAGTTTATGTAAAGTTTGACGTATGCTTCAATCCTTTTAAAGCATACGTTTATTAAACGTTTATTAAAAGTTTACATTATTGACTATTATCAATCAATATTAAAAGCGTTTAACCGACATTTTATAAACACATGATAAAGAATTTGAAACGTACACTTCATTTTTTTAATGTTTATTAAACATTTCACAATTGAATTATGCTAGTCAATATTGTAAACGTTTAATAAGCATAAGCAAATTAAAAGGCTTTAAATGTAGATCCGAATCAACCTTCTATCAAAATTGATCAAAATATGTAAAAAAAATTTAAATATTGACAAACGTCAATATTTAGTCTCTAAAAGTTTTATACATATTTTGATCAATTTTGACTAAATGGGGAAAATAAACTCATATGCATTTTCAAAAGATTTCAAAGTTGTTTCATGACAATAGTGTTTATTTTAAGAGTACATTTTGAGTTGAGAGTTGTGTTCATCATTAATTTTTTTAAATTTTAAACACGGAATTAGAGTTTCATTAAGTAATTTGTTTAATTCTAATAATAGATGACCATAAACTTGGTCTTCTACTCAAAGTTTTTAAAGCTAATAACTTAGTATATAGTTGTAATCTTCATGTTAATGATATTATTGAAAAAGTAACAATGATTCTTCGAAATAATAGTTTATTGGTTTTTGTTACCCATGTTCACAAACTAACATCAATATAGCAATTTATTGTTGTAAAATAATATAGCAATTCATTGTTGCAACGGATAATTACAAAATCAGTTAGCATATATGGAATGTTTTTAATAGAGATTTTGGTTGTCAGGACATTCAACCACTAGATAAATGAAATATCAAATAAAAAGTTATCAAACGCGTGTTTAGTTACTTTTCATTTGATCCAATTCATACTTAAATGTTTATGCAACTCCTGGATTTCTGAAAAGTGTTAAAAGTTATTTCTCAGCATTAAAATTGCTTCCATTTTTTAATGTTAAAAATCTGTATCAATTAGAAAAAGTTGTTTATTCTTTTAAACTTCGACTACAGAATGTGCACCATGTTTTAAATGGAAGTAAAATAACTAAATAAATAGGTAAAAAACACATGTGATAACCCAATCTACATTAAAAATGCAACCTTAATTGAAACATGAATTTATGATTGAGTCTTTTTAAAACTAAAGAGAGCTTATTTGCGGCAGGGTTGCTGGATAAAAAATGCAAAGAAAAACTAGTTTATGCTGAAGATAAACCTATATTAACAAATGAAGACTTCGTTAAGGAGGTTGGGGGACTAAGGGTTGTTAAGGGATTTTTTCACAGTTTTGTATTTATAAGCTAGTTTAGATTGAGTGCATATTGTAAAAAAATACTTAAAAACATAGATTTTTAAATGTCATATGCTTTTAGAGATTGCTGAATAACTTCACGGACTTTTTCAAGCAAGTTGAAAACACATATTCTCATAATAGAGGGCCAAATAATTTTTAAGACTTAATAAACAAAACGTTAACAAACAATATAAAAAACACTTTTTGTATCTTTTGGATAACATATTAACCTTTAACCACCATAATAACAAAAATTAAGAAACATAAATTTAGGACTCAAATAATAAAAGCCATTTATTGATATTAAGTTATTCAGATACCACCACAACACACTAAGTTGGGTTCAATGAAGTTGTTTGTGAAGACAATTAAAAATGCATTTTATCAGGATCGTTGCTAAATATTTTGACGCCTCAGTCAAGATATAAATAAATTGGAAAAGGCAACGAGGAAGCCGGAGGTTACTAGTCCCTTTTTGTAGTTTAGGTTTTTCAGAAAATTAAAACAAAATCTCAGAAAAAAAAGGTTTTAATCTTATTTTAGAGACATCACTGCGAGACTTCACTAATTTTATAACACATTATTTGTATCATAATTTTTTGTATAACTGGAGTTTTTTTTACGGTATTTTTTCTTGTAATGTGAAAAAAATAATGTGAAAAACTAGAAAGATTGAAACAATATCATCAGTATGGGAGTTTATAAGACACTGCCTAACAGTTTAAGGCAGACTAAGATAGTGTTGTTTTAATTTTTTAACATTAAAATCTGTTGCTTAATTCATGTTTCTTCAATTTATGTGTTTTTTAAATTAGTTTACGTGTTTCTTGTTTTTTTTACTGTTATCTACTACTGTTTTTATTGTTGTCTTTACTAATTGTGTTCAAAAACTAATTTTATATATATTAAATGCCTTGTATTAAACAACAAATTACAAAAAAAAAAAAAAAAAAACTTTATAAATTAAATAAATTGATAAAAAACGACATATAATTATAAAATAAAATAAAAAAGAAATTTGATTTCACTTGAAACTTTACTTCACGAGATTTTTTCATTTGTTTTATTTAATCTAACAGTATTTTTTCGGCCTTTACTTCTGAAAAGTAATTAACAAGATCTTTGTATTAAGTTAGTTAGACATGTCAGTTTTTAACAAGTTTTTATTTGTCTCATGGAACTGCGTAGATAGGTTTTTATTAGATTCAAGTCAAAAGAATACGAAGGCTGAAAACAAGTTTGAATACTTTTAAAGTTGTTTTAGCAGAAATAGTTCAGGATCTTAATTCCTGTTATATACGAATTATTCCTGGAAGTTCGGAGCAGATAGCTATTGCATCAATATACTTTTGAAAGGATAGGGTTTCTCTAGAATAATGTTGTGTTAGTGGTTTTTCCAATTTAATACAAAAAACCATCAGTTATTTGGTACTTTAATCTTGAGGTCACTTATATTTTATATAAAACCAAATAGTTTTTAAAACTTTAGAGTCATGTGTGCTATTTTCAATCCTTTTAATCTTATTATAAATGATATTAAGCATTAACTAGGTTTGAGTCTCTTTTGCACAACATTAACTAGGTTTGAGTCTCTTTTGCACAACATTAACTAGGTTTGAGTCTCTTTTGCACAACATTAACTAGGTTTGAATCTCTTTTGCACAACATTAACTAGGTTTGAGTCTCTTTTGCACAACATTAACTAGGTTTGAATCTCTTTTGCACAACATTAACTAGTTTTGAGTCTCTTTTGCACAACATTAACTAGGTTTGAGTCTCTTTTGCACAACATTAACTAGGTTTGAGTCTCTTTTGCACAACATTAACTAGGTTTGAGTCTCTTTTGCGCAACATTAAGTAGGTTTGAGTCTCTTTTGCACAACATTAACTAGGTTTGAGTCTCTTTTGCACAACATTAACTAGGTTTGAATCTCTTTTGCACAGGCAAAAGCTGTTTATGATTAAGATAATAATCAAAAAATGAATAAATCAAATCAAAAATGACAAATAAACATGACTAGAAAACAATAAAATTGCTTTTAAAAGTCAAACTGAACCCAAGGCTAAAATATCTCAAAACAAACTTTTTGCTAATTCATTAACAAAACTTAATAATTTATTTTTATTATCTTTTAGTGTAATAGTTAGAAAACCTTACATGTTACAATTTTAAAAAAGTAAAAAAAAGGCGGGTTTATCCGCTGACAAAATTTGATGCCATATATATTTTTGCTTAGCAACAAAAATATAAAACTTAAATCTAAAATTTGTTTAATATTCGTCACTGCTTTTACTGTTTTCAAAAAAGTGATATGTCGGGTTTGAGCGAAATTCGTATACAATTTTTGCTATTTTTTTTTTTTAAATTTGGTGGCCTAGGTCTCGTCTAATAGTTAAAAGGGCCCTGCATTTAATTAAATTAGAGTTGCATTTTGGTATACAAGATTTTAAAAGATCAAGAAAGGAATTTTTTTATTCGAAAACCAAGTGTCGCTGCTCTGTGCATTTTTCATCGCAAATTGCTTTCAAGGCACGGTAACACTCTGTGCATTTTTGTGAACCTTAAAACAAAAAAAAAACAAAAAAAAAAAATAATTTTAGCATTTCTTGAAAGGAAGCATAAATATGTTCAAAAATTATTATGAAATTCTTTTTTTTAAGAAAATGTAAAACAATAATTTAATTAGTTCATTTATAATATAACTTAATTAAAATTGGATCAAAATAACTCCATATTGAAAATGCTTCTGTATAAATTATCTTTTGTTTTAAATATTTTTTGAACGCTCTGACCTAAATTCTCTTTCTTAAGACAAAAGTAGATTAAAAAAGTTCCCCTTCAAAAAACAGCGAGAAACAACTTCATAAGAGTGGTTTATTATAATCATTAAATAAATTTTTGTTATAGTGACAAAAATAAAAGTTTACAAAAGTGCAATGCATACATATAAATGAGTTCATTCGTATCACACATTTTATAAATACGATATAAATACGTTACTTATATAGTTATATATTATATATAAAATATTGTACAAATTTAATAAATAACATTTACATTAAATTACTATAACACAAAAATCCCCTAAAAACATTATTAATATAAGTAGTTTATTACGAATCACTTTGAAATATCACAATTTTTATCGTTTCATGTTATGTCAACTTTCAAATATAATCTTTACTAATTTAGTTATATATAAAAATTTTATAAACACTTTTAATTAGTCGTAACAATTAAATATTTTAGCTTAAAGTTCATCTCAAATAAATAAGAAAATTTGAAAAATCAGTTATTAGATCGTATACCAATAGATCAAATCATTAAATAAATACACGTTTTGTAATTACATTACATAAAACTTTCATTTAAATAATTTATTTTATACAATATTTTTTGTGCAACCAATAATCTCTTTGTTTGCAACTTTCACTGCAATAAATTTGTTTGATGCATTTCATACATTTAATGATGCCAGGTTCACCACAAATGCAATACAGCTCAGTAATTTCTAATATATTTAAAACATTAAAATCGACTTTTAAAGATATCAAAGAGAACGATTATATATATACTTTATCTAGATTTTACATCTTTTTCAATTTTTTAAATTTTTTCATAAGTAAATTGTTTACGTCAGCTCATGGGTTAGAGTTAAAACTTCATATACAAAAAAAAAAAAAAAAAAAAAAAAAAAAAACTATGTGCAATCATGATGTGTAAAACTCCAAAACAGTACACGA
Source organism: Hydra vulgaris (assembly GCF_022113875.1). Classification (NCBI taxonomy): domain Eukaryota; kingdom Metazoa; phylum Cnidaria; class Hydrozoa; order Anthoathecata; family Hydridae; genus Hydra; species Hydra vulgaris. The sequence goes on from NC_061166.1 coordinate 10,065,611, forward strand.
TGTTCCAAAAGTTTCATGTTTGGTATTGATGTAGAGAATATTTTTTGTTGGAATAAAAACTTGCACGTTGATAATTGCATTTTTTCCCCCTAATTTTGATGAAAAATGTGAAACCTTTACACAAGCAACAACTCCTTGATCTACTTAAGACAAGTTAGCCGCAAACAACAGTTTTGTAATAGGTTAGTGTCAAAGAACCCCTGAAAATAATTGTTTGGAAAAGCTATTTTAAACCTAAACGCAATGTTACCCTTGAGTTTGAATGAACAGTCGCTCATATGGTTAACTGTCTTGATATAAGTAAAACCATAAATGCACAAACTACATCAAAGAATCAAAACCTGTTCTCTGTGTCGAGAAACATCAACACCAAAAATTAAAATATTTTGCTTTGATAACGCAAAATTTCATGTTGAAAATATTGTTCTAGAGTGCCTGAACAGTGAGGGCATTTCTATAATTGATTGTACTCAAACCTAATAAATTTAAAAAAACGAACCAATATCTATTGACCGCCAAAATATTTAAAGCATAATAAAACAGCTTATAGAAGTTGTTGCAGAATTACTCAAGGAAGGTTAAAAAAGTTTCAGATCTATCTCAGAACAAAAATATTTACAACAATTTTTACAATATTTACACCTACACAAAAAATAGCAAATAAAACGCCAATGATTCATCTGAAAATTTACCAATAATAGACCTTATAAAGATAAGGTTGTTTATATTCTGATATAAGTTTTGTTAGGTTTAAATGTACAATCACAAACAAGCCTATAACTAGCGTACATATAGTAAGTGTAGTCGAATGTAATGCAATTTTATTGGCAATTTTGTTATTTTAAGAAAAAAAAAAAAATAACTGAATGTTTCTACTTGTAATGTCTAGTAATTTCTACTAATGATGTTCCTTTACAAGTTTTTGAAATGTTTCTAATGGTCGATTGGTATTAATTTAAAAATAGGAACAGTCATATCAATGTACGTCATTGCTGAACAGTAAATAATATTGATTCTGTTATAAAACTTTTTTCCTATTTTATGACAAAAGGTTTAAAATTGTTCTAAAGAATAACGGTTACAGAAAAAAAAAATCTATTTAAAAAAAAAAAGTCTTTTAAAAAAAAAATAAAAGAGAAAACCTTATTATCAATTTAAGTAATGACAATATTTTTTATCGTAAAAATACTAATGATAATTTAAAAGTTGCAATATTTAATTTAAATACAAATTATAATATTAAAAAAGTTTTTTTTTTGATCTAGTTAAATTTCAAGTAAATCAAATGTAGGATCAAATCCTTTTAACTTCAAACAGTTTATTGAATTTAAATTTGAAAATGATTTAATAAAAAAATGAAATTATAAAATTACCATCTTTGGTAATCATCTTCACTTTGATTTGCTTTTTAAATGCATCACGTACAAGAACTGTTTTCTCAGTGGCTGGATGAAATGTCTTTTTATGTGATGAAACAAACACAAAATCCAACTCACTTCCGATTGCTTTTTTAACCAATGGACGAAGAAAAGACAACGAGTTATCTATATTAGCACGAGTTACACCAGCATACTGAAAAGAAGAAAAAGCGCCATCCGTCATCTGAAAAATTTCTAATAACCGCATACCTTCATCTAAAGAATTAGAATAATTTAGTTAATAATTATATAATAAACTAGAATATGCCTTTATAAATATAAAAGCATTTAATTTGTTTATACATATATTATAGGCAAATATACCTGTTTATCAGTGCCGGATCAAGGAGAAGGAAGGAGGAGGAGGGGGCTAGGGGGGGGGCTATAGCTTCGGCCCTCGCAAATTCAGGGGGCCCCAAAAATTTTAAAGGACCTTTTTTTTTTAGTCATTTTTAGGCTCTGGCCCATAAAAATACCTCCAAAAACAAAAATAACCCCGGGCCCCAAGAAGTCTTAATCCGCTGTTTATATCCACTCCTGTTTATATATATTTTAATAAATCATCAAAAAATAATTATATTACAATTTAATATTACATAATATTACATTTTAAAAAATAGTAAAAAATAGAAAGAAAAAACATAAAAAACATAAAAAAATGAAAAAAAAAAAAAAATATATATATATATATATATATATATATATATAAAAGGTAAGCTAATAAATAAAACTTGGTAATAAAATTTTGATCTTTTTGTAACAACTTGAATTAATTACTTTTAATTCTTGTTATATATATATATATATATATATATATATATATATATATATATATATATATATATATATATATATATATATATATATATATATATACATATATATATATATATATATATATATATATATATATATATATATATATATATATATATATATATATATATATATATATATATATATATATATATATATATATATATATACAATCAATTGCTAAATTAGCATCCGCTAAGGTTGCTTCTCTTTATCATGCCCATTCTCTAATTAAACACGTTTCCAATGTATTTTTGTAGGTGTACTGATTTATTCGGCCTTCGCACAGCTCACACATACCAATGTGTGAGCTGTACGAAGTACAGCTCACACATTGGTATGTGTACCAATACCTTTGTGAGAAAAACATTCCCAAATACCAATGGAACCTCCACCGCCTTGTCGATGTGGTTGCAAAAACCGTTCTGAATATTTCTCCGTTGCAAACCTTTTGACATATAGTCTTCCCTTGCGGTTTACAACTTGAAAATTAGCTTCATCACTCCAAATAACTTTTAACCAGTCTTCAACAGTCCAGCCTAATCTTTCTTTTGACCATATTTGTCGTTTACATCGGTCCATGATTGATAAAATAGGTTTTCTTGCTGCAATGTACGTTCCAATACCTTTTTGTATCAATGTTCGCCTAACAAGCTCTCTGCTTACATTATGTTTATTTTTCGACTCGTTGAAGATTTGTGCTAGCTTTTTGTAGCTGTGCCTAGGATTCTCTCTGCAGCTTCTGAATATGCTACTTTTTTCACGGTCACTAAGCTTCGATGGTCTCCCGGAACGCGGCATGTCAACGACGTCCTTGGTAAGCTTCCAGGTTATGTTTTTCGTATGCAAGATTCAGAAACCCCAAGTTTTTTGCCTATTTGAACGTTGCTGTGAATTTTTGACTTAGACATACCAATAATTTGTCATTTGATCTCACTTGAAACTGGTTTTCGCCTCATTTGCACGCAATTTGAAATTGTTTGAAATTTGCAATGATTTCAGTTGATTTTCGTTGAATATGAAGCTGTTGAATAATGTTGTGTCAATTTTAATTGACTGAAAACCACTCAATCTACTTATATTTATGTTTTGTAACAATTTTCGTAACGGATTAATTAATTACTTAACAAATAATTGAACTTTAATAAACTCGTTTAAACTTTTATGACACCAATTAATTTCTCACATCTATCTTTTAATCAAATTCCCAAGAGATCACTTATGAGTCGAAACTTACTTTTTTTATTTATTTTTGATCAGAAAACTTAGTTACCGAATGGGGAAAATTATTTTGATATCTATTTCCGTTACATTTTTATTAAAAAAAAAACAAAAGATTTGTTCTTAAAATTACACCCTCGTTTAAACTTTCGTGAATAGCTGTATATGTATATATATATATATATATATATATATATATATATATATATATATATATATATATATATATATATATATATATATATATATATATATATATATATATATATATATATATATTATATATTTATATATATAGACATGCTGAGAGGTACAACAAAGAATATCATTAAAGAGAAAGAAATCAGTTGACAGAAGTCAGAAAAGAAAGAAACAGCAAATACAATAAAGAGAGGTAATCTTAGCTGAGAGAGGTAATCTTAGGTGCAAACATTGGATTGGATTGGATTGGTTATCATGAGAGGTCAGCAGTAAATGATAATCCATAAAGATGTTAAGTAGAGGACCCAGCAAGAGTTTTGCTATTTGTCAATATATGTACATCAAAAAAATTGCAATAATTATTTGCACTAAATAAATGAGTTTTGTTGGTGTTTTTTAAAATTCACTTTTGCCATTGCAAATCCCAAGCTGTCAAAAAAGAGAGATTTTAATATCAGTTTAATATCAATTTTAAGATCAGTTGCCTGTTGAAAGCGATCAACATAATGACTTTTCATTAAAACGAGAGTATATAGTTGTGTTATCAGCTAATTTAGTATTTTTAAATGTAAGTTTGTTAGGAAGATCATTAATGTTAGTTAAGTAGATCATTAGTTAGTTAGATTATTAATAGTAAACATCCAGTAGAGCCACTTTAGATTTAAAGTTATCAGGAAAATCATTAATGCAGATATGAAGCAATACAGGACCAAGGTTAAAATCTTGAAGTCAAAAATTACTGGAAATGAAGAAAAGTCTCAAAGGATGACTTTAATACCATTTTTAGAAAGGATTTAATAATTTCAAAACTTATCAAGGTACACCATATGAAGTAACCTAAGTGATAATACCTAGATAATATGGGATAATACCTTATAAATAATACTTAGGGATAAAAGGGATAATAGGGATAATAGGGACCAACCTTAGGGATAATACCTAGATAGTATCTAAACTTTATTAAAACCTTTGACATGTCAAGAGCAATGACACTCACAAACCCTTACAAACCTCACTTATTTGTTAACAAAAAATGCTCTAGTCAGCTAGAATGAGTAGATCAAAATCTGTATTGATTGTCAGAGAGTTATTAGACTCAGGATAAGAGTTTTTTAAAATTAAATTAATAGAAGACTGATTAGACAATAGTTTGAGGGGCCAGATTGTTCTCTAGAGTTTTTAAAAACCGCTTAAGCAGTAGAGCCCAGAATGATTTAGATGTCAAACAAAATATTAACATGTTTCTGTGGAATATCAGAAATAGTGTGGCCATTAGATTCAAGTGTCGAATTAGAGAAAAAGTTCTCTGCAAAGAGCGTGCTTTATCCTTCAAAAGGTAATAAGATCAGACCCATGTATTAAAAATAGAATGTTAGACTTAGCTTTGTTAATGAAAAGGTAAAAGATTTTCAAAAAATCTTTAGATCCAAAATTCTAAGATAAAATGCAAGATTTAGCAAACTGAGAATATTAGAACTTAGCATCAGAAGGCACCTTTTTACATAGATTTATTGTAATAATATCAAGGTTTGTGTTCACAAAAGAATTATATTTGTAAAAAAAAAAATAAAAAAAGATTACAAATTTAAATCTACCATAAGCTTCAAATATAAACTACCATATTTGCCTGGATCCAGGAAATTATATAGGAGGTGCAGAGAAGCAAACAACATCATCCCCAGGATCGTCACAAAGAAAATTATAAGAATCCTAGGTTGCTTTATGGTAGTAGTAAGTAGTGTGATGGTAAGGTTGGAAGAAAAAGCATAAAATAAAAGGTTTAGATTAATCATTACATGGTTCCAACTACTTAGAGGAACACAAGGAAAAACTGAACACAGGCTAGGGTCAGAAATAAGGCAAAAAATCAAGTAGTTAAGTCAAGTGATTAAAGTTGTCTGGAAAATGAGTCTGGAAACAAAGTTGACGATCTGAGTAAGAGAAATACAAAAGGTGGCTACAAAAGGTGGCTTTGAGAATTGAGCTTTTGACCTGCCAGGGTTAGCAGTATTACAGCCAAGCTATTCAGTATGATGAGCATTAAAGTTACCAATAACAGCAAGATTGACTAACAGATAAAGAGAAAAAGCTCAGTTAATATGATCAGAGATAATATCAAAAGAAATGTTTCTCCTTGAGAAGAAGAATAATAATAAACAACAAAGAGATAGGTAATTGAGTGAAGAGGTTCTAAACGAAAACACATAAACAAATGGTCAGAGGATTCAAACTTGATTTCATGACCAACAGGTAAATTGATGTGTAAGAACATGTCTAGTCCAAATTTATCCAATTTTAGGTAGTTTTAGGAATCAGATTGAAATATCCATCAGATCTTTAGATCAAAGACCTAAAGATGAATCAGCTGAATCTAAATTAAACTCACAAAGAGCAAGTAAGTCTGGTCAATTTTTCAGGAGATAAGATTCAACTAAGGAGAAGTTAACTTAAAGACTACAAATAATTATAAATGATAGATTGAAACTTAGATTGAAAATTAGACAATGAAATTCTTTTTTTATGTTTAATATTTTTTATTATTTTTGTAATATTGTAATACCTGACAATAGAATACCTGTTATGCATGATACCCTAGGCTTGAGCATATTATCTAACCATTGCCTAGAAAAGTAAATCTTAGAAGGCAGCAGGACACGGGGCAGGTTGTACTAGATTGCATATTGCCAGTAGTAGGGTGATTATAATAACCCTAAATATATATATCTTTATATATAGGGTTGATATATATATATATATATATATATATATATATATATATATATATATATATATATATATATATATATATATATATATATAATGCTGACCTAAGTCTCTTCAATAATTTCCACTCTTTAAATTTTTAAATAACTGCAATATATAAGTATATTAATTGTTTGTAACATACCTTTATTAATAGTAATCTCTCCTGGTAATGTTATTGAAGAGTTGTAATGTGGATCATAATTCGTCTGAGCCTCTGCATTATTTACTTTATTAATTGGAGGTACTGTACCAGTTAAATTTGTTGACATTAAAGAAGTTGCCAACGGAGAAAGAACTCCATATCTTTTAGGTGGCTCAGAATACTGCATAAAATTATAAAAATCTTATTTAATTAAATTTTTTAATCTGGTTTATATGTTATAAAAATACTTTATTACTGTATTTTATATATAACATAAAACTAGCATTATATAATACAATATGCTAAATTGTAAAAATGTTACCATTTTATCTTGCTCATCATTCTTTTTTGCATCAACTCGCAAGCATTCCTCACTAGTAAAAATATCTCTCACATTCTTTAGAGATCTACTTGTAATTCTATGACTCACTGTGCTGTCATCTGATTGTTTTTTTATGGAACTTGTGGACCTGATAACATTTTCTGGAAGAATTGTTTGATCATAGCCATAATTTACAAATGCAAATTTTTTATTACTCGATACATTTTTTTCTTCCTATTATAAACGAAAAATAAATAAATAAAAGAAAGCAATTAAAATTAAAATATTTTTTTACCTTTTTTATTCTATTTTTATCAGTGGCGTAACTATAGATTTGGGGCCCCCTTGCCAAAAAAGTAAAGAGGCCCTTCTTAAATTTTTTCTCCAAAAATGCCCATAGGGAAACGTGAAAAATTATAAAATCATAAAATGTATTTGATAAAACAGAAATTAGTAACACTCATATTATTATTACCAGTCATATTATTCATATGAGTAAAACTTGTAAATCATTGCGGGACCCTCTAAGCTCAGGCCCTCCCCCCCCCCTTGCAGGGTTATGCTCCTCCCTAGTTACGCCACTGATTTTTATTTAATTCTTGCTTTTCCTTCTTTTCTATTCTTTTTTAATTTTCCAGTTTCTTAAACACGACAAAGCCATATTATATTGTTTTAATTGATTTAAAAAAAATAAAATTATATAATACTATTGTAATCACATTCTGGTGCAAAAATAACTTCAACATTTTAAATTTAAAATTTAGCCCCAAGTAATTAGTATAACGTTCTGAAATAATATTAAAAATTTTTCTTTCCATGTTTCCTTTATTTAATTCATACCTGTGCTTTTGCTTTTCATTTTCTTTGTCATTCAAACTTTTTACTTCATTTTAATCTTAATTTAATCTGAAGGATTAAATTATTTATTTGTTAATTTTTATTTTTCAAAATAATCCCTTAGAGTTGATGTTTTATATATATATATATATATATATATATATATATATATATATATATATATATATATATATATATATATATATATATATATATATATATATATATATATATATATATATATATATGTTTTATCTATATTATTTTATGATATGAATAACTTTGTATTAAAAAAAAAAAAAAATGACAGATTTATTAAAGTTGGAAAGCAGGAAAACACAATACAAAAATTTTCTCTTTTAAATTAACTATGTGGTTTCTTTTTTGTTCATTTTTTTTTTTATATTTGAAAAATTCCAGAATATTATTACTATTTTAAAAAAAATTTATAATTTTCTTATTTTTTGCGCTTTTTCTATTTTGTAAACAATCAAAACTTTTTATACCCCCTCTTAGAAATTTTTGAAATTTTTTATTTTTGTAAGTTTATATATTACAGCAAGTTGTTTAAAAACGGAAATAGGTTATCTGAATAAAATTACAAAATTGAATAAAATTCAAAAATGTGTGATTGCTTGCTTACAAATCATTATGCCTAAAAACTGCCCCCCCCACCTTACTAGATCGTCTGCATCCCCCAAATTAAAAAAAAAATAAATAAAATCGCCCCCATTACAACATGGTTTTGATCCGCCCTTGTATATGTATATATACATACATACATACATATATATATATATATATATATATATATATATATATATATATATATATATATATATATATATATATATATATATATGTATATATATATATACATATATATATACATATATATATATATATATATATATATATATATATATATATATATATATATATATATATATATATATATATATATATATATATATATATATATATATATATATATATGTATATATATATATATATAATTTTTATTTGAATATATATCTAATAAATTATATGCATATCTTTAATTATTGTTGTTCCATTATGTTGATGTAAAAATATATTTATTACTATTATTATCATTATTATTATGCTAATTATAATCAATCTTAAATTAATATATATCTTTGTTTTGAATGCTTGGGTAATATATTAAATTATTGTAATAGTGAAGATTCTTAATAAGATTTATGAAGTAATCATGGTAGTAGTGAAGATCCTTTATAAAGTAATCATGGTAGTAGTGAAGATCCTTTATAAAGTAATCATGGTAGTAGTGAAGATCCTTTATAAAGTAATCATGGTAGTAGTGAAGATTCTTTATAAAGTAATCATGGTAGTAGTGAAGATTTTTTATAAAGTAACCATGGTAGTAGTGTAGATTCTTTATAAAATATTCGTGGTAGTAGTGAAAATTCTTTATAAAATAAAAACAAATGACTAATCTAAAATTATCCTAATTCTAAAGAACTTTTTGCATAATTAATTTTTTAATTCTAATTTAGTTGATGCAACTTCCTGGTTGCAAAACAACTTCAGCTCTCATATAATTAATTATAAATTCCTGTAAATTATTTTTCTTTAATTTGAATTTTTTTGTGTTTAAAGATTGTTAATATAAATTAGTAAAAAAACTTATCTTTTTTTACATGCATATAAACAAGTACAATTTTTTATATAGAAAATGTAATATATTTAAATTCATAAACTACATGTCTTATGGGTTTTAAAGTCATTCAAACTCAAAAAGTCAAAATTTGGTTTTTATCTAATTACGATTATCATAAACTTTTTTTTAAATTTATTTTTATTCGTAATTTTATTCATACTTTTTTTCAAAAAACACTGAATAAAATATTATTCAACTCCAGATTTCATTTAAACAGTTGTTAAAAAAATAACCTCTCTATCAACTAGATCCATTAATGTAGCAGAAGAACTTTCTAATATATTTTCACTTGTACTCTCAGATTCATTTTCATTATCAATTTCATTTTCAGTTTCAATTTTAGAAATAGAAGGTTGCAAAGCAACAAAAATTTTTTGGTGAAGCCATTTATCTTCGTTTATTGAAATTTTAGAACCCTAAAAAAAAAAGTCTGTTTATTAACTGAAGCATCTTATAAATGTATTGTTAAAATCAAAAAGAAAATTTTAAACTATAGTTAATACACTAAAATAATATTTTATTCATAAAATAAATATTTATTTACAATTTATAAATTAATATTAACTAATAAATTAATATTAAACTTTTACATTTAAAAAAAAAAAAAAAAAAAAAAAAAATAGTGTACCATATTTAAGTTCGATAGATCACTGTTTGTTTTTTCAAACATGTTATGTTCATCACACTAAACACATATCATTAAAAAAAAAAAAAAACTTAAAAATTTAATTTCCATTAAGTAAAAAATTTATTATTTACTTTGAAAATATAATAACTTAGCTTGTATTATTTTTATTGTTATTATTTTTTTCCTTTTATTTTTTTTATATCTTTATAGTTTTAATAATTAGTTAAGTAAAACAATCTAAAAGATTATGGTCAGCAATAATTTGCTGACCTCAATCAAAGATTGAGGTCAACAAAAAAAATTTGATATAAAGGTCTCACCATAAAACATAGAAACAAGGTCGGAAAAATATTGCTGACCTCAAACACTTTATGGTGGACCGTGCTGAATGCCAACCCTAATTCCGAGAGCTATATATATATATATATATATATATATATATATATATATATATATATATATATATATATATATATATATATATATATATATATATATATATATATATATATATATATACATATAACTTCTTATAATTATAATTTATATTTAAATAAATGATTAAATAACCATTAATTTGTTTATATTTTTACATTTATGTATTAAATAATCATAAATCATAAACTCATTTTTGTTTAATTATATTATTTTTATTATTTATATAAACTTGTATGTTTTATCACCTTTTGTTCAGGTTTTCCAAGCATCTTCTTTCTAAGTTTTGATTTATACCTTAAATAAAGTAAAACACAAGTAATTCCAACAAAAAAAGCTACACATAAGCTTGCTACTGCAACCTTCCACGAATTAGAGCTCACATCATTTTTTTGTTGCATAGTTGTTCCATTGACAGACAAATAGTTGGAGGCTTTCAACAAAACGCCATTATACTCAAATACTAATTTACCATTACTTAAATCTGAAAACAAACTATCTACAAAATTGTTTTGATCTACCTTGTCTATCAAGATATCCATAATAATATAAATACTTCCTTTTGTTGCATTTATCATTGTAACTGTGACAACCCGATGATTTTTATTGTATTCATAGTTTTCATAAAACAATTTAAACTGACTTTCAAATAAATCTTTGTTTGGAAGCACATGCTTGTCATAGTCATATTCAAACATGATTTTAATGTTTGCAGAAACTGATGGAGTTTTGCATCTGTGACTTGTTTTACTAAATGTTAAAGTCAGCTGAGGGCTAAAAGTGCTTTCTAAACTTAAAGTTAAACCTGAATCTAAAGCAATAATTTTCTTCTCACTGTTTAAATCAAAATTTTTTTTGAAAGTATTTATTACTCTTCTAGGAGAGTAGTAAACTGTATTTAGAATTAAAACAGGGGGAATTTGATAAAAAGAAACACCTATGTTTTCAGCATGAATTTGCCAATCAGTAACACTAAGAAAATATCCATCTAAACTTTTATTCATAGAAACAATGTCAACAAACTTTATTTTGCTATCTACTTTAAAAGTGTAGCTATATAATATATTGATGTTTGATTTTATTAGCTGTTCATGAACAACATTACTGTGATAGGTGATTACAGCAAACATATCTGAGTTAGGTTTTTTCCAGTTATCTACCCCAAAATGTTTTGATATTACTGTCATCAAAAACTGGCATCCTGAAGACTCAGAAGGTTCTTTAAATTGAATATCTAAAATAGCATCATTGTTTCCAATATAAATGTCGTAAATATTCATGACATCTTCTTTATCAATAACTCCATTCAGATCTGTATCCATATTAAAGTTATTAGAATCAACAACAACAGTGCCATATAAATGTTGATAATAACTCAGACGTGCAACATCAAATATATCAAATGAACAATCTTTATGTATATCATATGTTATGTTTTCTTGACAACCTGGCATGAATTTTATTTGGTTTAGAGATTGATCAACAATTTTGTTTAAAGAATATTGAAAAATTGACTTTGTGATATTTTGTGTATTGATTAACCTCATGACTGCAAACTTAACAAAACCTCGTTTTTGTTCTGAAAAACCAAGTACGCCAATAAACCTTTTTGTAAGATTGTTTGAATTTACAAAGCTGTAGTCGCTCTCAACAAAATCAGCATAAACTGATGATTGAAAGTTAATTTCAACATCAAAAGCTAGTAAAGGATCCCATCCAACCACGATATAAAATGGAACAGTTGTGTTGCTTTGAAACTCACTTAAATTGTTGGTCTAACAATTAAAAAATGCATAAAATTAATGTAATAGTACAATAAAAAATAAATATGCAGATATTATAAAATATTTAGTTTAAGAGCTAACGCTTATTTATTATAAAATGAATTATTATTTTTAATTTCAAATCAAATTTTGAATTGTATCACTAGCTTAAAGAAATTCTTCTATATTATGAAATCAGAATGTAATTTGAACTCTTTTTTTGTTTTATTTTACCTGATTTTACATTTTTGCATTTTGTTCAGAAAAATCTATTATTGTTATATTTGATGCAGGTAATCTGCGGTGCTTAAACTAGACTGAGTAATGAAAGCTCACATAGAAATATGAAACATTTCTATTGAATAAACTTTTTATACAAAGGAGAATAAGTAATAAAAACAAAGGAAAAAAAACAGATTTTAGAATAAACACAGATTACTTTAAAGAAAAAAAAGCTTATACACAAATCATAGTCAACAATAATTTTATTGTTAAAGTGTGTCGAAAACAAAATAGGACACATAAGTAACCATACATCTTCATTAAATATAAAAGTTTAACTCACTTTAAAAAGATATACATATGCATAGATATGTCAATATTTAAAACTAATAAATATAAAATGATAGAAGGTATGAGACAAAGAAAACATATTATTGCTTTTGTGTAATCAAAATTTATGTAGTGGTGGTAATAAACTTCTCCTCAGAATCATGCTTATTATTACCAGCGCTTTAAAGAGGCTCAGCACCAATATCTAGTTTATCCCATTCAATAAACATCATCACCATTTATGCTTTACCCTGTAATTTATGTCTGCTTCATACTACAGTAAAAAACTTTACTAAAAACTTTATTAAAAACTTTACTAAGAACTTTACTAAAAACAGCAATATCCAAATTGTTTTTTCAATATTTTTGAAGAAATAATAAGAATAGTAAAAGATGCGAATTCAATATCAAATACTATAACGAATTCAAAATAATATATATATATATTTATTTGTATATATATCTATTTGTATATATATATATTTGTATATATATATATTTGTATATATATATATTTGTATATATATATATTTATATATATATATATATAAATATATATATATATATATATATATATATATATATATATATATATACATATATATATATATATATATACATATATATATATATATATATATATATATATATATATATATATATATATATATATATATATATATATATATATATATATATATATATATATATATATATACAAATATATATATATATTTTATTATATATATATATTTCTATAGAAATATATACAAACATATATTTCTATAGAAATATATACAAACATATATTTCTATACAAATATATATAAAATTATATATATAATTAGATATAGAAATATTTATAAAATTATAAAAACAACAAATCCATACAAAGTTTAAGACACAGATACCTAGATCAAATGTTGCAAACCAATCAACTAAACAGGTTTTCAATAAAACGTAGCAACAATGGAAAAAATATTAAACGAAACCACTACAATATCAAACGTCAAAAGCAGTCAAGCGGGAAAAAAAAATTATTCAGGTCACCCTGACTTGTTTTTTTATGCAAAGCCTAGGAGAAATTAACTTACTGATTTAAAATGCCTCAACCTTTGTGTCTCTATTTCTTTAACTATTGGGCTGACATAGCTTTAAACCTCTGTTACAATGTTTCAACATGGCCAACAGATTTCCTGAACTCTGTAGTAGCTCAGAGAGGCTGAATACTTTGATACTTTCCATCAACAGATGCAAAATACCAAAGTATTACTTATTATTATTAGTGCTATGTTGTGCATAGTTGGTGTCCTGGTTAGTGCTTTTGGGGTATCTTTTTGAGCTATATATGAAACTCTTTCTTACAATCATAAGTTAATTAGTGAAGTTGAATGCACTATGATCCATATTTGATAATGTTAAGTTTGCTAATTACATGAAATATAAATAAAATAACTAAAAATATTAAGAGCAAAAAACCATCATCATCACCTAATTGTTTTAATCTATTTTTAAACATTCATGGTCTAACTCTGACCCTTGAGCACAAATGCTCCTTGTTCTCCTTGAAGGGATTTGAACCAGGCTCTGGTTTTAATAAAATGTTTTTCTTGTAGTTCTTTTTTAGTCTCTATCATTGCAATACTTATTATTATCTTAAAAAAATGAGATTTCTTTCATGATTATATTTGTGTCTTTGGGATGATTTTTTTTTGTATCTTTCCACTGATAATTGCATTCCTAATGCAATCTCCTAGATTCAGGCAGAAATGAAAGTTTTTATTCCTTTTAAGAATAGCATTATAAAATTTTCACACTTTTGTTCTTTATCCATATCCTTGTTTTTTATGGTTTATGCGAAAAAGTTTTTGAGGTAGTTGAAACATTCCTTTCTAACTACAGTATTAAAATTGTCCTCAAAGCCCAACACTCTTCATCATTTCCAGTAATTTATAAGGTACTTATAATGAGGTTTCATCCCTGGTCCTGTATAGTTTTTCATATATATATATATATATATATATATATATATATATATATATTATATATATATATATATATATATATATATATATATATATATATATATATATATATATATATATATATATATATATATATACATATATATATATATATATATATATATATATATATATATATATATATATATATATATATATATATATATATATATATATATATATATATATATATATATATAGATATATATATATAGATATATATATATATATATATATAATATATATATATATATATTTCATATATATATATATATATATATATATATATATATATATATATATATATATATATATATATATATATATATATATATATATATATATATATATATATATATATATATATATATATATATATTAATGAAAAACTATACAGGACCAGGGATGAAACCTCATTATAAGTACCTTATAAATTACTGGAAATGATGAAGAGTGTTGGGCTTTGAGGACAATTTTAATACTGTAGTTAGAAAGGACAAATTTTAATACTGTAGTTAGAATAGCACTATATAATAATTTTATAGTGCTATTCTTAAATATAATATATATATATATATATATATATATATATATATATATATATACATATATATATACATATATATATATATATATATATATATATATATATATATATATATATATATATATATATATATATATATATATATATATATATATATATAAAATATATATATATATATATATATATATATATATATATATATATATATATATATATATATATATAAAATCATATAGATCTTCCTGATATTAAATCTAATGTGTCCCTATTTGCTAATGATACAGCTATATGATCCAATCTTGACAAAAGGTCATCACTTTTGGTTGCTTAAAACAGACAGTTGATCTTTAATCAGATATCTCTTCTATGACAACTTTAGGCTTGCAGTTGCTATTGATTTTTAAATGAAACAATAGTCAGTTATTTACTACCAACAATCATCACATATTGCTGATATTCCTGTATTAATGATAGGTAAAAAAATTTTTAATTCAACTAAGTGCTCCAGTTTACATCTTCTTGAATTACCATTCACTACTAATTGCTCATGGAAGTCAACTCATTACAAGTCAACTCAATACAACTCATCGCAAAATAGGCGTCTGCCAAGGTTATTGTCTCTTGTTATTGTGCTCCCAATTTCCGACTGATTTCATTCTCTAAAATTCTTTTATTTTTTCCTGAACGAAAAAAATAAAAGAATGTTGTCATATTTGAGCTGGTTTTTCTCATAATGTTTTTTCTTTTCTAGACAAGATCCAAAAACAATTATTAGTATAGTTGGATTTGCTCTAGGGTTCCTGTTGCAGGGTTGCATCTCTATCACATATACCAATATCGTGCATCTTGTCATTTAGCAAATTTGTATCCTTTTACTTTATATGTTTCTTCATGCTCTAAAAGGTTTTATTTATCAAATTTTTTCCATGCACATACATGGTCTGCAACCCTCTTCAATCTCATGTTTTCCCAATGCATAGAAAACTCAAAACACTTTTTCAAATTAAATCTCTAATAAAAAAAGCAATCAATTTGCAAAACAAATTAATTTACAAGACTCTAGTTTATTTACTTATAAATTTTCAACATCACATAATAACCCATGACCATATATACATAGAATTGGGTTGACCATATACAATAGTCAACCCAATTCAAAAATGCACCAGTTAAAGCATCATAAGCATCAATTCTTAAAACATTTTATATTACATTTGTGAGATTACAAATACCTTAAGCATGGTAAACCTGTGTTGGCTTTTATCAACAAAGTTGATAAAAAAACAAAATAAGTAACCACTGATCAAACAGCTCATACATAACTTGATGAAAAAATAATTTTTCTTAAACAGATTAATTGACATTCTGGACACATTTTAAAAACTTCAAAACACCCAATTCATTCAAAGAAGTCTGTCATGGCCAACTATAATAATTTTGTCAATACTTTCAAAATAAAAACTTTTACTTGGCTCATTTAAATTAATTTAATATAATGGCGTAAATATGCATAAAATTCAATGCAAAAATGCGGATAGCATTTTCCAAGCTTACAACGTAGGGTAGGTTGACCACCTTACCAAATATGTAAACCTAAACAGCCTGTTGCTGAAGGACATCACACTAGGGAAGTTTGCTGCTAAGGTTTGGCTAAAGAGGTTGAATCATAACGATGAAAATTTATAAAATACATAAAAATAAAGAAATTCCATCTTGCAACCCATGACCACCCCTAAAATGACTATATGTGTGGTCATGACCACTTCTAGAGACCAAATATACTCAGATTTGTATTTGTTGACGCTAATTAGCTACATTAAGACCTCAATTAGCTATATCGTGATATCCCGTGACCATCTGTGTGATCATGATTACACCAGACTTAAAAGAGAGCTTGAAAATCAATTGCCCATAAAACACCTACAAACATACATCATGTCTATAATTAAGCTATAAATAGCTTTGCTATTCTTGGGCAGTTCTACCTTACTGTGAGGTGGTTTAAAATATTAAAAAAAAAAAAAGCTATATTGAGACCCCTAATTATGTATAAACTATATTGAAATCCTTTAATATATAAAACCCATAATTTTTTTTTAGAAGTTACATGAGGCCCTTAAATTTTTAAAAGCTCCGATATATATTAAAAAAATATTTTTAAAAGTACCTCATGTTGGGTCTTAAATAAAAAAAAAATTAAAACTTATAATCACTTTTTAAAAACTTAAAAAAAATATATTTAAAAAAAAATTGTTAAAACACCTTTAGTTCATTTTTATTTAAAAAAAAAAAATTTATGCATTAAAATCTAATCTTTTTTTAGGGGGTCGAATAAAAAGCTTTTTTAAATTATAATTTTTTGATTCATCCTAATTTATACAACAATTTTTGCTCACAAAACATTTAGAGATTCTTTTAACTAATGAAACTCTTAGTTTATCTTATTCAGATCATTTCTTTTTCTTAAACACTTTTTACCATTTTATTGCCCTTTTTTATGTTATTATTTTTGTATAAAAATTGTTGGTGCAATAAAAAGCATCAAACAGATTTAGGGAAAAACACTTTAAACTACATATACAAGAAAAAAAAGACACGGAAAAATTATAATACAAAGAAGATTTTTTAAATACTGTTATCAAAAATCATACTTTTAAACAGCAATATTTCATATTAAGGTCTGATTGTTTGTCCTAACAAACGCTTAATTTAAATGTAAAACTCTGATAAATTTCATGTCATAAAATTTTGCTATATGAGCCATGCTTTATTTTTTATACTTTTACAACACATCCAGATAAGGGTAATACAAACAAAATACAATAGAACAACAAACTTACCTTGCTACCAGCAATAATTCTATACTTTACACTAATAGATTTAAAAAAAATCAATACAGAGCATGTTGTGTTTCTTTGTTTTTGATCTTGAACAAGTATAGTCAAATAATAAAACCCAAGTGTAGGACTTTTATTTAAACTAATTTTTCCATTGTTATTTATGCTAAACATATTGTTGTCATTACCATTTGATATAGAATAAGTAATGTCTGAAGTTCCATCATTTGTAGCATTAATGGTTGTTATGACAATATTTTCAATTGGTTGTACAGTATCATCAGAAAACACTTCAATTTCATTGCCATGTAATAAACGGAGTGGAAATTTGTCAATGGAAAGTACAGAAATAGGGTGAACAAATGAAAATGACTGTTCTGCAGGATAGGTTACTTTATATAAAATACGATAACCAAAACCACTATGAGTTATTGCAAGATCAGTAAAAACAGCTGTTCCATTAGAAAAGGAAACTGTGGTAGTTCCGGTTAATTGCGCGTTAGGATTGCCAAAACCATCAACTAAACTAGCTGTTATTTGCCATGGTAAAAGCTGTGAACCAACATTTTGAACCCATTTGTTTGCATAGTCATTTAGTTGAAATTGTGGCTGGATTTTAAATTGCAATGTCTCAATACTTTCAGAGCTAGGATTATTTACTATAACAAGAGTTTTTGGAATTAGGTAATCAATACTAACTTGATTATTAATAATGTCTGTTGGTGGTGGTGCAGTTGAATTATCAGTTATGTTGATTAATATTGTTGGAGGAGCTACCGGTAAAGGTTGTGGTTGAACTACATTGATGACATTTAGTTCAACAGAAAGAGATTTAGCAAGCTGTCCTGTTTGAAAACTTTCTACTAAAACTGCTGCAATTTTAGTGATCTCATTGTAAGATGCAGCTGTAAGAAAAATAAAATAACAACTACTAAATACAATCAAATAGTAATCTAATGAAAAAATATAAAAAAATATAAAATAAAACCTGTATCATTGGCTGAAGTATAATTAGTTGAATTTGGTGGATTGCCAATCTCAAACTAAAATATATAACAAAAAAACTTTGAAAAAAAAATCAATATAAATTTTTAACCTTGATCTATTTATATATCTGGATATTTTACTTATGTAAATAAACAAC
This sequence comes from Hydra vulgaris, assembly GCF_022113875.1. NCBI lineage: Eukaryota > Metazoa > Cnidaria > Hydrozoa > Anthoathecata > Hydridae > Hydra > Hydra vulgaris. Next base: position 10,084,965 of record NC_061166.1, read on the forward strand.
TCTTTATCTCTTTCTTAAGTCCATGTTGTGACACTCCTGCTTGCAGCAGCAGGCTATAAGATAGTCAATATATCTTCTGAAGTTTATATCTACTGAAGTCCCTGACATCATTTAAGTGTGACGTCAGAGATGTTATTTAAACACGCATTTGTAGTTAACACTGTGTTTCATCAATAAAGATGTGTTTCATCAGAAATAAATGCTCGTTATCATTAAAGACTTTTTTCTGAGTCAGTGTTAAATGAAAATTTTCTACTAATTTATTATTGCTCTGTTCTTTTAAGAACTATTTAAAGAATTTTGAGCACTCAATTTTGTAGAATACATTTTAAAATTGTATATATATATATATATATATATATATATATATATATATATATATATATATATATATAAACATTACCTGAACATTAATGGGTGTTGGAGTTTCTCTTCGTTTTCGCTTACTTGCTGCAACAATGCTCATAATTCTAATTTTAGATTTATCAATTTGCAACAGATCAGCCAAATTTTGAATAAGATTTTGTTCAAAAAATTCCTCAAAACCAACATCACGCATTGGTGTCATTCCCATACTTAACTAAAACACAAATGCTTAAAAGCATTAAAATTAACATTTTTTATACACAAGACAATGTTCAGTAACCAATAAAAAAATAATATAACTGTTCTAAATAAACATAAAACATAGAAACAAGGTATGTATATATATACATATTATGTATATATATACATATTATATACATTACATACATTAATTTAGGCAGTGGTACCACCGTGTCGGCGCCTTTCTGTAATGAAATTACAGAAAGGCGCCGACACGGTGGTACCGCTGCCTAAATTAATGTATGTAATGTATATAATATGTATATATATACATAATATGTATATATATACATATTATATACATATAATTATTTTTTTTCAAAAAAAAAGATATTTGACGGAAAGAGAAAAAAAAGGTCTTCAATTTCTGAATTTTGGTGCGCCCAAATATGGTCAGCGCTGTCAAAAACGATCTAGAATAGCCTCTGTATATAAATGTGTGTACATATATGTATGTATGTATGTAGTTATGCATATATACATATATATGTATATATATATATATATATATATATATATATATATATATATATATATATATATATATATATACACATATATATGTATAAACACATAGTAATACAAGTTTATATATATATATATATATAAACACATAGTAATACAAGTACACAAGTTTTTTTTATTTGACTAAATAAAAATAATAAAAATGTACAAAAAACTAATGATCATTATTATTATTGAAATGACCATTTGTGTTTTGTGCATTGGATACTACTAAACTTTCCTATTACTAAACTTTCCTACTACTAAGATACCCTTAACAGCACAAAAACTAGCTTGATTAAAGAGAAAGTTGATTATCGTCAAAACCTTACTCTGTCTGCATTAAAAAATGCAGTATTATGAAATTAAAGTGCTTTAAGCGTTCCAAAAAAATATCTTCAACAATTACAAAGAATGAAATTGTTGAAACCAAGTTATTAGGTAAAAATTTTTTTTAAACAATTACAAAGAATGTAATTGTTGAAACCAAGTTATTAGGTAAACTTTTGAAAAACATTTTTTAATTGCATTTTAAGTCAGAAGTCAGACAATATCCTTTAAAAAGCAAATTTATAAACATAAAATATAGTAGTAGTTGTTAAGCACTAGTTTCTCACTATTCAACCATTGGTATAAACCTAAAAATGGTTACAATTAATCCCTTTATGACCTACATATGTAGATTATAAAGTAATTAATCCTCACAATGTTTCAGATGGTACTGTGCTTAACGTGTTTCTCTTGACCTTTTTTGTCAAGGTTCATGTTTTGAAATTCAGGGTTTGATAGAAGTTTTCATATTTATACATTCATTATTAATAATTATATATTTTAATAGTATAATAGTAATAAAATAATATATAATAATATAAATAAAATAATATATAATAATTATATAATAGTAATAAAATAACATCCTTAAGAGTAATGGATCCCTCAGCTTTGAATGGATAAAAAAAAAAAAACAGGTTTTTCATTTAATTTCAGTACCAAAATCAGTATCAAAAGTTCAAGTTTATTTTCGATTTGTGAACTTCAAAGACTTTCTGCAGTAAACTTTTATATTTAAGATTTATTTTAAATAAAATTTTTGAGTTCAATAACAAAATGTTTTTTTTCTTAACTTTACAATTTACATTTTCAAAATGTAAACCAGAATTTTATTAAGTAAAAGCTAAATAAAAAGCCACATCAATCTAATAATTTATCTTATTTTATCTTGCTTGCTCATTACTTGTCTCATTACTTTATCATTACTCATTACTTTATCTTATTTTATCTTGCTTGCTCATTACTTGTCTCATTTGCTTTGCTCAGATCATTTTCCTTTCTTATTTTGGCATAAACATAGTGTTTGTATTTATAGCTCTAAGTAAACATTAAGTAATACAATGATATAGTAAATTTAAAATGTTGATTATATAATTTACTATAACTAAATATACAATTATAATATTTACAATAATAAAATAAATGTTAATGTATTACAATAACATAATCAAGTTTCAAATTAATTTAAAAAAGAACATGATTTGAATTATTAAAATACAGTAATGTCTTAAAAATTACTTGAATAGTTTGTGCCATATTTATATCAACATAATCGCTTCCTCTTAATACAACCCATAAAAGTTGAGTATCAGAATCAAACCAGTTACTTCCAAGGTTACTAGTTATGCTTGGAACATATTTTAATGGATTAGAGCGATCCTTCGGCATATAGTTTCCATTTTGACGATTGTTAGGATCAACAAGAATACTATCTATAAAATAATGCCATCATATTATCATATATAGTAAATTGTGGATGTTTCAAATAAATAAATATAAAAAAATATTACAAAATATCACAATAACTAGTAGGACTAGAAAAAGAAATTTTTAAAAACCTAAATTAAAAAAAAAACAGGGTTAGTTAAAATTTAAGAAGTATAATGCACCAATGTAAAATCTTTATTTTTTATTCATTAATTTGAACTTGACAAAATTCTCATTAAATTTAATGCAAATTAATCAGAAAACTGTTATTTGCATCCATAAAAAATGCATCCATTTTTTAGGGAAGTTTAATAAACAAAAATGTATACATATTTTTGAGGGAAGTTTTATAAACAAAAATACAAACATTTTACTTCTAATAGGATAACTGAAGTTTTGTGTTAAAATTTAACAGACTTTTTAATAATGAATTTTAAAATATCTTATTTTAATAAAAATCATACCTATTAATATAATGTGATAACTTATGGTATATTAGATATTACAAATTTAATTTAAAAAATTATAAATTTTACATATATCTTATACACAACACTGCTTCTGTTGCAAAACCTACTATATCTACTTTAAAAAAAATCGTGGTTTCCTGATTCTATTTTTATAGTCAATTTTAATGATCAACTTAATAGAAATAAGTAAAATGAAAACTGTTCTATTAATTTGATTTAGTTTTTTAAATAACGATGTTTTAGTGCACCATAATTTTTTAGACTTACCAAGCTACGACCAAGGTAGCTTGGAAAGTAAAAATAGTGAAGTTTTTTTCAGCTCTGTATGGAATACTATTACATATCTAGGCTGGATTTGAATGATGAATGAATAGGAAATATTGTTATAAATTTCAATAGTAATTTCGTGCATTAAAAAATAAATATTTTATAGAAAAGATGTTAAGAAACTGTTAAGAACTTCTGTTACATAATTGGATATAACAATAAATAATTAAAAACTTAATTTAAATGATTTTTAAACTTAAATTTGATGTTTTAATTTTTTATTTTTCATTAAAATTATCAAAAGAAAATTAGTAAAAGAATAAAAAAAAAAAATTTATAATTGTTCAAAAAGATGTTTAAAAAAACTAATATTAACATATTTGAAAAATAAGTCAAAACTTGAACTTACTTATCAAAACTTGAACTTTTTTTTTTGTGGAGTTTTTTAAACAAAATAGTAAAAAAAATAGTATTTAAAACACCTCAAAGATTAAAATTTTTTTTTTTACAAGCTTGATCCCCATGTTGGGGATTATAAGTTATAATCCCCAATTTTTTCCCCAATTTTTTTTTACAAATTCAATCCAATCACGAGTAGTGCAAGCAACCACTACATAAACTGGTTGTTAATAGAGAGCAAACAAGCTGTTGGCAGATTGAAAATCTGTCAATTTTATGAGTCATGAAAACATGATAGAAGAGTTGTCACAAGAGGGCAACCACAATGCCACAGACTGGAGTATATACTAAAAAGTATGTTTTTAGGTGATATTTATTTAAATGTTGAAGTTAAAGGCGTTATAGTAGTCAGTTAATAAAATATAATTAAAAAAAATATATATTTGGTTTTTTGAGCAGTGGTATTTTTAAGTTTTAAATTTCTTGCTAAAACCTCACTTTTTTTACTTTCCAAGCTACCTCAGTCGTAGCTTGGTAAGTCTAAAAAACTATGGTGCACTAAAACATTGTTATTTAAAACTAAATCAAATTAAAAGAACAGTTTTCATATTACTAATCTCTGTTAAGTTCTTCATTAAAATTGACTATAAAAGAAAACTTGAGAAACTTTTTTGAATTTTGTGGGAATCTGCTACTTTAAAAATTTTAAAGGCAATACTAATAAAGTCATATGTTAAATAAAATAATGAAAACACTCCTTTAAATATGACCTAAAAACAAAATTTAAAAATTGTTTTAGTGTTTAAAATAAGGTTTTTTTTGGCAACAAACAAAAACAAAAAAAAAAACAAAAAAAAAAACAAAAAAAAAAACAAAAAAAAATGACTCACATCTCTATCCATCATGGATAACCAGTGGTTACCGTGGTTAGAAAAAACTGAAATTTTAAAAACTTTACCACCTCATAGAAAGACCAGCATGCTGGACCTTATTGAAAATATTTGATATGTCAAGAGAAATAGTTCTTTCAACTAATGCAATCTTAGGTAAAACATTTCTTTTATAATAGTTAACATATTGGCAGCAAAATGAGGGAACCAAAATCTGTATTAATTATTAGATAGTAAGATGTTAGACTTGAGATAAGAAATTAGAAATTTATTAATAAAATGTTTAGAATTAATACTAAAAAAAAAGGATTGGGCAACAGTTAGAGAGGTCAGAGTGAAGTGCAGATTTTCCAGTAGGAAGAAAACATGATTTTAGATTTGTTAAACAGTTTAGAGAGTAATTATTCAACAACTTGTTGAGTTTTATTAGGTTTGAAGTTTACAAACCACTGCAAGACTTGTCACAAAAGAGAAATTACATTGCCACATGATAAAATATATATATTTCTTTTGTTATTTACCCCCTCAAGGCCGAGAAGGCCACTACAGACGAGGAGGCTACTTAATAGTGGTTATAACCGTCTATCAACTCTATAACTCCATAATACGAACCTTGACAAACAAGGCCGCTGCGCGGAGAAACAAGTTGAGCGCAGTACTACCAGGGACGTTGTGGAGATCGAACTTGGAACCTCTCGCTTATGAAGCGAGTGTTTTACCACTACACCACTACCGCATTATAGTGGCATCATCAGCAAAAAGAGTCACTTTAGAGATGAAATTATCAGAAATTTAAAAAATTATCAAAATATGAAGAAAACTCATAGAGACCAAGTCTCATAGAAAACTCATAGAAACTCAAGACCAGTGTGCAGGACTTATTCACATATTTTTGATATGTCAAGAGCAATAGTCCTTGCCTCACCACTACTATTTAATTATAGTAAAACCTTATATAGATAAAATTTTAAATAATATTGCATCGAATGATGCACAGATTATCAATAATTAAATTTTTTTTTTTTAAATTTAAAAAAAAAAGGATGAATATGAAAACTTTGTTTTGAGACAGAGCTTACGGCATCTGTTAAAGAAAAAAAAATAGGCAAAAATAAGTTTTTTAGCACATTTTTGTAAGAAAGTAAACTTATATACCAATAAGTAAATTATAAACTCATTAACTTATTAACAATATGTTACTTATAATGCAAATATTAAAACTCCACCTATATAGCGCTATTTAAAAACATATGAGTGTGAAACTCAGTGAGTTAAATTTGCGGATCAATCATGTATAATATTATAAGATGTGCTTATTATAAGAAAAATTTTTCAATAACTAAAACTCTTTTTTTTTAAAAAATATTTTGTTTTGCATTTTGTATTTATTTTATTATATTTAAAAAATCTGGAAGATTAAAAAAACACAAAACTAATTTTTCCTCAATAATATAAACATTAATAATAAAAACCTTAATTGAACTAATTAACTGCATAATAATTAAAAATTTTAGTAAAACAATTTGAACATAACATGTAATTAAAAAAATATTACTTCAAATAAAATTATTTAAAAATTAAAATTATTTAAATTTTATTTAAAAATAAAAATTAAATAAATATAATCTGCAATTATTAGTTTTTATTTTTAATTTTTATAAAAATTTGAATAAAAAATAAAAATAAAAATCAACCTTTTCCTGGACCCTTTATAAAAACATCAAGTCTCTGTCGTTTAGCATAATATATTTTAATAACAATTGAATCAGTTGGTTTGCTATTTAATAGCTGCAACCTGGTGGTTATAGGATTGTAGGAAGTAAAATGTAGTTCATAGACTTTCGATGTTGCAACTATTGCATTGAATGTTGATAACCTTTTCTGGCATGTGTAACCGTGACACCAACCATGGTCTTGTGGTCCATTAATTAGGTCAATATAACCACTTGTAACAAGAGCAACCTGATAAAAATAAAATATATATATATAAAAAAAAAAATAACAAAGAATACTAAACTTTATTTTTAATATAAAAACAAGGCCAATCATAAAAAGTTCAAAATAAAAAAACAATCAAAACTAATAAAATAATAAAATTGATAACAAAAACTTTGTTATTTATGTTTGATAAAAAAAAACACTATAAACACTCAAAAACTATTTTAACAAAGATTGCTCAACCTTTTTAAAACTAAATCCAAGTTAAATGACCATATACAAGTTTATTTAAAACATATTAAAATGTTGCAAACTTCATATTTTTTGTTTTTGCTACTTATATTTGTATTGATAAAAAAAAAAAAAAACAATCAAAAAAATATTAACTAAACTGCTCAAATTTTATAAAACTATTTCCAAGTTAATTGACTGTATACAAGTTATATTGAAAGTTAGATGACCACATACAAGTTTTGTATGTTTGTGCTAACAAATTGTAAATTTTGATAAGTAATAGGAAGTAATTAGAAGTAATTTAAAACCTTTATTTAAAATCAAATTAAATTAAAATAGATATTTAAAACCTTAATTTAAAATCAAAAAACAACAGACTGAAATATAAATGATAACTTAAAGTATTATATTCTAATAGAAAATAACAAAATACTACCAATGTGATAAATGCTATTAGTTAAAACTTTATTATAAATACAACAAGTCGCTAAAATTGGTACTTATTGGAGTAATTAACTTGAGCCGATAAGATATGGAAATATATATGAATTATAAAAACAAAAAAAACATACAGAGTTTAACGCTGTAATAGATACCTAGATCGAATGTTGCTAACCAATAAAAAAAAGTAAATACTAATTTGATGGTTAACTTTTAAACCTAATTACAAAAGTTTCTTTTTTTTATCAATTTTTTTATCCTGACTCACTTTTAACAAGACTGGTTGCACAGCAACCACTATAAAGTTACAAGAAAAAAGGGGAGTTACTAGAAAAAAAGAATAGAGTTATAGAACAGTTAACAAAAGGCTTGAAAAGTTGAAAGTTGTATGAGTCAGGAAAACATGAAGATGGGAGAGAGTTCCAAAGAGATAAAGTGTGGTGAAAAATAACTAGGCGAATAAAAGTTTTTAGAGCATGCAGGGACAGATACAGTAAACAAATGAGACTTTGCTGAATTGCAATTCGAGCAAAAATGAGTTGATAGCAAATGAGACTTGACTGAATGACAAGTCAAACAAAAATCTTAGTTGATGGAACTAGAGATGATAGGTCCTTTGAGCAGAATTCGTGAATATTTGATGAAAAGAGAAAGAGATGCAACTTTATGACGATGGGAAAGAGATTCAAGCTTAGTAGATAGGGCAGGTCGAAATATGTTTACATTGCATTTTTAAACCTTTTTTAGAAGAGAAAGACCATCATTAAAAAAACCAGCCTAAATATGACAACAATATTCCATACAGACACAAATAAGAGATTTGTAGAGGTAGAGAATGGAATCAGGAATAAAAAAATAGCGAAGCAACTTTAGCAGATGTTAATTTAGCAATAAATTGTATATATGGTTTCCATTAGCAAATGTTCGTCTAAGAAGATGTAAAGAAGAGGATTCAGTGAGAGGGTTGTCATTCATTAATGTGGACAGTATTGCAATAGTTGTTTGCAGTAAATAACTTTGTATTGTTGGAGTAAAAATTTACAAGCCACTGCAAGCCCTAATCTGTTACAGAAGTGAGATCAGATTCAGGATTAGCTACCTGTTCTAAGCAATCAAAAAGAGAGACTTTTTTTCAAGAAAGGAGTATAAAATTGAGTCATCAGTAAAAAGAGATAATTTAGATTTAAGGTTGTCAGGTAGATCATTAATGTAGGTAAGAAACAAAACTGAGCATCTAAGCAATTTTTGAACAAGTTTTGATTGATTCTACCACAAGATGTACATGAAAGTTATTATAGAATTGGGCAAAGATAAACTCTTTTCTGACATTAAAAAAAAAAAAAGATACCTTAAATTTTTACGCAACTCATAATTGGACAATGAAAAATAAATAATTTTTTGTCATAATTTTTGAGAAATATTTTATCTAATCAATATTTACTGTATATTGAATTCATTTTTTTTTATAAAATTAAATTTATTTTACAAGATTTTTTTTAATTGAAAAAACAAAAAAGAAAAGGTTTAAATTAAACTTTTGTAAAATTTTTTTTAGCTGTATAATAAATAAAACAGGTAATTCAATAAATACTGATTTAGAAAATAAATATTTGATTTAGAAAATTTAGTTAATGCAAGAAGTTTGACTTACTGGAGAAAGTCTTCGACTTTCTGAATCAGCATCTAAACTTTCAATAATCAACATTTTGTAAACAGTGTAGTTGTTACAATAGTAAGCTCCCCATTCAATTTTAAATACGCATTTATCGCGATAGATTCCTTTGTTAGGGAAGAGCGTGTTTGCATCCAATCGTGATCCATTTGAGGTAGTAAGAAGTGTCTTTGGAATGCGAAAATTACCTGAAACAATAAAATTATCAAATATAAATTTTTACAATATAAATGTTATCTAATATATTCAACATTAAATCAATTATATTCTGAAATAAGTTTTTAATATTTCAAAGATTTTAACAAATAGTGTAAGTTCTAATATAAAGTAAGTACCTAAATAGTAAAACATACAAATAATAAATATCATTATAATTAAAACAATTAAAAACAACAACAATAACAACAAAAATAATAATAGAAATAACAATAATAATAATAATAATAATAATAATATAATAATAAAAGTAATAGTAAATATAGTTTATACAACATAAATATAGTTTATACTATTATGTATTATTACACAGTTTGTTTACAATATTAAAATTTTTTAAAATATTACAAATTTTAAAATATTAATTTTAAGCAAATTGTGTTATAACTTGTTTCTGACAAATTGTGTAACATTTTATTTCTAACAAATTGTGAAACATAGTATATATATATGTTTTAACTGTACAGCTCTTTATTTCTAAAAACTATTTAATATTTCTTTTTTAACAAATTGTGAAAAAAAATTTTATGAACTGTACAGCTCTTTATTTCTAAAAACTGTGTAACATTTCTTCTCTAACAAATTGTGAAACATAGTATTTTTTATTAATACAAATTGTGCAACATTTCTAAAAAATTGTGTAACAGTTTATTTATAGCAAACTGTGAAACATTTCATTTCTATAGTGTGAACCCTTTTGAACAAATCTTACTAAAATTTCTAAAACTTCTAAAAGCTTTTTTCTAAAAAAAACCTTACTTTTAGTTGTAGTTTTTTTTTCATCAAATGTCAACATTTTAATTATGGAAAATCATAACTAAATAAAACTTATAGAATCTAAGAGATTTTAAAACTTATTCTCTGGTGCTATTGATCTTAAAGCATTACTTAAAATGGACATCATCATATATACATTCTTTAATTCTAATTAACTATGACAACACTCCCATTTTTTAACTCTACAATCTCCGATTTGTGTTATTTCACTGCATTTTGTCACTATATTTTTTGTTGGTGTGACCACTCACTGGTGGCATATTTTATTATGAGTTTTATACTAACTTATTTTGTGTATATATATATGCACTAACCAACTCTACACTGTTTGATACCATTTTTATAGAACTAATTCAATGACACAGCACAGTAAACTAGCATGCTGCATCGCAGATGGAAAACCCAGTGGTTGCATTGTGATTTTCTATGAGTTTTGTTTAAAAAACTGAGAAAAAAGATATGACTAAAAGTTTTGTATTCATTTTTAAACACAATACTTTCCTACATTAGTCTATGTACTGTCATCTTACCCCACTTGACATAAAGGTACTATTTCTCCATTTCACATGGCTTGACTTCAATGATTCTAAAATTTACAATCTGTTTTTAGTATCATCTTTCAAGCATATACGTATATGCAAATGGGCATGCACTTGGTGTACTTGGCAACTTGGTGTATAGGCAACAAAACATATTTAAACAGATTTAAATATTTTAAATAAATATAAATTAAATTATTAACTAATTATATAACATGTGATACCTAGAAATCCAGACAAAAGTTCGGTCAACATAAATTGTTTAAGGAGTATTGAAAAAATTGTTGCAACTTATGCTATGTTGTAGTAAATTTAATTCTCTACAAATTGCAATATATCTTTTAGCAAACAATTATTTATAATGGCAAAGAAAATTATCTCAAAAAAGGAAGACTTCAGAAAGCGTGTGTATGCGTTAATCGATTTGCACCCGGATATGAAGAAAAGTGAGATTGTGAGACACTTCACGATCAAAGGCGCATTAAGGTCGACCCTGTATGATATTCTGCAGTGCAAGAAGCTCAATATAGGCCATGAAAGACAGCGTGGAA
>NC_061166.1:10101226-10103726 GCF_022113875.1 Hydra vulgaris
TTGGCTGCACATATTGATAAGTATGGCAATCCAAGTGGCGGCAAAACATCATACTTATCTTCACTGTCTGTGATGAACTCATTAATTTGATGGGTCAAAAAGTACTTTTATTTTTGATGAAATACAAAAAAAAAAGTGCTATAGTGTGTCAATTGATTCAACATCTGATTTGCATGTTGATCAGTAGTCTGTTATAATTCTTTATGTAAACAAAGATGAAACTATTGAACATTTTTCGAAATTCATTCAAAGTTTGAAAGTCACACTGGACTGGACTGGCCTTGTTAGACTTTTTTCAAAGGCATTAACCCTTTTAAACACGCAGTGATTTTTTTTTGTTAAAGCTAAAATAGTAAGTTATACATAGTGTATTTAGTGCATCCAATACAGAAATCATTTTTCAATACCTGTATTTCTGTACTCAGTAATTTCAATACCGGTAATACAGGTATAATACCAGTATTGAATTTTTTTCTTTTAAACATGTGTTCTTCGTTAAAGTGAGTAACTTTAATGTGTAACACGTGTTTATATGTTTTTAAAATCCTGTAACTATATAAAAATTTCCTGAAAGTTACAGGATTCCACTACTATTAAATTAATAGAGGTACAGGAATTGTTTAAGTTCAGTTCATGTATAGTCACACACAAAAATGGAAAATTTGTCAATTTCATGAAGTTATTTTTATGAAAATAATTTGCTTGTGAGTATTTCAAGTGAATTATATTATATCTCTGCAACTTTTGAAGAGAAGTAGCACTCATCAAATATTTCTGTGTTATCAATCCACACTACTCACACACACTCACACACACACACAAAATAAAATGATATATATATATATATATATATATATATATATATATATATATATACATATATATATATATTTAAATATTCAGCTTAAAATATAAAAAAATATATTTTTGTTGCAGGTGTTCTTTAAGATAATAGTATGCATATTGCTATTAGGAAAAAACCAGGGCCTTAAAGAGTGCCTTACATATTGTATGAACAAGAAGTATGCCTTACATATTGTATGAAAAAGCTTTAGTTAAGGAAAGAAAATACTCTAGATTGTTTATATTAAAGAAACAGCATAAATCAAGAAGGCTAAAGCCTGATAATGATGGTGATGATGGTCATAATGATAAAGACAATAATCATAACGATGATGGCAATGATGATCATGTTGATCATAATGATGTTTATATATGCATATATATACAAAATATAACATGGATTTTGAATTAAAAAAATATACTTTATAAATGTTTATGCATCATGGTCACAAATCAACCCAGGCTATATTTTATCAAACCCAGCCCTAGTCCCAGTCAAAATTCAACACTGTTTGCTTCCTAATTGCTATAAGTCTTATAGCAAAAATAAAGAAAAATAAAAAATTATGTGCAGAAATGGAAAGACCCTGCTTTGTTAATAAAAGAAAGAAAGTTTTACTTTTAAAAATTAAGAAGTTTTATCTTTAATTAAAATTTTTATTAATAACTTTTATAAAAAATTTATTAATATACTTTTATAAAAAATCAATTAAATAACTTATCATTTTCTCCTTTCTAAACTCTTGAGCGAACATAATTTTACAATCTCATTATGAGCTTAACGAGCATTGTTTATAGCGCCTAGAAGTAATAAATATATTTTTTAATACCAATATTGAGCCAACACAATAATGATATTTTGGTACTTAAAAAAGCCTGGTAATACCAGTATTCCCATATTGGTACTACCAACATTGGATGCATAAAGCGCATTTAAAACAAATTTTAATTTTTTCAAAATTTTCAGTTTATTTAAATAAAAATAAGGAATCTTAATATTATTTGAAAACTTAACTAAAAACAAATGCTAAAAAATTTTTTAAATTTTTTAAAAGAGTAAGCAAAAACTGTATAAATGTACGCACAAGCTGGGGTACATGTGGGGAAGGAAAAATGATTATCTCTTATTTTCTATTTCTCATAAAACTGCATTTTTTTAAATTAACAAACACATTGAAATTCATGAATTTAATAAATCAAATTTATGTTATTTAAGTGAGAACTTTTGAACTAAAAGTGAGAGGGAGCGGGTTGTAAAAAGCATGTAGGTGCATACAAGGATTAAAAAAGGGGTGATATGAAAATGGAATTACTAGTTTTGGAAATAAATCACTTAATAAAGCTGATAATTTTATCCTAACTTTTTCATATATCTTATTATATATTTTGAGCATTAGGATCCATTTTAAATTGATGTATCATGAACCCTTTGTTTATCAAAAAAAGAGCTCATTAACATCACTATTGTTGAACAACTCATGTTTTTAATAAATCTTATACTTTTTGCTTGCATCTTTATAAAAAACTGTTTACAGTGAGTGTGTATAAAAGATTTGGTACTAAAATGTACTTATGATAAACACAAAGAAGTTAATAATGGGGTTAAGAGAAAATATTGGAAAAATAGTGGGTTTAAATGATAGATTGCTTGGCCAAA
>NC_061166.1:10108726-10136226 GCF_022113875.1 Hydra vulgaris
CTTTGTAACTGAATTTCATAAAATCTTTTATCTTCAGATGATAACCAAATGCCATTTTGATTTGTTATATGAAAAATCTCTTTTTGCAGAAGGTCGGCATTCGCTTTTTTTCTGAGACTTTCATATTTTTCTATAACATCATTAATCTTTTGCTTCACTGACTGCTCTGTCAGACATGGGAAATTTAATTGTTCTTTCCACAAACTTATAACTTCTTCTGAAATAAGATCTATCCTTTGCTTTTTGGCTTTCACATCAGTACTAGACAAATACTTAAACCTGCTAACAATATCACTTTTTAATGGCATTTTGGAATATTCTTGAAAAGATGTTTCTAACATTGGAAACTGTCTACTTTAATGCGAATCTTGAAATTTCACAAGATTTTTTTTATGTCTCTTTAATTTTTTCAACACTTGATTGGCAGTATTTGTATGCCATTTTAATTAAAAGCAGCACAAAAAAATCTGAAATTAATTAATAAACAATTAGGCACAGCAGTGAAAAACTAGAAATTATAAAGTGGTAATGCATACGTCTGGTATGTATTTAAAATTATATATATAATATATACTAACCGTCTATATATATTTTATTATATATAATATAATAATATAATATAATAAAATATATATAGAGGGTTATGACTTCTTTAACTTATGTTTTCTGGCCCATATGTAATATGTATAGTATATTATATTCCTATCTAAATTGTATTAAAAAACATTTCAGCCAAGGGGCATGACATTTTTTTACACTTGAAGGAAAATAAAAATTTCTTCATTGTTTTATAGCAAAAACTCATCCAAAAATAATATGGGGTTGTCCAAATTGTATAAAAAGTTAAAAAAGTCATATCCCTAATATATATATATATATATATATATATAATATATATATATATATATATATATATATATATATATATATATATATATATATATATATATTATATTAAAATAATAATAAAATACATTTAAATTTGTAACATAACTCAGAATTTCACGCTATATGCGATCATCAGACGTTACAAACAACCATAACAACAACAAAAATTATATACAAAAATACAATACAGTGCTAGCTTAGATGACGTTAAAGTTGCAGATAACAAATTTGTTTTCGTGGCAACATTTAGATATTAATTCATTTCGCTTATTTAATAGTTTCAAAGGTGATGTAATGGTATGGTATTTTTCCGTTAAACAAAGGTTACATAACTTTCTTCCAGGTTTAAAAGGTTCTTCCCTATCAATAATTTTCAACGTAAGAATAGGATTTGAAAATCCCTTTTTTTTCATTTCCCAGATATATTTAGAAAGTTCTGTGGCATTAGCTTTACTTTCGTGTTGAAAGGAGTTCTTATGCTTGTACCAGCGATATTTAAAGGTGTGCTCTGTTAAACCAATATAATTTAAACCACTATCCTGTGGTGATGTTTTAACATTGCAGATGTAAATTATATTTTTACCAAGACACGTACCTTGCAAAGGACATTGTGAAGGTTGCCGGCATTTACACGTTGGAACAATTGTGTTGGAAACATTAGATAATACTTTTTTATTGTGTAAGTTGATAATATTGGTGAAGTTTGGAAGACAACTATAACTGACTTTTAAATTATTTTTATTAAAAATTTTGCGAAACTTATGTGTCTTTGGAAAATGCTTTTCAATTAGATTTAGAAAAGTTTTTGCAACGTTGGTTTTTACATTTTGCGAAAACGGAGGATTAAACCAAATAATGTTTCGTGATCTTGATTTTGGTTTTGGTGGGGTAAGATTTTTTTGAAAAGTAATATTTTCATTGAACCCACTTGCTGCTAACGCATTGTTATAAAACGATGTTGCTCTATCGAAAACTTCTTTGCTAGATGAAATATTGCTAATACGGTTAGATATCATAGTTGGTACGGATTTAATAATACTAGGAGGGTGGTTAGAATTTACATTGATGTATAATGGGTGGTCACCTGGTTTTCTGTATGGCTGGAAAGTATTTTCTAACAGGTTGAAGGTAACATCAAGAAAGTTAACAATTTTTAAGTTGGTTTTTATAGTAAGTTTTAGATTAAATTTCTCCTTAAAAAGACGATATTCTCTCGGATTGTGGTCCGTTAATTCCATGAAAACAACAAAGCCCATCATCTCTATATAATCTAACGGTTCTCAACCTTAAAAAAACTTAACGGACAAATACCATATCATTACATCACCTTAAACTTAATGGAAAAATACCATATCATTACATCACCTTTGAAACTATTAAATAAGCGAAATGAATTAATATCTAAATGTTGCCACGAAAACAAATTTGTTATCTGCAACTTTAACGTCATCTAAGCTAACACTGTATTGTATTTTTGTATATAATTTTTGTTGTTGTTATGGTTGTTTGTAACGTCTGATGATCGCATATAGCGTGAAACTCTGAGTTATGTTACAAATATAATTGTATTTTATTATTATTTTAATATAATATATATTTGCTCTACTTTTGTATTGAGCACTGTCTACCGAAAAATTACTCTTATTACTGGTATGTATATATATATATACATACATATATATATATATATATATATATAAATATATATATATATATATATATATATATATATATATATATATATATATATATATATATATATATATATATATATATATATATATTATATATATATATATGTATATATATATATTTAAAATAAAACTAAAACTCCTAATTAGAAACAATCAATTATATTAAGAATAAATGACTTTGTTTACCAATTAAAGGCTGAAAAAAAATTGTTTATTTGTTACAAAAACAATCTATGCACACATTTCATAGTGAATATAAATTTTTTAATGAACTTAACTAAACAAAGCAAATAAAAGTTTATCTTTTACTTTGTATCCATGGAAAATGATTTTAAAGTTATTAGAAAAAAAATATAGAACTGTCGAATGTCTCATTATATTTAATGAAGATGTGTTTGCTATGCGAATTAGTTGAAAACTGCTATAAATCTCTAAAGTCTATAAAGTCTATAAAGTCTATAAAGTCTATAAAGTCTATAAAATCTATAAAGCTATAAATCTATAAATCAACTCGTTTCTCCGCGCAGCGGCCTTGCTCGTCAAGGTTCGTGTTTCGGAGTTATAGAGTTGAGAGAGGGTTATAACCACAAATAAGTAGCCTCCTCGTCTGTAGTGGCCTTCTCGGCCTTGAGGAGGTGAATTAAAATAAAAAAAAAAAAAAATAAAAAAAAATAAATAAGTTATGCTTTTTTCTAGAATAGATGACTTTGTTTACTAATAACAGGTTTAAAAGCAATTGTTTTAACAACAATCTTATAAATAATTTAATTGGCAAATATAAATTTTTTGATGAACTTAACTGAACAAAGCAAAAGAAAGTTTATTGGTTTGTATCCTTGTAAAATAGTTAAGTAAAATTTTTAGAAAAAAATCTAGAATTGTAAAAATGTGCAAAAAAGTAAAAAATTGATATGAATAAAAAGGAAAGCTATTAAATACAGAGAGCATCTTCAAATCAAACTAAATAGATTAGTAACTAGAATATAAAATTATTTGAAAATAAAACAGCTTCATATTTTTGTACTTTTTAAAAACATTTTCAAAATAAACTTAAATTTATAAGCTAAATTTAAAACATAAATAAAAAATTAGTTTAATTTCCAAAAACTAGAAAAAAAAATAAAAATAATAGAGTTGTACATATTAAGTATTTGTAAACTTGCCTAAAATATTTTGTAAAATTATCAAAAACTAAATTTAAAAAGCAAACGCAAACTTTTGAAATGAAACAAAGCTTTTTGCTTTTATTTATATAAAAACATCAACTTATAAAAAAAGAATTGAATGCCATCACAATTAAATATTTACAGAAAATCATATTAAAAAATAAAAAAAATATTTACATAATTATGTCATTTTGGCATTATCTTTTTTTGATTAAAACTATTAGATGCATAGTTGAATGATATTGTCTGGTTAAAAAAGTTGTTGAATTACTCAGTTTTTAAATCTTGCAAAAATTGTATTTAACTTAGAAATACAATCCTTGACAAATAGGGGTGGGGACAAAAATATTTGATCAAATACTAACACAAATATGTTAATTTCAGATTCACAAATACAAATATTTAAATATTTGTGTTTGATTTTGTAAAGCAAACACAAATATTTGTACTTTAAGTTAAGAAAAAAATACATTTAAAACTTATTTTTTTTGTAACGAATTATTAACTTTAATTAACTTTATTTATTATTTTTAAATCTATAATTAGCTAGTTTTTTTATTCTAATTAATAATACATCACAAATAAAACAATATAGTTTATTATTAAATACAAATACTTATTTGACCCAAACCTTGCTGACGAACAAGGGGCTGCTAAGCATTGAAACAAGTTAAGGGGTACTTCCAGAAACATGGTGGGTTTTTATCTACTTCTTGATAAAAAAGTAAGTGCTTTAACACTACACCACCACCCCACACTGTATAAATATATTATATTAGTAAAAAATATCAAAATTCTGTTATTGACAAAGTTGTGGAAAAAATCAAATTTCTGGCAGAACTGAGATTGAAAGTTCAGGCATATTTTGGGTTAAAAAAGTTATCAAAAATTGATATTTTAAAATCTATCTATATATTTTTCACAAAAATAGAAACCGTTTACAATATAGTATAAATATTGCAATAAAAGTTTTGTTGAGGGACAAGATTATTAGTACAAATAGTAATTAAAGATTTAAAGAGTAATTCAAAGCAGAGACCTTATAAAACAAAACAAAACAAAAAGTTAAAAAAAAAAAAACTATCAATAAAAAGAACTCCCCAAAAATAAAAATAAAATAAAAAACTACTACTACTACTACTACTACTACTACTACTACTACTACTACTACTACTACTACTACTACTACTACTACTACTACTACTACTACTACTACTACTACTACTACTACTACTACTACTACTACTACTACTACTACTACTACTACTACTACTACTACTACTACTACTACTACTACTACTACTACTACTACTACTACTACTACTACTACTACTACTACTACTACTACTACTACTACTACTACTACTACTACTACTACTACTACTACTACTACTACTACTACTACTACTACTACTACTACTACTACTACTACTACTACTACTACTACTACTACTACTACTACTACTACTACTACTACTACTACTACTACTACTACTACTACTACTACTACTACTACTACTACTACTACTACTACTACTACTACTACTACTACTACTACTACTACTACTACTACTACTACTACTACTACTACTACTACTACTACTACTACTACTACTACTACTACTACTACTACTACTACTACTACTACTACTACTACTACTACTACTACTACTACTACTACTACTACTACTACTACTACTACTACTACTACTACTACTACTACTACTACTACTACTACTACTACTACTACTACTACTACTACTACTACTACTACTACTACTACTACTACTACTACTACTACTACTACTACTACTACTACTACTACTACTACTACTACTACTACTACTACTACTACTACTACTACTACTACTACTACTACTACTACTACTACTACTACTACTACTACTACTACTACTACTACTACTACTACTACTACTACTACTACTACTACTACTACTACTACTACTACTACTACTACTACTACTACTACTACTACTACTACTACTACTACTACTACTACTACTACTACTACTACTACTACTACTACTACTACTACTACTACTACTACTACTACTACTACTACTACTACTACTACTACTACTACTACTACTACTACTACTACTACTACTACTACTACTACTACTACTACTACTACTACTACTACTACTACTACTACTACTACTACTACTACTACTACTACTACTACTACTACTACTACTACTACTACTACTACTACTACTACTACTACTACTACTACTACTACTACTACTACTACTACTACTACTACTACTACTACTACTACTACTACTACTACTAATAATAATAATAATAACAATAATAATAATAATAATAATAATACAACAGACAAACACAACAACCAAGGAACAAAAATTATAAATATTTATATATATTTAAACTAATGAAACTAATAAAAATAAGTATGTAATAATACTGACAATAGATAATAATAAACATAATAGGTACTGATTAAAATAATGAAATAATAAATAATAAAGATTACTAGTATGAATTATTGTAGAATCAAATGAAGTATTATCAAGTAAAGAGAAAAATTATTGGATTAAAGTTAAAGATAATAGAATAAAGAAAAAAAAAAACTCTAAATATTTAATACAAATACCAATAAATATAATAATAAATACTAAATAAAGAGATATTAATTAAACCTAGTATAAACATTGAGTATGGCAACTATGGTAATAATACTCTTTTATTTTATGCATAGTTGTCAAGATAGCTTTGTTTAACTTTACTTAAAAAGGCAGATCTTGAATTTGGGTTTTCAGTTTTTATGGAGTGGGAGAGATTGTTCCACTTATTGGTGCATTGAAGCTTTATAGAGTTTTTACCATATATTATTGTTTGACTGTGTTCAACAAATATATTGTGCATGATGAGGATCTAAGGAGATAGAAGTGTTTGGAACTGGTTTGGGAGAAGAAAGAAGTGAAAGTAATTGGGAATAATGCTGGATGATAATTGCCTAATAATTTTTTGGCATTTGGTTTTAAAGACTACTATTTGGGTTTTTTTAACATTAAGTGAGATTTTATTAGCTCCCAACCAGTCAAGAACTGATGATATGGCCTTATTGGTTTTATTTTAAACTTTGTCAGCAGAGTCTTCAATTATAAGCAAATTAGTGTCATCAGCAAAATGGTAAGTATATACATTATTGAGGCATGTTTAATTCATTGATGTATACCAAGAATAGAAGAGGCCCAAGAATATATCTTTGAGGGATTCCTGAATTGATGTGTTGGGTTGATGAGGTAATTTCATTTATAGTTACAAATTGAAGTCTATGGTTTAAATAAGATGTTAGAAGTCTATGGTTTTAAAAAGAAGTTTATGGTTTAAATATGCTAATTTGGTGAAAAGGATACGATGGATATTTACTGTATCAAATACTTTCTGCAAGTCAATAAACACACCACAAGCAAATTTATTTTCATCTAGTTTTTTTCGGATAATCAAATGTAAAGTCAAAGAATTGAAATAATCTTTTGAAAAAGTCTGAGAATACTCCTTTTATAAATGAGTTAATTTTTATTTTAGAAATAGGTTCAGCTATGATTTTATTGGATAACTTTAAAATTGAAGTTGGGATACTATTTGGGCCTATAATTTTCTTTGTATTCATTGTAGAGATATAAGTTTCAATCTCCACTGTTGTTACTGGTAAAATAAAAAAAGAGTTATGATTTGGATTGTTTAGATAATCAAAAGTTTAATTTTGGAAGGTTTTATATTTAACAATATTATTGGCTATGTTTGTAAAGTAGTTATTGTTTATCATCACTAACTAAATTATTAGCAATATTAGGTTTTATTGAATGGCTTTTAGGCACACAGTTGTTAATGTTTATTAGTTCCTTAATTCTTTTCCATGTGTTTTTTAAATTGTATAAGTTTGATCTAAAAAAGGTTATATAATAGTTTTTTTTACTGACTTTTAATAAATTGCTGATTTTGTTTCTGTATATTTTGAATAAATGAAATGTTTTATTTTTTACTGGAGTTAATGGAAGATTTAAAAATTTTCTTTATAGTTTATCCTTTATTTTTATAGATATTTCTGTATTCCAGTATTCCTTGGGTTATCCAAGGCTTATTTTTGCACTGATAGTTAGAAGTTAAAGTGGAGCATGTTTATCTAGAATTTTCTGAACATAATATAAAAGTATAGCAGTTGATTGGTTGGGATCATCATTATCTTTGATTATATGGGACCAGTTTATGTTTTTAAGATCATTAAGAAATTTTTACTGTCAAAACTTTTGTAGCATCTTCTATATGTTTTTCTGTTTTTTTTTGTGAGTTTGTATTAGCGACAAATTGAGCCAAATAGTCTGATATAGAAATAATTAAGCTACCTGATATAATTTTGTTGGAGTAAAAGTTAATAAATATGTCATCAATAAGAGTTTTTGAATGTGAATTTACTCTTGTTAATGGATAAACATAGATGACAATAAAATGAACCAATAATTGTATTTCTGCCTTTTTGGTCAATTATTTCAGTAAAGACTGATTCGAGTTCCCGTGGTTTGTACATGTTAAGATCTTATCTGTTTTTGTGTACTGTTGAAGATTTTATGTGTAAAAGAGCTCCACAACAAAAGGATTCAGTTGTTGTATGTTCAATTAAATAGTCTTCGATGTCTATATTGTTTATATTTTTCTTTTAATCTTGTTTCCGTTATTGCAATAACAGAAGGAGGAAAATTTAATGAACTAATTAAAGATTTTAACTCATCTATATGAGCAGGAAAGGAAGAAAAAAAAAGGAAGAAAAAAAAAAGGGTGAACAAAAATAAGAGGATTCAAGTTTTGATTTAGAGCATTAAAACATAAATATTACCTAAAACTTTCATTCCTTGTTTTACTTTTGTTGTAAAATTATAAAAAAAATGAAGACAGTTGCTATGCCAACTAAACCGACAATAACAACAAAACAATTGTTTGCCATTTGACAACCCAAAAGTTTCAAGAAATATAGTATAAATAAATAATTAAAAATATTCTTTGTACTTGCTTAAAAATTTATAAAAAAATACAATAATAAAATTTATAAGTGAGATATATGTGCTTTTTAACTAAATAAAGACATATATTATGTTTTAAACTTACTTTATTGTCAGCAACAATGCAATTTTTAACAACAATAGGCTGGTTAGGCCATGCATAAACACCATAATCTAAGTTTTTCCAGATTAAAAAGTCTTCTATTTTCCAACAATATGTTGTGGAATCAAGAAAATGTACACCATGAAGTGTAGAGTGGATCTAAAAGTTTAAAAATGTTTAACCTGCATTTAGTAGGTTTTAAAAATTATGGAAAGTTTTGTATATATATATATATGTTTTATATATATATATATATATAAAACATATATATATATATACATGTTTTATATATATATATATATATATATATATATATATATATACATAAATATACTTTATAAATATGTATATGTACATTATATGTATATATATTATATATAATATATATTTTATACATATATATTTTAAACCATATATATTAAATATATATATATATATATTTTTAAAACATAAATATTAAATAATTAAAAAATTTTTTGTCTATACATATACATATACATATATATATATAAATATATATATGTATATACATATATATATATAAATATATATATATATATATATTTATATATATATATGTATATACATTCTATACATATATATATATATATATATATATATATATATATATATATATATATATATATATATATATATATATATATATATATATATATATATATATATATTTACATATTAATTTTTATATATAAATGCTGATATGACCTGTCAACCCTTTTTCATGCCAGTGCATAAAAAAAAGTGAGTCTGCGCGATTTAAAAAATTCTTTTTCTGCTATTTAAATTAAAATAAAAATAGCTAATAACAATTAATAATAATAACTCGGTAAAAATTTAGTTTTTTATCTCAAATTTATCTGAAAAAAAAAATCCAGATTGCTGAAATACCTCATTATTATATATACGAGCTATTGCATTATTATCATTGCAATCCACACCACGTGTTATTAGACCAATCTTTTCACTTCCGGCTATACTATTTCCATACATGGTATAGTTTACTGCATTATGCACTTGGATGGCCCCAGGCCATTTCATATCAAACTGGTATGCAGTAGTCTAAAATAGTTAACAGTTTTTTAATTTGTTTTGTTTGTTTAAGCTTTAAACTTCACAAATTAAAAAATAATAAGAAGTTAAATCTTAAAAATACCAAACATAAGATGTAAACAAGAATATCTAAACTTTACTTTTTATATATATATGTGTAGTTTTAAAATTATAAACTAATAATTTTATGATTTTATAAAGGTCATGAAACTAACCATAAATGTTCCTTCAGCAAGTGATAATGTAATAAGATTATTTATAATACCATTATTTCTTCCTTCCAGATCAATCCCAGGTCCTACAGTATGATGAATGACATTGTCTGATATAATTAAATTGTTTGTACCATATACACCAATCCCCATATTATAACCATCATGAAATGATGATCCTTTAACAAACGATGGATTTTCAGCAGTTACATCATCAATATTTAAAAATGCCAAAGCATATCTTAAAAAAACGTTTTTACTTTTTTAATTTTTTTGATTTTTTTTTTCTTAATCATGAGACTAAAAATATTTTTCTAATGTGAAAAAAAAAAAAAATTGTTACTAATTAAAATAATGCAAAGAAAACCACATTTTAATTATTTAAGTTTTTGTATTTATATATCTTAAAATAAGATTAATTTTAAAAGCAAATTAACATATACATAGTTTTCTAACACAATAAACTTACCTTGGATCATAGGAGTCTGCATAACCAAGTTGGCCACAACTTCTAAATTCAACTTCAGATATCATTGCATTACCAACAGATTTTACTCCATCTTGGGTATACTTCCCAACCAAAACTCGACATCCAAAACCATCATTTGTTACTGATCCTTTTGGTTCGTTTGCACCTTCAATTATGATATTTCGAGATAATAATCCAACTTTAGCACTCATGCTAAAATTTCTACCATTAATAGAATGCAAAGAAGCAGTATGAGAATACTGAGATGGTGTATCAACTTTGAATCTTCTTCCATCATCAAAAACTGCAACAATAGTAAACTTTTCTGCTTGTCGAGGTTCAAATGTAGATGTTGTCACTACAATTACATCTCCAACAACCCAATCTGTTTTATCAATAACACTCAAAAACTGAGCATTTTTTTGCATTGTTTCATTTAAACGAGTCCAGTGCACTTTATGAGGGTTTCCAAACATTGATAAATTACCAAAAACTCCTAAAGCTTTAGAACCAAGGTTAGGTCCATTTGATAATGGAAGATCTTGTGTGGATTGATCACCCCATAAACTTATTAAAACAAACAAAGTAGATGGGAATGGTTGATCTGGACGACCAATTATTAATTGTCCCTCATCAGAAATAATTATTATATTTGCACGAATTGTATGATTTCTATTCATAGCAAGCTCAAGTGTTCCGTATATATATAAACGAACCATTATTGGTATGTATGCATTCTTATCCACAATCACATATTGACCTGCGCGTATCATAACTGTATCATTATCTTTTGGCAAAGTGTTGTTGTAACCTCCATACTCTTTTGTAATATTTTTCCAAGTTTGAATATCACTCCAATTTGTTGGTGCTCCAAAAACACCTTTTACTACAGGTGGAAGTGTTGGGACAATGCATTTATCAAAGTAACATCTGTAAACTTGTAAACCAATATGCTGGCTTGGAGGGTTTTTAGGGTCAACAGTAGCATCGTTCTCAATTAGATATGTAACACTTTTAGAGCTGTTATCGTAAAACCAATTTCCATGTTTATAATAAGCAGCAGCAGGAAACTTATTTGTGTTGTTAGTTGGTACATTTGTTGTTAAAAAGTAATCTGGTTCTTGCATAAAGTTGTGAGAGAGATAAAGAAAGTTATTTGGTTGAAGTTCATAGATATCCATGCTGTAAGTTATATTAACAAATTGAGTTGAATTAACAAATGAAAACAAATACTTTTCACCAACTTCCAACAAAACTGTGTAACCTAAAGGATGAGTTATAGATTTTTTACGCCATGGAACAACACCAATATTATCAGAAACAACAGAACGCTTTTTTCTTGTTTGATAATTTATTTGTCTAGTAAAAAGGGCACTCTTTTCATTTATAGAACTTGGAAACACTTGATTAAAAGCTACACGAACAAACTTTCCACTAGAACAAATTGCTCCAGGAACACCACCAAAAGACATAGAATCATCCAGAATACATCGACTTGAATCTAAAATATTTGTGTAAGGAATAACTCCTCCACCTGCATACCCTGACAAAGTTCCATCCATATCACTCAGCCAAGTTGCTGATACAAAAGGGAAAGACACTTTATTTTTCACATTATTAAATGAAAGAGCATTAACATGAACAATAGCTCCTCCATCCATTGGCTTGCAATGAGCACATGTTCCTAGTGCAACACAATTTCTATCAAAATTAACAAACTTAACATTATTTACAGTAAGTCGATGAGAAAACGGAAGTTTTATGCCACTTAATGTACACAGAGGTTGAGTGGATGGATCTTGAATTTCTCGTGTTGCTGATAATTCTGAATGACCTATTATTAATGAGTTGTTTATCATGGGAAAACCCCAAGGAGGACTTCTGGAAGATGCATCAGCCCATTCAATACCTGCTTCATCATTATCAAGAATAACAAAATTCTGAAATCTAAATATAAAATAAAAATATTTTGAAGTTTGAATTTAAAATAAAAAGAGTTATTTAAAGAATTATTTTTTCTATTCCTTAATTCAATCTCTAAAGCCCAGAAGACCACATCCAAGGAGGCTACTTTCATTCTGGTTTCAACCCTTTTTTATCTCTATATCTCTGAAACACAAACATTGATAAACAAGGCCGCTGTGCAGAAAAAAAGTTAAGTGTTAATTTATGTTAGAGCTGCAATATAAATAGTAATTTCAATTCTTTTAATACAACTACAGTTTTCTTTCAGTAACTATAAAAAATCTTGTAACCACAATATTTTCAAGTTACAAAGCCTGGGTTTAGTGTTTTTAATGGCGTGTTTTGACTGAATACATCGCTTAATTCATTTATAAATTTACTCATTTGTGAGCCAAGTAAAAGGTTCAGTACTTGGCTTCCTTAATTTTGTACTCTGAAAACAATTTACAATGTAAAATAAATTTAGTATTTTTTTCTATTTTGTTTTTAAAAGCTAGCTATGTAGTTTTTTTTTTTAAAGTATCAAAAACCATATTGATTGTTTGACAGTAAGCTATTTGACTCAAGATGGGATGTGAGAAATTTGTTTCTCAAAAACTCAAAGATCTTGCTAATAACAGAAAGAAGACTGATCATACGATAATTGGAGGGGTCAAAATGTTCACTCGAGTTTTTGAAAATTGAAACAACTGGTATCATTTTCCAGCAGGCAGGAAAACAAGACTCAAGCACTTATTAAATTGTTTAGAGAAAATTGAAGAGGAGTCTTTTAACAAATTTACTCTTTAACAGATTAGCAGCCGTGGCGCAGTGGTTAGAGCAGCCGTGGCGCAGTGGTTAGAGTTCTGGCTCAGAACCCAGAAGTGGGAGGTTCGACGCCAGCTCTAGCCCAACAAGCGACATTGGTAAGTAAGGGGGCGTGAACTTCCTGTTAAATGCTCTCCCGCAATGCACTGTAATAAGACCATAAGGACTTCTGGGAGCACCTAAAATAACTACAAAAATAGATTAACTTTTTTCTTGTAACAGATTTACTTTCTTTAAAAAAAAACAGTTAAGATTACAATGCTTTGTCTGATTTTGAATCAACTATTTGAATCAACAATGATTTTGAATCAACAGTGATTTTGCTTAATGTGTTAGGAATTTTACGTATTACAAAAACATTTTATTATTTTTTTATAGATTTATTAGTTTATTATAACAAAAGAAAAAACAAAACAAAAAACAGGCACAATCTAAATGTTATATAAGAAATTTAAAAGTTGTTTGGCAAAATGTTTAACTTATTCCTTTGTGAAACTGAATAAAAAAATTATTTTGCAATATTTCCAAAAAAGCATTATAGGATTATAGAAAAAAAAAAATTTACTTTTTAATTCAAACTACAATCCAAAACAAGCTATTATTTTGTTTATATAACTTGTGCAAAACAAATAAAATCAAAAATTGATTATAAGAACCACATTACTTGAAAAAGGTTTTTAACTGCCTTAAATCTAAAGCTTATGCTTTGAAGGGTAAATGAATATCACCTTTTAAAAGATAAACTTGTTAGGAATAGATTTAAACTACCTAGGTCCTTAATTTCAAAGATGCTCCAAATCTCAAAAATTTTCCTATTAGAAACATTTGTAACAAAAACTATTCATTCAGCCTTAAATATTTTGTTTCATTTTACTATAATTTAAATAGTGCATTCATTTCAAATTGCTTAGACATAAAAAATGGCATCAATTAGATTCTGAAATAATTCTTTTGATTTAAAAATTCAAAAAAAAAAATATTAAAATTCAACAATTAAAAAAATAAAATTTTTAAATATAAATAATCTTAAATAAACAAGGTTGAAAAAAAAATTACCGAATCGCTCCACATTCTACACATTCAGCTCCTTTTTGATTATTCCATGTGAGAAAGTCATAAAAATTTGCAGGTTCATGACTGTCATCATAGCAATCACCAGTTTTGCTTGGATGATAGATAGGAAATATCCATAAGCCAAAACGACCCATAGTGTGAGCACTGTTATTTTTAAACTCACGAAGAGGAACTTTTCTATCCAAAATAAAAACAAAAAAAACCCTCAAAAATATGAATATTTTTACTAATATTTTCTGTCAAGCTTAAATAAAAAAAGATAAGAAAAAAGAAAGATCATTACAATAAATTATATAACAATAATCTGACCCTATTTCCAGATGGTAAAGTTATTCAGGAACATTTCTTAAATATATCTTACTCCTTTACATATTAGCTTTAAATAACTGATCAAATTAATATGTAAAAATATTCATAGAAAAAATATATCAAAACTGATCTAACAAATGCGCTTAAATAAATCAGTATGTATTATACTTGTATAAATGGATGTATGGAAACAAAAATGGAATTTTACATTGTTTAATCACCAACAAAAATAACAAATCTAACTGGAGTTTTAGAACATCTTTTCCAACTAAACTATTCTAACTTTCCTTTTTCACCTTAAAAAGTATTATCATCAACTCTCAAAAAATACCAAAAGCTAATGTAATCTCAAATAGGTGAAGCTAGGCATTAAAATAACTCACATTTATTTTTTATAAATTTTATTTAAATTAGTTATTTTTTTTTAAGTTTACTTCTATTTCTATATATTCATCTATTCCATTTAACTAACATGGTAGTGTCAATATGTAGGTAAATTTTTTTACTTTAAAAAAAAAAAAAATTTTTGTGGTGAGTTGTGTAAATATTTTGAAAGTTTTTAATATAAAATATTTCATAAACTTAAAATCAAAGTGCATTTCAAATTTCTTTTTAGACTCACATGCACGACTACACAACATTCTACTATAGTGTATACATTTGTTGACTTTTTTGAATAGTTTTTTTGGATAATGGCATAGAGCATTTTCAGAAAAAAAAGAACAAATAAAAAAAAAAAAAAACTAAAAAGATTACTGCCCCAGTTCAAAACTTAGTCATGTAGCAGCATTATTTACATGTAGATTGTAATATTACCTTATACATTGACTAAATTTTTTTTTTTCATTTGCATTCACTCCCAACAAGCCTGCAAGCAACCACTATTAAGTTGGGAGTTACTAGGAAAAAAAAGAACAGAGTTATAGAGCAAGGAAACGGTTGACAGAAGTCTTGAAAAGTTGAAGGTTGTATGAGTCAGGAAAACATGAAGATGGGAGAGAGTTCCAAAGGATTGAAGTGCGGGGAAAAAAACTAGATGAATAAAAGTTTTTAGAGCATGCAGGGACAGATACAGTAAACGAATGAGACTTAGCTGAATGACAAGTAAAACGAGAATGAATTTTAGTTGATGGAACTAGAGATGATAACTCCTTTGAGCAGTGACCATGATAGTATTTGTAGAAAAGAGAAAGAGATGCAACTTTACGACGATGGGAAAGAGGCTCAAGCTTAGCAGATAGTCCAGGTCTAACAACATTTACAATGCGTTTTTGGACCTTGTCAAGAAAAGAAAGTGAATCATTAGAAGAACCAGCCCAAATATGACAGCAGTATTCCATACAGGGACGAAAAAGAGATTTGTAGAGGTAGAGAATGGAATCAGAAGTAAGGAAATGACGAGCACGATAAAGAGAAGCAACCTTAGCTGAAGCTAATTTAGCAATCAATTGTATATATGGTTCCATGAAAGGTCAGTAGTAAGCAATAATCCAAGAAGACGTAAAGAGGAGGACTCAGTAAGAGGATTCATTAATATAGGAATGTTGACCATATTACAGTAGTTGTTTGCAGTAAACAACTGGATTTTGTTAGAGTTGAAATTCAAAAGCCACTGTGAACCCCAATCTATTAATTGAAAAAAAAAGACTTTTTGTCGAGACAGGAGTATAAAGTTGAGTCATCAGCAAAAAGAGCTACTTTAGATAAAAGGTTGTCAGGAAAATTGTTTATGTAGATAAGAAACAAAACAGGGCCCAAAATGGAACCTTGGGGAACCCCAGAAGTTACTGGAAATAAAGAAAAGTGTTGACCTTCAAGGATGACTTTAATAAACCGGTTAGGAAGAAATGGTTTGATAATCTCAAAAACTTTCCCAGAAACACCATATGAAGCAAGCTTATGGAGAAGACCAGCATGCCAAACTTTGTTGAAAGCTTTAGATATGCCAAGAGCAATAGCCCTAGCCTGACCGCCTCCATCTAATGCACAATAAAATCTTTCAGTTACAGCAGTTAGCAAGTCGGCCATAGAGCGAGAGGATCAAAAACTGTATTGAGTAGTTTATTTGACGCAAAATGAGATGTGAGGAATTTGTTGACTCAAAGACCTTGCTAATAACAGAAAGAAGACTGATTGGAAGATAATTAGAGGGGTCAGAATTTTCTCCAGAGTTTTTGAATATTGGAACCACAGATGCCATTTTCCAACAAGCAGGAAAACAAGACTCAGTCAAACACTTGTTAAATAGTTTAGAGAGAATTGAAGAAAGTTCTGGAGAACAATTCTGCAAGACTGTGACAGGAATATTGTCTGGACCACAAGCTGTAGACGAGTTTAATTGAGATATGAATTTAGCAACAAAAGCCGGAGTGATTTGAATGTCTAACAATGGATAAACCTGTTTGACTGGAATGTTTGACTGTTTGAAGAGAATGTCCATAAGATTTAAGAGTAGAATTAGAAGAAAAGTTCTTTGCAAACAGTTCTGCCTTATCCTTGGGAGAGGTAATAAGATCAGTCCCATGAATGAGAGATGGAATGTTAGATCTACCCTTGTTAATAATGCTGTTGAAGATTTTCCAAAAGTCTTTAGAGCTTAACTTCTGCTATAAGATGCGAGATTTAGTGAACTGAGAATAATGGAGTTTAGCATCAGAAAGCACCTTTTTACATCGATTTCTTGCAATAATAAATAGCCGTTTGTTCTCAAGAGAGTTGTTCTTTTGAAAAAGATGAAAAAAATGATTACAATTGGATATAGCAGCCGCACAAGAAGAAGAAAACCATGAAGTAGAATGAGGCTTGACTTGAAATCAACAAGAAGGAATAAAAGCTTCCATTCCCACCTGAATCCAGGAGGTTACGTAGGAGGCGCATTTATCAGCTGAGAGAGAAAAAACATCAGCCCAAGGACCATCACAAAGAAAATCACTAAAAGAATCCCAGTCAGCTTTAGGGTAGTAGTTGGTGGTGCAATGATAAGGTGAGCCCAAAAAAGAAGTACAAGAAGAAAGATTTATAGAAATCATTGCATGGTCAGAACCACCTAAGGGAGAAAAGGGAGAAACTGAACATAAGCTAGGGTCAGAGACAAGACATAAGTCAAGGAGTGAAGGTAAATGATTAGGGTTGTCAGGAAAACGAGTCACAAAGTTAACTATCTGAGTAAGAGATTGAGAAATGCAGAAGTTAAAGGCTTTAGTGCCAGCAGGATCAGTGGTGTTAGAGCCAAGCCATTCAGTGTGATGGGCATTAAAATCACCAACAACAACAATATTGGCAGAAGGGTAATTAGAAAGAGGGCATGGTCAATTTGATCAGAGATAACATCTAAAAGAGTGCATTCATGGGAAGAAGGAGACCAATAAAAAACAAAGAGAAAGGTGATAGAGTGAAGAGGTGCTAGGCGAAAGCACATAAAAGAATGGTC
The DNA here is from genome assembly GCF_022113875.1 of Hydra vulgaris. Lineage (NCBI taxonomy): Eukaryota > Metazoa > Cnidaria > Hydrozoa > Anthoathecata > Hydridae > Hydra > Hydra vulgaris. The sequence continues at coordinate 10,126,963 of NC_061166.1, forward strand.
AAAGGATTCGAACCTGATTTCACGACAAATAGGGGAATTAATGCATCTGTATACCCCCAAACCTAGCATGTGACTATTGGAGTCTTTACGAATCAAAGGATAGTACCCATCAACACTGACATCTGAAGAAGGAATTGCAGAATTTAAATTTGTTTCACTGAGTGCAAGCAAGTCTGGTGAATTTTGCAGGAGGTAAGACTCAACTGACGGAAAGTTGCTTCGCAGACCGTGACTATTTGTAAAAGATACATTAAAACATTTAGGTGGTGGGGATGGTTTTTGAGGTTTAAAATTTTTGGTTACTTTGGTCATAATTTGGGTTTAATGAGAACCTAACTCATTCATAGATAGAGCACAGCCTCCTAATCAATGAGCTATGCAGTTGTCTCAGTCCTGTTAATAAACCCTAAGCCATGACATAGGGCTCCTTATGTGGCCTTGACAATGCACACCAAAAGCATTAACAGGGACACCTGTTAATGCTTTTGGTATTAATACTCTGATATTTTGCAGCTGTTGATGGAATCAGCCTCTCTGAGAGCTACCACAGAGTTCAGGAAACCTTACTACCAACCAGCCTCAGAACCATTAAACTGAGTTTTAGAGCTATACCCTCATATGGAGATAACAGGAAGAGTTGCATAGCCATTATCAAGGAGGCACAAGCAAAATTCTATGAGTAGAGTCAAGGAGATCCAGCATTCATCATCCTAGGCAGAAAACAATGTAACACAGGTTACATCTATGCCAGCCTAATAAATGAAGAAGAGGTTCGAGGCTGGTTAGCAGAATTTTTCTGCTTACCCCTAAAGTCTTTGCCTAGGAGGCCTTCTACAAGACAGTAGCTGGATGCAGTTTACATCTGCCCAAGATGATTATTTTTATTGAGACACCATCTCTAGCCTTGACTCAAACAAGAGCCTCAAGACAGGGGATGTTTAGCTGGATGCAGTTAACATCTGCCCAAGATGAGTGTTATTATTGAGACACTATCTCTAGCCTTTACTCAACCAAAAGCCCTAAGGCAGGGGAATTTTTAGTCTGAGTTTATTTCTCCTAGCCTTTGCCTAAGAAGAGCACACTCTGCAAGGCAGCAGGGCTTGTGGCAGGTGGTACTGGGTTAGGTGATACCAGTAGCAAGATTGATCTTGATTATCATGACCTGACCGAAATACTACCTATTTAGTCAGTCAATGTTTGTTAGTCAAAAATTGAAGCCCTGGGCAGTAGGTTAATTCAGTTTTATCTCAAACAGGTAATTTAAACATACAATAAAAATTATATATATATATATATATATATATATATATATATATAATTTGAATTTTTTTTTAAGTTAAATATATATATATATATATATATATATATATATATATATATATATATATATATATATATATATATATATATATATATATATATATATATATATTTATATATATATATATATATATATATATATATATATATATATATATATATATATGTAAATTTAAAAATTTCTTTTTTAATTTAAATTTGAAAAATAAATGATTGGTGTTCTACGACTCCACTGCACAACCACCCCAAAAAATTTTATTTCAAATTGTAGATTATTTTTAAGAAAATGTGTGAAATGAACTAAAAAATGTCTTTCAAAATTATTCATTTGTATTTTCATTCCAAAGTTATTTTCAATCAAAGTTTCATTAAAAAGATATAGGATATTAATGCATTCATCAAAAAGATATAGGATATTAATAATGAAAAGTCAAATCAAATACATAGCTATGATGATTGCTCTAGACTACCAACCAATTAGTATTAGTCATACTCAATGGTTGGTTGTCATATACTGCTGAAAGAATTGATTAGCACCACCAGCATCTTCTGCATTTTTGGAGAGGTTGTTTTCTGAATTGGAAATGTTTATGAAAAAAAGCAATCTAAGCTGTTAAGGCAGAGAAATGTTATTGTTTATACATATTAATAAATTCATAAATGAGTGATAAAACATTTATTTCTTGTGTATATTCTATGATATATATATATATATATATATATATATATATATATATATATATATATATATATATATATATATATATATATATATATATATATATATATATATATATATATATATATATATATATATATATATATATATATATATATATATATATATATACATATGTATACATATATATATATATTTAATTATTATTCTACAACAGGATCATGCTGATGTTTTAAAAAGAAAGAAGCTCATAGCCCATAATGATGGGAAACTTGTTAGAAAGCTGGACGAAAAAAATAATCTGATAATTATATGTAACAGAGTTGCAGTTAGTGTAACCAGTCCAGACTTGGAATGTAGAGATGATTTCTTGCTTGTCATAGTTCAGGCAGAAAATTCAATAGGGTCAGAAAATGCTCATTTAATTCTTAATCTCTTGGATTAATTCTTAATCTCTTGGATTAATTCTTAATCTCTTGGATTAATTCTTAATCTCTTGGATTGGACTATTATATTGTTAATAGTATTGCTAGTGTTGGCCTCTAACACTAGAAATCTTACTTCAACTTTTTCAACTATTCTTAACACTAGTCTTGTCTGACGCATGTGTTGGGCCACATTATTAAAGTACCTATTAAACATTTGATAACTGCCATGGTTTGCGCCAAGACCAAGTCTTTGAAAACTTATGTGCACTTATAGAAGACATGGTTAAAGATTGTTGACAAAATTGACTTATCAGACAATCTAGTAATATTTAACTCGATTCCTTTAGAGTTTGAATCACCTATCTATAATATAGCATTAAAGTTTAGAGAAACTGAGCTAAATGAAAATGTTTTCAAAAATCGAGACTACAAAATTCTTTGCCAGTTATATGTTTACTATCTTGGACATGGACATGTTCCTAATATAAAATTTCATCAGCCAGAAACTTACCATCAAGCATGGTTTATGGCAGATGCAATTTATATGCTTACATTAGAAATGACAAAGAACATATCAGACATAATCAATGAAACAGAAAGAAAAATGGTTTAGACAGCTTTTTTATTTATATTATTAAAATGAGTAGCCTCCTCGACTGTAGTGGCCCCCTCGGGCCTTGGGGAGGTGAATAATTAAAAAATATATATATATATCTCTGACATACTGTCCTTGGTTCTTCAAAAGCTCTTTGAGTATTAAAGTACCAATTAATGATATAGCAAAAGAATATCCTGATTTTTCTCAATCACTACTGAACAGCATGCAAAAACATATCAGGTAATCAAGTCAACAGCTTGTTGAATTGGCTTCAGCTGTTGATGATTTTGAGAAAGACAAGATGAAGAATATACTCAACATATATAATATAATAGTGCGTGTGTATCAAATGTACTTTGTGTTATCTCATTTATATTTATTGTTTCTATTTATAAGTGAAATTTTGTTTTAGTTTGTTTTAAAATAAAACTATAAAATAAAAATTAAAAAAAAACCTTGGGCAAACTGTATCTGTATAAGAAGGACCATCTGGATGTTCAAACATTTGATACCAAAATCCTAAATGACTTCCACCTGCTGCTGCATTGTGAGAAACTGTATTGTTAGCATTGGTTACCCAGTATGCAGCTGGGGTGATATCCACATTTAGTGTGGAACTAGATGGTTTTACAAATATTGCAAGGTTGTACTGGATCACATTCCCTACTTCGATTCCGTCTTCCATAAAGTATGCATTACCTAGAATTACATTTAAGAATCTTAATAAACTTTATTTTCATAGATGGGTCAAGGGAGTGGGTCACATCAGTTTTGCTGTGTCTAACAACATCTGTCCAAAAACATCTGTAAATACAATGAGGTATAACTACAACCGCTCAAAACTATTTACAGATAAATAGACTGAGGTATAATAACATCTGAACCAAGAACATCTGAAATTTTATTGATGTCTAAAAACATCTGTGTAAAAACTATATGAATATTACAGATGTAGTTACATCTTTTCAATTATTCAAGTATTACGGCGATCTTTGCAACTACATCTGGCTATTTTACAGATGCAGCTACATCTTTTTAATAATGTTAATAATAAAAAAATCTTTACAACTACATCTGTGATGATGTAATTATATCTTTACAACTATATTAAGAATTTTTCAGATGTAATTACATCAGGAAAAAATTATTAAATAATAATGCATTATTTTTATCAGATGTAGTTACATATATGATTAATTTCAGATGCAGTTAAATCTGGAGAAAATTCTTCCAGATGATATTGGACTCGAAGAAAAATGACTACTTTCAGCAGTTAAATGGCTAATTTCTGCATATTCAAAAAAGTAAACAAAATGAGGTCTTAAATTTAGTTTTAACAAACTCCCCAATATCAATACTAGTTTCGCTATATAAACGGGTACTAATTAATGTTTCTGTAATCCAAAACCTATACAGACCTTTCAATCAGGGTTTTTGGGTAAAGTCTTACCTAACAAAAAAAAATTTGTTAAGATTTTCCAAAAAAAAAAAGAACAATCAACACTTTTTATTATTTTATTAAAATTAAAATTAAAATAGGTATGTTTTTAATGAAATTGTATATTTCTTTTATTGTTTTTAATGAAAGTGTATATTTATACATCATTAGTATTTTTAATGAAAGAGTATATTTCTTATATAAAGCTGATAGTAAGTTGAATTGTTGAAAATATGATTACATTTGCAAAATTTGCATGCAACCTGTAAAAAATAAAAAAAAAACTTCAAAATTATTCGTGTAGCAATTTTGTGATGAACTCTTCCTGATGAACAAAGTGATTACTCTTCCTGATGAACTTAGTGATTACTCTTCCTGATGAACTTAGTGATTACTCTTCCTGATAAAGTTTTGAGTAGAGAAATTTCATTTAATGACTATTTAAAGCCCTTTATAGTTTATATCATAAGGATGCATTGTAATCTGATTTATTTCCTGACAAATTTGAAAGAAAATTTAAATCTCTTTAGAAATATGAATCAACTGGGGCAGATGGAATAAATAGTAATAGAATAATAAATTGTTATAAAAGTATAAAGGATATTTTAGTCAAAGTTTTAAATCATCTTTAGATCAAGGAGATTTTCCAGACCAATTGAAATAGCCTAAGTTATTCCAATATACAAAAATGGAGAAAAAACAAATGTTAGTAACAATTGTTCTATTTTAATCACTCTGATATTCTCAAAAATTTTAGAAAAAGCAGTTTATAATAGAACATATAAATATCTTGATAACAATAAACTGTTATACAATAATCGATTTGGTTTTAAAAAGAATGGTTTAACGAAACATGCAATTATTTGAATAAAAAATCTCCTGCTACTCTTCTATAAAAATTAGCTAACTATAGGTGTTTTTGTTTCTGAAGCTTTCAATACAGTAAATTACCTAACAAAGCGAAAGCAATGCATTCTGTGCAATGATGGATGCTTTAATGGAATGACTGAAATAATATGTGGTGTTACTTAGGGTTTTATTTTAAAACCCCTTTTATTTTTTATCTATATAAATGACCTTAACGAGGCACCAGAACTAAATATTGAATCTGAAAATTATACAAATTTATTATTTTATTTATTTACAAATGATACAAATGCTAACATCGATGAACTATTTTCTAATGTTAATAAAAATCTTAAACATATATCAAATCAGTTTAAATGCAAAAATTAACCATGAACGTTAAGAAATCAAAGTATATTCTGTTTCACTCCTTATCAAAAAAATCCCTAATACCAAAATTTTTACCTAAATTATTAAAAGACAAAGTTGAAATAAAAAAGCATTGTCAGCAAAGTTTTTAGGAGTCTGTTTAGATGAAAATGCTAAATGGAAATCACATATTAACTACATCATCTTTAAAATCAATAAAAGTATTTGAATGTTATTTAAAACCAGAAATTATTTAAACAAAAAAAAACCTTATGCAAATTTACTACTCACTTATACATATTTATATTAACTATGCAAATATTGCTTGCAGAAGTACAAGCAAAAGCGAGTTGTGACTTTTTTATTATTGGCAAAAACACGCCATTTCACTTGTTTTGTGCATACAAAAATGTTATCTAAAGACATGAAAGTTCTTAACATAAATGAACTAAATGTTTATAAAGTTCTTTGTTTTATATTTCAATGTCAGAATGATTAAGAATTACTCATTTTCAAAAAATAATATGCCTTGGAAAATAAATTTTTTTGAAATGTACCAATTTTTGAATAAAATTTAGTCAGTTTTGTACTGCAAACCATAGACTTTTTTTGTGGAATAAAATAGTTTTGTCTAATTTTGTCAATATCATTTAACGTTTTTAAATAAAAACTAAAAAAAATTCATTCCTTTATTGGACAACATATTTATATACTTTTTGTAGTATATATTACTACTTTAGGAATTGTAATAAGTATTTAAGTTATTTTGTACCATTCTTTATATCTTGATGGCTAGTCTTTATTTCTTTTAACTGTGCTAAATGATTATGTTGATAAAAACTAACAAGATTATTTAAAAAGAAATATATATTTAAAAATAATGATTATAACATTAAAGTTATAAAAAAAAATTGAAAAAAAGAAAACAGAAAGATTAAATGCATATGTCTGGATTTATGGGTATCTGCAAATATATTTATGTATGCTACTTTTGTAGGTGAACCATTAATTGGCAGTAGTTACTCATTTTTGGTCAGCAAGAGCGTATACACACCAACGTTTAGTAAACTAGCATCATAAACAGCAACAAAATCATATGTTCTAGCTATCTTCAGCATCTTTTGCACAACCTGTTAGATAATCTTGATGCGTATTTGGAATTACACCAGTACAAATATATTTTTATTACTTTCAATGAATAAGATTTTTATAATCATATGCGACAAATAAGATTTACAATTCTATTCAACAAATGAGATTGGGTGAAGACAAAAAATTTATCTTGAAAATTATTTTATATTATTTTTCAAACAATTTTCATATTAGACGTAATATGAATTAGAAATTTATAGAGCTTTTTATACATATTTCAACAGTTACTACTAATATTACTATATATATATATATATATATATATATATATATATATATATATATATATATATATATATATATATATATATATATATATATATATATACACATATATATATATATATATATATATATATATATATATATATATATATATATATATATATATATATACATATATATATATATATATATATATATATATATATATATATATATATATATATATATATATATATAATTTAATTTATGCAATAAAAATGGTGCAAACTCAAAATTGTGTAATTGTTTGCTTACAAATCATTATATCTGAAAATTCACACACATTTTATCAACATTGAGAACTCAAAACATATTTAAACATTCTACTAATTGAACTACACTTTTCTGATAATGCGCTAATTTAATATTATAATAGTCAAATTACATCATTTTCTAGGCTTTTATATTTTAAAGTAGTTTCTAGGCTTTTCTATACGCGGTTTTATATTCCACGAGGTCTTTCGAGCAAGATCTGCAAGCAAATTTGAGTTGTTGATTAGAGTTGATATATTTTAATTATTATTCGCGAAGAATTAATGTTGTTTATCTATTTAGCAATGTTTTATTTGTTCTTGATTATTTTTTTTTTTTTTTAATTTTTTTTTAAGTAGAAGTTTTTAAAAAATAAAAAATGACTGATAAAGTAGTTTTTTTAGTACATTTTATTTTTATAACAGTGATTGTTTTTAGAACAACTATTGTTTTACTTTTCAGAACAATTCGAAGCAATAGAAGACCTATTTAGTAAGTTTAATTCATTTTATTATTAATATTTTTTTTTTTGGAGAAGGATTAATGAGAACAAAATTTTTTAGACAGGCAAGCTGACAGCGAAATAAGTATGTTTTATTATTTATTAACTAAATTATCAGATTAGTTTCAAGTAGGAATACCATTTTCTCTAATAGCTATTGTTTTAATTTATTGTTTAACAATTACGTTATTAAATTAACAAATACGTTTTTATTAAAGATTATTTTTGTTTTGATTTTATTGCTTAATTTTTATTTTTTAGACAGACAGATAGATCTCAGTAAGTTTGTTATTTTTGTAGATTTGGGAGCAGTAAGCTTCTTTTTTAGCTTAGCTTTTTTCATTGAAATAGCATTATATCATTGAATATGTTTTATATTAGGCAAATATACACTTTTTTTATTTAGGTATTGTTTCAGCAACTTTTACAAATGGTGATATCTTTTATTTTATTAAACAAGAAGAGAGATTTATTTGAACATTTATTATTTATTTGAATATTACTTATTATTTATTGTTTATTTGAACATTACCATATATTGTTTATTTGAACATTACCAAAATAGCTTTTTTTATTTAATTTTTTTTTATTTAGTTATTTCTTCTGTAGCATCAACCTCCCCAGGTTAATTTATACATTTAATTTTCAACAAATGTTTACTATCATCATGGTTAAATAAATTATCTTTATTGATTCATTCATTTCATTTAGTTGTGTCATCTGCAGCATCGACCGTCCCAAGTAACAATACATTTATTTTGATTTTTTTCTTGAAAAACTAGCAATAAACATTCTTTATTGGAACATTATCTTCAGGATTTAACAAAATATATATTTTTTAAATATTTATATATTTTTCATTTAGTTGTTTTAACTGTTTCATCTGCCACTTCTGGTCACTTAATATATATATTTTTTGATTTGTTACTTAAAAAACATTTTATTTCGATTTGTTACTTAAAAAAAGACAAGTAATAAATATTGTTTATTTGAACATTATAATCAGAATTAAATTAACTTTTTTTAATATGATTTTTATTTAGCTGTTTTGTTGCCATCATTAGTTTCTTCAGGTAACTAATTTTTTTTTTGTTATTTTTTGCTTGGGTCAAACATTTTCAAACCTTTATAATAGCATGTCAATATTTTTAGATACCAATGAAGTACCAAGTAAGTTATATTAGTATTCAGATTTCAGATTTTACTTTTATTAAATAACAAATTAAATAAATTTTTTCTTTTTTTTATATATTTCAGATCTAAGGCAACAGATTGGTAAGCAAAAATATATCATATGTTTTTATCTCCCCAAAGCTTGGTAGGCTGTTACAGTTAAGGATGCTACTTTAATTGTGGTTGCAACCCTTTCTCAACTTAAAAATAAAATTTTAAAACACTAACATTTTAAAACAAGGC
>NC_061166.1:10138726-10166226 GCF_022113875.1 Hydra vulgaris
TATATATATATATATATATATATATATATATATATATATATATATATATATATATATATATATAAATAAATATATACATTCTATGATTTTGTTTGATTTTCTGATTTTTCAAGTTAAAATCGATTCAATTTTTTTCAAACTTCCCCATATTTAAAAAACAAATTTTTATGAAAACATATTTTGATTTTTATGAAAATTTAATTTCTTCATTTTTAATTCGGTTTTTACTAAGATCAGATAAACATGCTTTTTACAACTAAAACATAGTGTCTAATGTGCTTTTGTATATAGGTTTCATTTTTTTTTATATATATTGTTCTGTTTGCACTCATTAGCTATTGTTAGTGGTGATTTTGTAAAACTGTAATCAGCTTTTTACATTGTCACACAGAATTTTAAACAACTAGCTAAGCAAGTTTAACATTATTTTTTAGTGCTTTTTAGTTACTTCAATACACTTTATTGTTGTTTTTGTTATTAGAAGTGTTAATTATAACAACGTATTTTCAAAATGTCAAACTGATATTGATTTGGGTAAGTTTACAAATCAGTTTTAAGTATTTAACATAAAAAATTTCAGACTGTTATACATTTACATTTCAGTATATTTAATTGTCATCCCTATAAGAAATAAATATTTTTAATTATTTTAATATGATTTTCTGTACAATAGGCAATGTTCGGCTCTTCAGTCCTGTAGATGGCAGCTGTTATAACTGATTTTGAAAAGTGCGTGTAACATTAACTGTTTTTTAAGAAAAATGTGTTTTATATAGGTTTTTATTTAAATATTTTTGTTACATATTTAACTATATAACATGTAAATAAATTTATTTTAAAGATATTTAAACGTATGACTTTTTTACCAATTTTTCAAAATGGGAACACAAGTTATATATATATATATATATATATATATATATATATATATATATATATATATATATATATATATATATATATATATATATATATATATATATATATATATATATATATATATATATATATATATATATATATATATATATATATATATATATATATATATATATATATATATATATATATATATATATATATATATATATATATATATATATATATATACAACTGATTTATATGGTTTTAACATCTGTTTTATAACCTTTTTAGCTCATTAGGGATTGTCCATAAAATACTCTGAGGGGTAGAGGGGGTAAGAAAGGAGACACTAAATTGAAAAAAAATCATAAAATATTGGGTAGGTAGGTTAAAAGTTTAAATTCACGTAAATTAAGTAAGCCACCTAAGTTAATTCAGCTAAATTAAAAATTTGAATTCATGTAAAGCGTAACAATTACTTCAAAAAAGTTGAGTAAAAGCAATTGTTTTTATTTCACCTGACCTATACAAAATATATAAAAAAAAGGTAAGACAAACTCAAGGCAAAATGCATTCCCGACTTTCGCTAAATATTTACTGCGTTAGTATTAACTTGGATGAGATGAATGCTGAAATAAATATATGTTGATATATGTTACCTATGAAGTAAATAGATATATTTGCTTACCGTATTTTGAAAGCTAAAGTAATAAGCATTAACAATATGGGAGCCATATACAGTGATTGGTTTTTTGTGTAATTTCTGATATATTTTATAAAGTTATATTCTTTCCGGATATCCAAAACAATTTTAATACACATAATACCTAATACACATTAGGTATAATTTTAGTGATATTTGTGATGTTTTAAGCTTTTCAATTATCACTTTTATAAAAAGTAAGAAAAATTCTTTTTGTAAAAAAGAATCATAAACAACTTAGTTGCCTAAACATTTTACCGCAAATTTAAAATAAAACATGGATAGTTTTCTATGCATATAATTTAAGTCATAATATATTTAGTTTGTTGTGAATAGCGCAAAATGTTCTAACATTTCAAAATAAATTGGTTAATTGTATCTATAAATGAAGCTAAGAGTTATATTAAGGAGTCGAGAACAATAAAAGTGAGCAGAACTAAAAATATATAAAATAAATTTGTATTTCATTAGAGAAAATAATAAATTGATATTAATGATACTAATAACCCGTATTATTAATAATTTATTTACTAACAACCCGTATTATGGGTTGTTTACTGCTAGTTATGATTAATTGTTAATCATGCTTAAAAATCTTTAAAAATATATAAATTAAATAAAAGTACCTAGGATATCATAGATAACATTTCTCTCCACAACTAAGTTGTTAACATGATGCATTGTTACTGCTCGGTTAAAACTTCGATGGATAGCACAGCCTTTTACATATGAACCACTCACATCTCCTTCCATATGGAAATGAATTGGATAACGACCTAAACGAAAAGCTTGACCTGCATTTGTAACTTCAATATAATGAAAATGGGCAACAGCTGTTCCTTCACTCATTTTATTTGAATGTACCATAATTTGAACTCCAAACTGATCACTGCCACGCTCTTCGCCAAATCGACCATCAAAACAAGTTTGTGTTGCAAACTGTCCTGGGTCAAAATCATCTGGACAATTTACAATTACATCATTCCATTGTTCATTTTTTGAACCACGAACAATGACATTTCGAGATAGTAAACCAACTTCAGCGCTGGTTTCTATATACCTTCCTTCAATGAACTGTGTGACTGAAATATGCATATATTTCAAAGGTGGGTCAAAAGATACAAATTTACCATTAACTTTTGTTATTGTAAGTACTTCATTCTCTCTAATGCTTCTTCCTGTAGCAGCAATAACAATAACATCTCCTACTTTCCAATCAGGTACTTCAAAAATAAGTTCCATTTCAACATCATTAGGATTCACAGTTTTTGCAATTCGACTCCATGTATTCATAATGTGTTTTCCATACAAACCAAGGTAACCTTGACGCAAAATTAATGACTTTGCACCATAAACAGGAAGCTCTACAGATCTAACATGTCCGTGAAGTTCAATAATAGCTTTATGTTGAAATGGTTGGTCTTCAGAACCAACTAAAAATACGCCACCTTCAACTATTAAAATATTTTCAGCATGCAGTTCTATGTCTTTTTCATCAAAAATTAAAGTGCCACCCTTAATTAGCAATACTTTTAGTACTGGAGTACTTACGTCAAGCAACATAGTTTGACCTTTTTGAATAATAACTAAGGCACCTAAGATATTTAAACAATAAAAATAACAAAATAAAAATAAAAAACAAAAAAATTTACAATAAATTTTAAAAAGCTAATCTAACCTTCAACAGGAGGATCATTTCCTCCCCATGTAAATTTTGAACTCCAAACATCAATATATGAAAAAGAGACACTACCAAATAAACTTAAACCATTTTTATTGCTAAAAACTTCAACTGCTGAATTTTGTACTGTTTTATTAGATGGACCAGAGCGACAAATAATTTGAGAGCTTGATATAGAGTTTATTTGACAAACGACACCAGCAATCTTTACCTGGGAACTTAGATCAAAGTTAGTTCCTGAAATAGTCAAGTTTACTCCACCACCAGTTCCTCCTCGAATTGGTAAAATACTAGTTAATGAAGATGTAAGTGATGCTTTATAGACATACTTTTGACCAAATGTAAAGTTAAAACCTTGAACACTTACCATAATGCTACACTCTGTTGTTGGAGAACTTGAGGGTGTATATGGAGGTATTCTGCAGTTTAACATCTGGGTTGAAATAACATTAGTTTGAGTACATTGATTGCTGCATATATACACGCTACTTGCATTGCTAAACCCATTACCAGAAATATCAACATAATGACCACCTCCATAACCACTTTCTAAAAGACTTACACTTAAAACTGTTAAATTGTATGTAAACTGAACTTGATTAGACAATCCAAGTAAAGGAACTATGAATGCAACAGAAACTGGGCCTGCAGCACTTATTGGCAAAATAAATTTTACAGATGCAGATCCATCTGTTACATTAATATTTGTAATATTTGTAATGTTTGCACTATTTCCTGATACTAAAACTGTTAAATTATCAAATGATGCTGCTTTAATATTTATAGTAACTTCATCTCCTCCATTTCCAGAATTAGGTACAATATTTGTTATTGAAAGAGTCGATGAGGAAGCATATATAAATGATCCAAACACAAGACTTTTACCACTGCAATACAATGAGACTGTTACAGTTGAAGCAATACGTGGAGGAGTTAAAACAACAACTTCATCAATTGTATTTTTTTGAACAGTTGCATCAAGAGTGTCAAACTTCACCTGCATATTTGTGCAAAAACCATTTCCTTTAATTACAACAGTTGTTTTTCCATATATGCTGCCACTAGTTGGCATAATACTATTCAACACAGCTAAACTAGTAACCATAAGATTAGCTGCGTTTAATGAATTTCCATAATCTGAATTAAAAACATTTACACTATAAACACCTGCTGGTAAACTGACAACACATGTTATTGTTTGTGTATCATTTTGAGTAGTTAAACTAATAATATTACAGTTTGAAGGGCCGATCTGAACAAGTACATTTGATACATCACCAAACTTTTTACCTGAAATTTGAATTGATGATCTAGAAGTTTGGATAGTAGTAGGTGCAATAGATATAATCTCTGGAGTACTACTCATTTGATAATCAAAGTTAAGAAAAGGTTTATTAAAACAATTATCTTGTGACTCAGAATCATCACAAACAGAAATTATAGCACTTGATTGCTGAGATGATATTGATGGCAATGGAGGCATGACACATAATAAGTTGTAGAAGGACTGAGACACCTTTCTACAAATTAATAACTTATTGAAATTAATATAAACATTTGTGGTAGGTAAGTTCAAATTAAAACCAATGATATTAACTGTTGTGCCACCAGCAATTGAGCCATACTTTGGGCTTATAGTTTGGGTTTCTGGAAAACAAATGACTGATTGGTCTGCTACCTGTGTTATATCAATATTTGCATTACCAAAATCTACAACAGATAATGTTATAGGTAATCTCATAGCTGTTGGTCGAACAGGATTTCTATTAAGATCACAATAAATCTCTAGAGAATTAGCAGATGTTACCACACACAAAAAATCTCCAAACTTAACAATGTTATTCTCAGCAGTAGTGCTAAATCCAATACCTATAATATGGATACTTGAACATGAAGCAACATTATTGATTCCTATCACTTCCACACTTGAAGTTGGGGTTAAGAAGTTGTTTGAGAAAATATCTCTTTTTTTTCGACCAGAAGGTAATTGGACAACAATACCTACAACACGTAAAAGTTTTGGAAAAGTAGTTTTAAAATACTTTAGGAAATAATAAAAACTTTTTTAAATTTTACCTTTGATTGATAGCAATATACCACTTTGCATTTGTGGCAATGGTGATACTACAACAATTCCTTTGAATTCGTCATTTTTATTCTTAATAAATTTTCCACTTGAAAAAACAAATGTTCCAATAGTAGTATAAGTTACAGTGCAACTACCAGAAGATCCACCATGACATAGAAGCTCTGCATTTTCTGGTTTGTCTATAGGGTATCTTATAATTGAGATAAAATAACTTAAGTCAGGGTTCGACTTCCAAGAAAACTAAATAACAAACAACTCCTTATAATAAATATATATTACTTTTGACTACACCATTTTACAAATATATATATATATATATACATATATATATATATATATATATATATATATATATATATATATATATATATATATATATATATATATATATATATATATATATATATATATATATATATATATATATATATATATATATATATATATATATATATATATATATAGTATGTGCCAAAATTGTCATCATGTTTGAACAAAGAAATATTTTATATTATTTTAAATAGAAAAGCTATGAAGAAAAATGAAATTTTAGTTTTAAGACTTGGATAACTGAAAATATTGCTTTTTATTAAATTTAGAAGATATTGAACTTTTTTTTGAATTTTTATGTGAAGAGCTAATGGTGACAATTTTGTCGCAAATGAAAGCAAATAATATATTGTAGTAAATTAACATCAAGTGTATCCTCCCTTAAATTTAATTACAGCCTGAATTCTTTTAGGAACACTAGCAACCAATTTGCTGCATTTTTCGGGTGTAATTGAGTACCAAAACTCTTTTACACGAACCCAAAGTTCATCCTTATTCTTAGGTGGAGTAGGAAAATTGTAGACCCGTTGTTTAACTATTGCCCATAAATTTTCGAGTGGGTAAAGATCAGGGCTTTGTGCTGGCCAGTTAACAACTTTCAATTTTTTCTCGTTAAGGAATTTAATGGTCTTATCAGCCTTTTGCTTGGGGTCGTTGTCTTGCATGAACATCGTGTTACATACAGTTCTACCCCATTTTCAAAGAGACTTGAAATATGTGAACTTAAGGATGTTGATATAGTCATCAGCGTTTATTATTCCATTAATTTCACTAATTCACTAACTCCTCGAGCACAGAAACATCCCCAAAACAAGAGTTTTCCTCTGCCATATTTAATGGTTGGTATAAAATCTAGAGCACTTAATGGTGAATTAGGCTTTCTCCAAGTATATCTTATACCATCTGATCCAAACATATTAGTTTTACTTTCATCTGTTTAAATCTATTCATAAAAGTCATCAAAAGTCATGTGTGCATGAAGTTTAGCATAATTTAAAGAAAAAAAACGAGCTTGGTGGTGACAAGAAACTAACAATGGCTTCTTGATCTTCCTTCTGGATCAAAAATCAATTCTTTTGAGCTCTCTATTGACTGTCCACACTGAAGCATGAGTCCCATAGCTGTTATTCATTATATTAGTAACATCTTATGCAGTTTTAGACTCTCCAGAAGCAATAAAACGAGCAATTGTTCTTTGATCTCTTAGTGTAAAAATTTTCTTTTGCCCACTTTTAGGCTTTAAATCAAACTGCACAATAATTTACTTCTAAATTATTGTGCAATTTGATTTTATATATGAGATTATAAGATTTTCTGAGCAGCAATTTCTCGATAATATTGTCCGGATTTAAGCCTTTCCGCATAATTTTTTTCTAGTTCAAAATTTATTTTCCTCATGATGATAATAAAAATACTTTTTTTATGGTTTATAAACAAAATCAAACTTTAAATGATATTTAATTGTTAAAAATCTGTGAAAAGTTGATAACGCAATCATTTTAGTCATAAGGCTATTAATTTATGTCATATGCCTAATTAACTGTGGACAAACATGTTAATTACTTTCATTCGTGACAAAAGTGTCACCATTAGCTTTTCACATAAAAGTTTAAAAAAAAAGTCAATATCTTCTAAATTTAACAAAAAAGCTATATTTTTAGTTAGCTAAGTCGTAAATTTAACTAATAATATATATATATATATATATATATATATATATATATATATATATATATATATATATATATATATATATATATATAATATATATATATATATATATATATATATATATATATATATACATATATATATATAAATATATATATATATATATATATATATATATATATACTATATATATATATATATATATATATATATATATATATATATATATATATATATATATATATATATATATATATATATATGTTCATATACATATATATTTATATATATATAAATATCAGGGGCTATTCTTGACTGTTTTCGATAGCGTCAACCATATTAGGGCGCCAATTTGGATTTTTATGGCAACTATAATTTTTTTTTGCAAAAAAACGCAAAACATATATATATATAAATATATAAATATATATATTTATATATATAAATATATAAATATATACATATATATATATATATATATATATATATATATATATATATATATATATATATATATATACACATATATATATATACATATATATATATATATATATAAATATATATATATATATATATATATATATATATATATATATATATATATATATATATATATATATATGTATATATATATATATATATATATATATATATATATATATATATATATATATATATATATATATATATATATATATATATATATATATGTATATATTGTTGGGGATAGTGCAAAATTAGGTAACTAGCATTAGATAAATTTGCATATCTGCATTACAGATTTTTCACTGGAGAGGCTTAAAACTTTATTATTACTGGAGAGGCTTAAAACTTTATTATTTTTTATTTTCAACAGTTTTTGGGCTCCTTTTAGTATAAACAGTATTATTCATGATTTTTGCAATGTCAGCAATAGATATTTGGTGTTAAAATTACTAATATCCAATTATAGTAGCCAATTCTAGTTATGTGGTTATGCACTATCCTATGCGATATATATATATATGTATTTATATATATCTATGTATATATATATATATATATTTTTTTTTTAATTTTAATTCACCTCCTCAAGGCTGAGAAGGCCACTACAGACGAGGAGGCTACTTATTTGTGGCTATAACCCTCTCGTAACTCCGAAACACGAACCTTGACAAACAAGGCCGCTGCGCGGAGAAACAAGTTGAGCGCGGTACTACCAGGAACGTGGTGGGGATCGAAAATATATATAAAATATATATATATATAAATATATATATATATAAATATAAATATATATATATATATATATATATATATATATATATATATATATATATATATAAATATATATACATATATAATGTATATGGTTAAATTTCAATAAATACGGCTGTGTATAAACTTTTTTTTTTTTAATTATATATATTTTTTCTTTAATATATAATTATTTTGATATTTCGCCAATCATATAGTGATCAGCGTCATCAGGTATAATAAATAAAATAGTTACAAAAATCGTTATAGTAAAAACGAACCATTAAAATGATAACATTAAAAAGCCAAAATATAATACAGAAAAAAAAAACTATTCAAATAACTGATGAAATAACAAATACATAGAAAAAAAGCTCGAACATTAATCCTAACATTGTTATTGGCGTTTTCTAAGGATTTTTATTTCGTGCTAAAAGAATATGCTCTTAAAAACACCTTCAAAAAGAAATTGATTTTCTAATAGACATCTTTGTTGAAAATGGCCACAACAAGAATATTCTACATAATATTACTATAGACTATTTAAAAAGCAGTTTAAAAAACACCACATTTCAACCCTTAGATACCCAACCCTTTAAAATAAAACTACCTTGGATACCAATTGTTGGTCCAAAACTTCGTAAAGAATTTCGAAAGCAAAACATAAAGGTTATTTTCACATCAACCCCTAATTTAAAAAATATTTTCTGCAACAATAAAACTAAATTACCACTAAACACAGACCCTGGCGTATAACAGCTAAAATGTTCATGCGGTTCGATATACATTGGCGAAGCTAAAAAAAAGGTGATATCGAGATGTATTGAACACCAAAAAAACAGCTTAAAAGGAAAATGGTCAAGTTCGGGTAAAACTGAACATTCTAAAACATGCCATGGTAAGTTTGATTGGTTGCACCCCAAAACATCATCTGTAGCCCCAGAATATTGAACTCGGAAAATCAGAGAGTCACTCAAAATAAGCAAGGCTAGGGTTCAACAGGAATTGAGAAATGGTGACGTGGTTCTCAATCGGGCTGACAGTGATAACGTAACAACCAAAACCTGGGGGCCATTTTTTAATAAAATCTGCTGACATCAGTTATTTGAATAGTTTTTTTTTCTGTATTGTATTTTGGCTTTTTAATGTTATCATTTTAATGGTTTGTTTTTAATATAATGATTTTTGTAACTATTTTATTTATTATACCTGATGACGCTGATCACAATGGATCAGCAAAATATCAAAATAATTTTATATTAAAGAAAAAGTACATATATATTTTAAAAAAAAAAGTTTATACGCAGCCATATTTATATATATATATATATATATATATATATATATATATATATATATATATATATATATATATATATATATATAATCTTTAAATGTCATTTTCTTGTTATACGTTAAAATATGGTTAGAATTCAATAAATACGGCTGCGTATAAACTTTTTTTTTAAATATATATGTACTTTTTCTTTAATATAAAATTATTTTGATATTTTGCTGACCTATTGTGATCAGCGTAATCAGGTATAATAAATAAAATAGTTACAAAAATCGTTATAGTAAAAACAAACCATTAAAATGAAAATATCAGCACTCCCTTGCATTTTCAATGAGATAATAAGTATAAGATTAAATATAATAATTATATATTTCAGTATGACATCACATTTCTTATGTACGCAATATCATATGCACACTATCAATGGTTTTATACTATGAACATTTTCAAAATTATAACAAACCTTAATTGAGTCACCCTTATTGATGTTGATAGTATTTCTACTCCAAGCTGTACCAGCAGGGACTAAATTAAATATATAGCCAATTAAATTTTACTAGTATTATAAAATTTATTTTAAAAAAGTTATGTAAATAGTTTTAAATTATGTAGTAAAAAACATTTTAACAAGTCCAGCATAGTAATTATGCATTAAAAATATCCACAAGCTAAAAAGAAGTTTTCTTGTCAAAGTATGCGTGTTTTCTATAGTAAATTTTTTTTTTTTATTTAAATTCATATATATTTAAAAACAAGTCTTAAATAATAATTATTGTGTAATTATAGGTAAAAAAATCTGTGCCACAAATATAGCCACAAGTTCTCACTGGTTTATAAAAAAGAACAATGTGCAGTAGTTTTTTTTGTATGAATTTTTAAGAAATTTTTTTTTTTATTATTCACCTCCCCAAGGCAACTCTTTAACTCCGAAGCACGAACCTTGACCAGCAAGACCGCTGCGTGGAGAAATTAGGTTGAAATTAAGAAATTAAATCAATAGATTTTATACTTTTTGTTTTGATATCTGACCCAATAAAAAAATTAAAAATTTCTTTTAGATCATTGAGTAGAGTTTCTCTAAAACTATTTGTTAACTCCATACACTAGGTTCATACTCTCCACCACTTTTTTAAAAAAAACAAAGTATCTCCAAACTATTTTTCAAACCAAACTATATTATACCAAAGTATCTGACCAAACTATTTTTCTCCACCACTAAGGAATCGTCCATAAATTACGTCAAGCTTGGGGAGGGGGAGGAGTAGGCTGTTAATGGTTACAGCCTGTTAACAGATTGTTATAGCTGTTTGTGCAGTGCACGTTCTGCGCTTTGAATTTATATGGTTCAAGTGCAGAACTTTATTTAGTTGGTGCACAAAAGTGTGCAGCAACAAAAAAACAATCTTTGTGTAATAATTAAAAAAAAAAACTTTTCAATACCAAGAAACGAACCTTGAACCCTCGATGTACTAGCCGGAGGCAGAATCCACTCGACCACGCTTAAGTTTCTAGTAGACAGAAAATTGGATATATAAATTAATATTTTTGCATGTATAATATCTTTTTATTTATTAAATATTTTATATATATAATATTTGGCATATATTATATATCGGAAAAATAGATTTTTAAAATTGGTATCATTTTTACGAGAGCGATGTTAATTTATACAATTTTACACAGAACTATTGGGGTGAAAAAAAAACATTATACAGACTAAAAAGTACTAATTAATTAACTCAAAGAAGCTCAGAGAATTATAGACATAATTATATTTAAAATTGTTTTGTATTTTGTAAAATTTTGCATCCCCTCCTATCCTCTCTAAAAAACTTAAAAAAAAATTTTTTTAGGGAAGGGGGGGAAGTACAAAATTGTTGCATAATATTGAGGTGGGGGGTCAATAAAGTGTTACGTTTGCGTTTTAAGGAGGGGGGAGGAGGGGAGGGGAGTTAAGGAGGGGTCAAAAAATGTTAAAAACTGCGTGGCGTAATTTATGGACAACCCTTAAGGGATTTTTATGATAATAGTATATTTAATAAGATTTCTCTTGTCTTCATCTTGCTACTAAATTATTTCAACTTTTTTTCTGGAAATACAGTTCTAGTAGTAGAATTGCATAGAAAAAAATTTATTTTTAAATTTTTGAAACATTCCTGGGTTTTTTAATAAATATATTGTTGTCAGTAATTTGCTTGTTCTTACATTTTAGTTCTTTTAAGACTCATCAACAAGCTTTTAAGCTTTTTTCAATCATTTCTGAAACAAACCACTTTAGCGGTAATCACTGAAAAAGATAGTCACATCAATAGTCCTGATGATGAAGGTAATTAAACTCAACTCCACCACCAATATACAATTTATGTTTAAAAGCATCTTCTTACCTTTTGTTATTCATCCATATTAATTGGAAGAATGGGGTGCGCAATTTCCATTCTGTATGCAGCTATTTAGGTGGCTTCTCTAGACTTCTTGGTCTACATGCAAACTTTAATCATTTTTCTCCTGATTTTATGAATTTTACTAGTTTGAAGATAGTACTATCAAAGACATTCTTAATTCTGTTTCAACATCTCAATTTTCACATAAGGTAAGAACATTTTTTGCAATTGTTGCAAGTTCTCTTAGCAAAAAATCAATAATACTTTTTTATAAACTATTTGTGATAAGATCTCAGCATAACTTTTTAGTACTCTACACTAAAAGGTTATGCTGAGACTAATCTAAAAACAGCTTAGTTGCAATACCAAATATGTTGGTTTATAAAAACATTACAACTTAATTGTTGGACCAAGAAATAATTAGGACCAAGAGAAGTACACTCTATAACCAAAACTGCCTTTGTCTATGGGCTGGGCTATGAAAATCAAATTGAATTGGAAGCCATTTTAAAGTATGCTTGGTGTATAAATGTATAGTATAAAAATATAAATGGTGAAACAGATAAAAAAACCATCAAAATGTTACTGAACTGGTAACAAGTATCAACATCTGTGTGTTGTTTGTTGAAAAAAAAAAAAATTTAAATTAACTCAATTAAGTTAAATTGAGTTAAACTGAACATTTGAGCTTTGGCTCAAAGTAAACATTAAGTCTACTTTGAGTAGAATATAGAATATTCGAATTATAAAATAATTAGAATTAAAATATTTAGAACTATCGAATATTTTAATTAATGCTGACAAATTAAGTGTTATATAAATGGTTTATACTGATAGGGCTTGTATATCAATATTTTAATTAATGCTGACAAATTAAATATTATTTAAATGGTTTAAAATGATAGGACTTGAGCTGTTAAGTGTAATTTAAATGTTTTAAACTGATAGGGCTTTAAATTTGGACTGTTAAATAAAATTTAACAGATTTTGCATTACTAAAATATAACTGAAAATATATGTAAAAGAATACAAAAATAAAAAAGAATGAAAAATGTAAAGAGAATTAAAAATTAAAAAAAATAAAAATTTAAATAAAAAACTAAGCATAATTGGTAGTTTTAATGGACTTTAATTCAAGGTTTGTTTTTTTAAACTTTGAATTTTGAACATGAAAAAAGACTCTTAAATACAAAAAAAAGTAGCTAAAAGAGCTAAAAATTGAAAAACATAAAACGAAGTTAAAACTGCATAAAAGTTAAAAACATAAGTTAAAAAAGCATAAATAATATAAACATAAAAAGAAATTGAAAAAAATTTAAAAACTCAAGAAGTTAAAGATTTAAATCTTCCAACTTAAAAGTTAAATGATTTAAAAGAACATTAAAAAAAATATTTTTTTTTTATTAAAAAAAAAATAGATTGTGTGCTCTTTTAAATAAAGAAATATGATTTGTGTTTGTTATACCGTTTATGTTTCTGAAAATGAAATACCAGAAATAAAAATTTAAGATTAACAATTAATTATTTTATAAAGACTTTTGATATTATTAAATACAACAATAAGTGTCTATTAACCTATAAAGTTAATGTTGTGTTAGCTAGTGAAAAATATGTTATTTTGTAGTGAACCACATGCTACTACAAAAATAATCACAGTATAAAATTAAAAAATATCATCATAAATTATTGCATTGTAAATTATGCAAAAAAGTTCACTTTGATAATTTAAATGTTAAATGTCTCTCAGTCCTATTTGCTTAAAGTTATTGATTGTAATTCCAGAGCCAAGAGAGAAAAACAAACAACATAACTAAATGAAGAAGATTAATTATTCATTTTGTCTAATTAGGTTTGTTTATTAAAAATTAAATATATTCCAATAAGTATATTCAATAAACTAATGAGGTTTCTTAGTTTATTAAAAAATAAATATATTTTAGTGAGAGTATTCAACAATTAAATATTTTTCAGTGAATGTATTGCATATAATTACATATAAAAAAAAAAAAAAGCAAAAAGCAAAAAGAACAATATAACTAAATGAAAATGGCCAATAAACCATTTTGTCTAAGCTAATGAAATTTGTTTGTTTATTAAAAATTATTTATATTTCAGTTAGTATATTCAATAACATTTTAAAAACTTTGTAATAAAAAGTAAACTTACCTCCTCTATCAAAGTTGTCAACATAAAATGTGTTGGAGAAACTTGATGTTATACAAACAATTTTGTTGTCAGCGCAACTCTGTACACCACATTTTTTACCACTGAAGCTTACATTAACAACAGAAGCATTTTCACCAAAACCTCTTCCATTCAATGTCATTTTTGTTCCACCATAAAATGAACCAGTATTCGGCAAAAAACTATCAAATTTTAAATCAACAGATAATTGAAAAGAAACTGAACCAGCACCAGGTACAAAAACAGTAAGTAAAACCTCGAGTGAGTCCAAAGATGGAAGACGACACTTAATTTCATTTGATGTCGATGATATAACCTCGCAACCTTTTCTATTTAAAGTGATCAAAGTACTTTCTCCATTAGTAGAACTTAGGCCTGATCCTTTCACTGTAACTATTTCATCATAAACATGAATACTTTCAGGTGAAACACTGCTAATAATTGGATTCAGTGAGGAATTATAAGTAAAACTCCCTCCTTTCATCTGTTTTCCATTAATAACAATCTGAAAAAATAAACATATTTATCATTATAATCATCATTATCATTAATAAAGTTGCACTGCTGATTTTTGCCAAAGTTGTAACAATTATATCTTGGTAAGATTATAATAATGTTATGAGTATTTTAAGTTGTAACAACATATAATAGATAAGCTGTAACAACATATAATAGATATCTTCCACTTTCTTGAGCTATGTTTCACTGCTATAAATTGTAACAAACTAGAGGTATATTATGTGTCTTAACCTATGTTTCACTACTATAAGTTATAACACACAGAAGGTATGTTCTGTTTACTTTAATTCTTTAAAGTATTCACCTTTATTGATATATCTTCCATAATTTTAAAAAGTTTTAACTGATGCTAAGCACTTATTATGCTCAATTTAAAAAAAACACAAATTTACAAAACAATTTTTTAAGTGCTGAAAATTATCAGATATTAATTTGCAATATTTTTATTCTTTATTCAAGTATAAATGTGTCAAAAATCAGTTCAGAAAGCATTAAATGACAAACTATTGGATTAGGAGCTGACAAGTTGAAGATTAGTAACTGTGGCAAAACTAGCATATTAGGAACTAGCAAAATGAATGTTAGGGTGATAACAAAAAGCTCAAATACTCAATTAATTCTTATCTAATTGAAATTTAAGCAGAGATCTTGTAAGTAAGAACAAGGTTTTTTTCAATGTTTAATGGTTTCTAATTCTGCTTTTAATTTAAGTTAACTTTTTTAAATTTTTGTATGATATAATTCATGTTAAATTATATTTTACAAAAATTTTACAAATTTCAATTTAAAAACAATTTAGTAATTTATTATCACCTAAGGCATTATCTTTACACAAAAAAAATTTATAAACTTGAACATTTAATTGCAATGTTTGAGTAAATGAATTTTTAAATTTTTTTATTTGTAGCAAAGTAATGAAGGTAGTAATGATGGCTTTTTTGCAAATGATAAAAAACTGGAGTATTTTTATTGTGTAGGAACTAAATTATTAACAATAAATAGTATGATAAGACTTCATACCTAAAAAAAAATGTCTTTTTTTTTAATTTAAAATTTCATCAGATGAAAAAAAAAGACAGCTTGTTGCTATGGAAAAAAAAAGTTGAACTTCAAATTAAAAATGGAATATATCTAATAGTTAGTATTCACAATATTCTGCAGCCCAGAAATTGCCAAACATATCTTCAAGTGAATTAAAGAGATTTTTTAATTTAGAGATTATTTTTTGTTTGAACATTATAATATATAAACTATTGTTATTAATATAAATAAACTGTTGTTATTAAAAATATAAAACTATGAATAATCATCAATGATGCATTTACTATTTCTAGTAAATCAGTTTTTGCCATATTTTTAAAAGTGGAAGCTAATGACATTTTTTTCTGATGGAGCAAGTACTATGCTTGGATGTAAATCAAGCGTAAGCACAAAAATATGCAAGAGTTTTCCTAACATTATTATTTAGTACTGCTTAAATCAAAGATAACTACTTTATTTAGATGATTATAAAAAACATTAACAAATTACACAGGTCAACAAAAAAAAAATTCTTTCTGTTGCCAAGCAAACAATTAGTTTTTTTTATAGCATTACTTTTTTTGATTTTAAATATGCAATTCATTTTTCACGATCACGTCAAGTTTTAAAGATACTTGGATTCAAATCTTTAGTATATGGGGTAAAATCCCTAATATTTAAAAAAAAAAAGTTATTCAAAAATATGTCAACCTGGGTCTCAAAAAAAGTGTATTTTCATAGAGAATTTAAAAATGTAATAAGTAATAAAAATAAATACTTTTTGTATTATTGCTGAGAAACATTTTGTTTAAATTTTTTTAAGTTTTTAGCATTTTTTCACATTGTTTTTTTGTCAATACCTTTTAAGGGAAAATATTCATTAAACATTTATTATACGTTTTATTATACATTTGTTATACGTTTATTATACGTTATTATACATTTATTATACGTTTTAAGGGAAAATATTTTTCTGTTGACCTGTGTTATTTCAAAATATTTCTTGACAAAATGTATGCAATATTCTAAGTAATGTAAGTGTAAGTCAATAAGAGCATCTAATTATTTTGAATAAATGCAATGTTAAAAATAAGAAAAATTAGCTATGTTACGAGGAGTTTTGGAACCAAGATGGACTGCTTGCAGTTTGGAGACAGCTCATGTTGTCTAGTTTTCATACCCTAAATTGTACAATAAACTTTCAAAAAACAAAAGACTCTAGAATTGCATCATGTCTCAGAAACAAATGTCATGTCTAAGAAACAAATGTTTCTTATGAGACTTAGGGCTGATGATATATTTTAAATGAATTATCATTTTTTTTCAAAGCTTTCCAGTCAAGAACACAAAATTTTGCAAAAGCTGAATGTTAAGAACTGTACTAAGATAATAAATATAAGAAAAAAAATCTGCTTTCAAGCAATTTATAAAAAACTTAGAATTTATGAACACTGTGTAGATCATAAAATCTTAACTTATACCTATGAAAATATTGATTTTTAAATCTTCCTTTTAAAAAGTTAATTTAATGATTAATAAAAAATAAGACTCAGAGATACGAATTTTCAAAAAACGAATGTAAACCATTTACTTAACTTATATTTTGTCATTTTTTGCTTAAAACGGTCAAAAGAACAAAAAACATTATTAACACAATTGCATTAAGATCTGCAGAGACTGAACATTAACTTACTGTTAACCAAAATTTGGAATAGTTTTGAAATAAATAGTTTTGTAGTATGTTGTACATAAAATTAACATTTGTATAAAAAATTTTTACAGGAGTAAGGGGATTAATGTAAGTATGTGAGAGCTGGTTTTTAGAATTTTAGCAGCACATCACTGGTTTTATCTAATATTAATTTTTGAAATTAAAAGAATAGTTAGATAAATTTATTTTACAATTTTTTTTAAATAAAAAAACAGAAAAAATTTATTGAAGTTAATAACTTAATTAAACTTTTGTACATAGCTTTATTCATTGTAATAAATACAGCTATGTGCAAAAGTATTCATTCTGTACCCAAAAAAAAGCCTTACTGTCTCTCTAACCAAACATAAATCATCTGCATAAAATAACAGGTAAAACTAATGCTATTTTAGGTTTTATCATAAAATCATTTTCTTCCAAATTATTATAAATACAATAGGTTTTATTATAAGTAAAAAGTTTTTCATACCCACTCATTTCGATAACTGTAGATAAACTACAAATGCTTTACAACTTTAAACACTGCTTCTGTTTTATTTTCTAAATGAAGCTCTTCTTTTACAGACCAACTTTTTCAGCAAAAAACTTAGCAATACTAGTTTTTTTTTGATACTTCATACTTACATTAATGATACTTACATCACAAAATTAGCATTTTTCTCTATAGTTATATCTACTTATTCACATTTGAAAACCATATACAAATCAAATAGGTGTTTATAAATAAACACTATTTTATTCAAAAAAAGAATTTCCAACTTACATTCAGATCGACTGTATTATTACTTCCACTTTCTGTTATGCAAATTATTTTATACATTGTAACATTTGTAACAAAGCAGCTGTAGGATCCCAATGATACTGACACACCAATTATACTATTTCCAAAACCAAAACCTTCTATTGTGATAGGTAACCCACCCGTAGTTGCACCTTGTTCAGGATATATTTTACTTACACTAAATTGATATCTAAAGGTAATTTAAATATAAATCATTAAAAAAGTAATTCTTAATTTATAGTTATAATCAGGGCTGCCAAGAGCTGTCACGCCGCCTGGGACAGTAATCCTGATTGGCACCCTTATTTATCAAATTTTCCTATATTATATATGAAGGACCTTTTTCTTTTTTTTAAGGTACCTACACTTCATTTGGTGCCCCTTGGATATCTGCTGCCTGGGACAAACGGTCCCAGTAGCCCCCATCTCAACGGCACTGATTATAATTTATAGTTACAACTTTTAAATTAATAACTTTTTTTAATAAGCTAGATGCTGAGTATGTATTAAATGCTTTTTAATAAACCCTTAACAAGCTTAATATTATACAAACATAATGGCCAAAATACAGCGTTATACATATGATGTATGCACACATTGTAATTAAAAAATTGATATTAAGTTTGTTTTTTATTTAGATTCACTCCTAGCAAATCTGCAAGCAACCACTATTAAGTTGAGAATTACTAGAAAAAAAAATACAGTTAAAGAGAAAGAAATGGTTGACAGAAGGCTTAAAAAGTTGAAGGTTATATGAGTTAGGAAAATATGAAGATGGAAAAGTGATCCAAAAGATTTAAGTTTGGGGGAAAAAAAGATAAATAAAAGTTTTTAGAGCATGCAGGAACAGATACACAAAAAGAATGAGGTGTTGCTGAATGTCTAGTCAAAAAGAATGAGTTTAGTTAATGAAACTAGAGTTGATAGCTCCTTTGAGAAAAGAACATGATGTAATTGTAGAAAAGAAAAAGAGATGTAACAACAAAAAAGATAAGAGAGAGGCTCAAATATGGCAGATAGAGCGGGTTCAACTTTATTTACAATGTGTATTTGGACCTTGTCTTAAAGAGAAAGAGCATCATTAGTAGTAAACCTAAATATGACAAACCAATCCAAATATGACAACAGCTTTCCATAAAGAAGTGAAAAAAAGATTTGGCAGAGAATAGAATCAGGAGTAAGAAAATGGTAAGCCCGACAAACAAAAGCAACCATAGCAGATGTTAATTTAGCAATCGATTGAATACTTGGTTTTTATGAGAGGTTTGTAGTAAATGTTAATCCAAGAAGACGTAAAGAAGAGGACTCAGTGAGAGGATTGCTATTCATCAATATAGGAATGTTGACAGTATTAATTGCACTAATTGTTTGCAGTGAATAAATAAGTTTTGTTAAAATTAAAATCAAGAAGACACTGCAAGCCTAAATCTGATCAAGAAGTGAGATTAGATTCAAGATCAGTTCTAAGCAATCAAAAAGAGAAGACTTTTTATCAAAACAGAAGCATTAAGCTGAATCACCAGCAAAAAGAGTCACTTTAGATGTAAGGTTGTATTGAAGATCATTAATGTTGATAAAAAACAAAATAGAACCAAGAATAAAACCTTGAGGTACCCTAGAAGTTACTGGAAATGAAAAAGAGTGTAGGTTTTCAAGGATGACTATAATAAAGCGGTTGGAAAGAAATGATGCACAATAAAATCTTCATGTTACAGAAGATAACAAGTCAGCCATAGAGCAAGAGGTTCAAAAACCATATTGATAACAATTAGATATAGCACCAGCACAAGATGGTGAAAACCATGGAGTAAAATGAGGCTTGACTTAGAACTAACAAGAAGGAATAAGAACTTCCATTCCTGCCTGGATCCAGAAGATTCTAGGTGCATTTATCAGAGGAGAGAAAAGAAAAACTTTTTGGAAAACAAGTCACAAAGTTAACTATCTGAGTACGAGAATGAGAAATAAAGAAAATATAATCTTTAGTGCCAGCAGGGTCAGTGGTGCTAGAGCCGAGCCATTCAGTGTGATAACAATTAAAGTCACCAATAACAACAATAATAGCAGAGGAGTATAGAGAAAGGTCATAGACAATTTGATCAGAAGAATTTGATCAAACTAAAAAAGTGCAGTCTTAAGAAGAAGGAGAACAATAAAGAACAAAGAGAAAGGTGATAGAATAAAAAGGTGCTAAGCGAAAGAACAAAAAAGCAGTGCTGAATTAAGGGGAGGGGGGGCTATAGCCCCGGGCCCCACAAATTTAGAGGCCCCCAAAAATTTTAGAGAACCTTTTTTTTTTAAGTCATTTTTAGGCTCTAGGCCCATAAAAAGGGCTCCAAAAAGTCTCAATCCGCTACTGCATAAAAGAATGATCAAGGGATTCAAATAAGATTTCTTGAAAAATAGGTATATTCATGCGTAAGTATTCACTGAAGCCAAGCATGTGACAACTGTATTCTTTGTGAAATAAAGGATTATATCCATCAATACTGAGATCTGAAGAAGGAACAGCCAAACTTAAATTAACCTCACAAAGAGCAATCAAGTTTAGTGAATTTTGCAAGAGGTAAGATTCAACTAATGGAAAATTTACTTTGTAGATAATGAATATTTGTAA
The DNA here is from genome assembly GCF_022113875.1 of Hydra vulgaris. Taxonomy (NCBI): domain Eukaryota; kingdom Metazoa; phylum Cnidaria; class Hydrozoa; order Anthoathecata; family Hydridae; genus Hydra; species Hydra vulgaris. Next base: position 10,159,814 of record NC_061166.1, read on the forward strand.
AAGATATATTAAAACAGTTAGGTTGTGGAGATGGTTTTTATTTTTAATATTTTGAATTAGTTTGGTATGATTTAAGTTTAAAGAGAACTTGACTCATTCATAGATAGAGTACGGCATCCCAAGCAATGAGCTATGCAATTGTCTTAGTCCCATTAACTCAAAATTGTAATGTAGGGTTCCTTATGTGGTATTGACAATTCACACCAAAAACTTTAACAGAGTGCTTTTAATACTCTCATATTTTTTCAGCTACTTGATTTTTTATGTTATTTCTTTTTAGCTAGATGCAGGTAACATCTGCCTAAGTTGAGTATTTTTATTGAAACACCTCAATCTCAAACCTTTACTCAACCAAGAGCAACAAGGAAGAGGATTTTTAAGTCAGAGTTTTTTTCTCCTAGCCTTTGCCTAAAATAGCACACCCTACAATGCAGCAGATCATGGGGTAGGTTGTGCTGGATTACATGATACCAGTAGCAGAGTGACCGTGATGATCCTGAACCTGACTTGACCTGGAGTAATTAAAAGGAGTTACTTACTGTAACCAGTACTTTATAACATTGATGGAAATATTTTGGAAATGCATCTAGCATATTTTAGAAATGCATATTTTAGGAAAAACATCTCATCTAATCTTCTAGAGATTAAGGTGGACGTAGGTTTTAAGGTGGACGTAGGTTTTATAGTTGGAGTCACTAGTTTTTACTGAGTCTACACTGCATCAGAGATTTAAACAAAACGCAAATATACATAAAATTGAAATTAGAGTTCTAATAATGCGATTTTTTAATTAATCTTTGCAAATCTTTGTAAGCATAGCCACTGTGTGGATACCAAACACATTTTTTCAACACTATTAGACATCTTACTGATGCATTTTAAAAAGTAAAAGTAATTATCATTTTTTACAGCATATTACTATAAATTATTATAAAAGTCACTTCATAATTATCTGTCAAGTCTGAGGAAGGCATTAATTTTAAAGAGACTATTCTTTTTTTTTTCATCCCTAAATTTTTTTAATATTTATTCAAAATAAAACTTGAAAGAGCAAACTCACTCAAATGTCAAAATACTATCAATAGGATGCTGACATTTTCCAACCCCATCAACAAAAACTTCAACAGGTTGGATTCCAGCTTGGAGCTCACCTAAAAAATAATAACTTCAAAATAATTTATTATTTTAAAAACGTGATGAGCATGAATTATTATATTGTTCAACATTTAATAGGTTTGTTATTTATTATAAAAAAATGTTTCTGCATTTTTTTATTAGCCCAGTTTTTTTGTTTAGTTGTTTTTTACTGTTGCGGTATAAAACTACTAATCTGTTGTTGGAATTTTTTAGTTTTGGAGTCTCATACTAATATGGATCATTTAAATTTACATATTTAGAACATTACTAAAAAAATATTTTTGAATAATTATTATATTAACTACTTTTATATTATTATTATATTATTATTATATTAATTACTACTTATTATATTATTATTATATTATTATTATTAAATTATTGTTATTAAACTACAATAAAGTCTGTAAATAATTATTATTTATCTAAAATAATTTAAAAAAATCTGTTTATAATAAATTAATTTTTTAATTTAATTATTATACACAACCCTTGGAATTAGGAAAAATGAGGTCGGCAAATTATTGCCGACCTCAATCTTTTTTAGGTCGGCATCAGGTCAGCAAAAATTATTTGATACAAAAGCCTGACCATAAAACATAGAAACGAAGTTGTTAATTTTTTGCTGACCTCAAACACTTTCAGATCGATAGTTAAGATCGATAGTCGGCATTGCCAAATGCCGACCCTAATTCAAAAATGAAACATTTACAAAAATGATTATTTACATAAATATAACCATATTTAAACCTAGCCCTAACCCTACTTGACCTTTAGTCGAACCTTAGTCAATGTAATAGTATGTAGTTTTCACTTTCCCTAAAAGTATACTTACAGAGACGAAAAATTTACAGGTACACAAAAATGTCCCCATAATCATACTTTTTTTTTGTAAATTTGTCTCTGTAAGTGATAGTATAAGTAAATATATCTATATCTATATCTATCTATCTATATATATATATATATATATACATATATATATATATATATATATATATATATATATATATATATATATATATATATATATATATATATATATATATATATATATATATATATATATATATATATATACATATATATATATATATATATATATATATATATATATATATATATATATATATATATATATATATATATATATATATATATATATATATATATCAAAAGGATGCAAGATGTTCACAAATGGCAGATGTATCTATTTAACAGTTGATAGTTAAAGAAGTTTAACAATTTACAGTTATATTTGAAGTTGCATTAACTTTTTTTTTTAGCTAATTAAATTTATTATAATTTTTTTTACATATCTATTTTATCATATGAATAATTACATTATTATTAGCTATATAATTGTATATTTTATTATTATACGTTAGTCATATTTATATTATTTATATTTTTATTATAAATTACGTATAATAAAAATATAAATATGAGCGCTACTACGCCACTACCGTATTATTTGTAACTAATTTGAAGAAGCAAAAAAAAACTAGTTTTTAACTACTTTACTACCAATAGAAATAGTTTGAGAGTTACATGGAAGGTATTAAAACTCTTTTGAATATATGTTCGAATGATATCTCATATCTACCTTGTATATCTTCAAATAATACCATTATAAATGATCCAGTTAAAATTTTGGAAATTTTCAACTTCTTTTTTATTTCAATCCCTGAAGAACTGCAAAAAAATTTTCATTCATCTTGTACTGACTTCCATAAGTATTAAAAAACTTCAAACCCTGACTCTATTTTCATTAAACCTACTGAAAAAAATGAAATAATATTCGTTATTCTTTCTCTAAATGATGGCAGGGCTTCTGGCCCAAACAGTGTTTCAACCTTTATTCTAAAACTTTTTGTTAATAATAATTCTTCAATATTTTCTAAATTGTATCACTATGATACACAGGGTATTGCTAATGATTGATTTTCATCCTATATTAACAATCGTACTCAGTTTGCCTCAATTAATGGGTTTCAATCCACAAGTAAAGTTATTAAGTATGGTGTCCCAAAGGGTTCTGTTCTAGGACCTATACTGTTTTTAATACATATTAATGATCTGCCTCACTCTATAAATAATTTGATTGTTCATCATTTCTCTGACTAATCTTCTATGCATAAATAAATCACTCACGCAGCTTTGTAAAAAAGTTAATTCAGATCTCCATCATTTGTGTCATTGGTTAAATAGTAACCACCTTTCCCTAAATATCAATAAAACTGAATTTATTATTTTTCACACTCCAAAGAAAAAGATTGATAGTAATAATGTGAAAATTAGAATTTTTATAGTAAAAGACTTTTCCCATCTAAATATATAAAATACCTAGGGCAATTTCTAGATAAAAACCTATCATGGTACTATCACCTAGTTTAATTAAATAAGAAACTCTCACATGTCAATAGTATGCTGTCATTAATACAACATTATGTTCACAACATATTCAATCAATGTTCGCAATATATTCAATCAATGTTCGCAACATATTCTAATATCAATTTACTATTCTTTGCTCTCCTCACGTCAAGTTATTGTTCTCCATCACAGGCAGTTATTGTTGCACTGTTTGGGGTCAAAAAGGTATTTTTCTATTACATCATATAAACAGTTTAAAACTCACTTCCTTAAAAATTATGGCATTTTGTCCTTTACAATCTAATACCGAAAACAGGTTTTCTGAATTAAAAATTTTAAAATTTCAAGATCTTGTAAAGCTTCATGTGTTTGATTTTATTCAAAATAAACTACCAAATTCATTCAATAATTTTTACTAAAACAAGTAACACACAAATTTTACATTCGAAATACTGAAAATTTTAACTAGCACACTTCCTTTTTCAACACTATTAAATATAGCAAGCTCTCTATAAAACATCAATGTATTTCTTACTGGAACTAAATAAAACCATTTAAAAAAAAATATTTTAACTAAATACCCTTTTATTACCAACATTTTTCTTCTCAATCGAAACCAAATTAAAAAATTTTTATTTGAGTATATATTAAACTAATATTAATTTTATCTTTTATTGCTATTGCTTTTTATATATTACTGTATTTATAAACTATGATTTCTTTTATTTTATACTGTCTTTTTTAACTTCACTAATATTCATATTATCATTAATTTACCTTTATTTTATAAATCTTATTAACATTATTTATAATGATAGTGATAGTGATTCAATTTTAGTAATAGTTTTGTCCTATTTTTTGCAATTTTTATGTTTATTTTTATTATTTCTGTAAGAGTTACAAACTTTACTATAATTATTTTTACCATAGTTTTTATCATTAGTTATAATTTTTAGTTAAGTTATCATGATATAGTTACTATTTGTAATGTTTTTTACCCACATTATTATTAATATTATTATTTTTATTATATTATTATTGCAATTAATAATATATCTTTATTTATGAGTGCTTTATTTTCCTTTCTTTCTTTCCTTTTTTTTTTTTTTTCCTCTTTATTTTAATTTTTTTCTGTTTCATTTATAGCTTTTTTTTTTTCATTTTTTTTTTTTTTTTAATTTTAAAATTATTTTTTTTTAATTTTATTTTTTTGTTTATGTTTTTTTTTTTCTAGGTGTCATTCCATTGACTAGTTTTTAACTATATGAGTTACACCTAACCTTATTTATGTGAGTTTATAAAATATTATTGTAAATTTTCATATTTTATGGTTAAATAAAATGGTAAAAATACATACATATATATATTTATATATATATATATATATATATATATATATATATATATATATATATATATATATATATATATATATATATATATATATATATATATATATATATATATATATATATATATATATATATATATATATATATACATATATATACATATATATATGTATATATATATATATGTATATATATATATATATATATATATATATATATATATATAATATATATATATATATATATATATATATATATATATATATATATTATACATAAATAAACTAAATGAAAAAATACAACTTTATAATGGAATTTAAAGCTTCATGCCCTTTTGGCAATTATCAGTCATATTTATGTTTTTTATTCAAGAAAACCATTAAAAATACAAAATAAAAAAACAACAATAAAATGGGTTCTGACATCAAAACAAAACATAAAGTAACGTAGAAACTGGATTAATCACCAGTATTGTAATTAGCCCGAAGGAATTTGTTTCTATGCTTGCATATAGATATTATTTCACTCCTTTAATTTAATAAGCTTGGATTTCTAGAGAATAGAATTTCATAATTCTCATTTAAGCATAAATTACAAAATTTTTTTGTAGTGTTTTTAGCATTGCACCACTTAATTATTTTCCATTTAACTATTGGATTCAAATTAGTTTCTTTTAATTTCCAAAACTCCTTTGATAACTCAGTGTCATTTTTATACCTGATAATATTAAATAATTTTATGGGATTAACATATCTAATTTTGAAAGATGTTTCACTTATACCGATGTAAAGTTTGTTTATAGAAGTTTGATATTATATATACTTTATATATATATATATATATATATATATATATATATATATATATATATATATATATATATATATATATATATATATATATATATATATATATATATATATATATATATATATATATATATATATATATATATATATATGTATATATGTATAGATATATATACATATATATACATATATACATATATATACATATATATATATATATATATATATATATATATATATATATATATATATATATATATATATATATATATGTATATATGTATATATATGTATATATATCTATACATATATACATATATATATATATATATATATATATATATATATATATATATATATATATATATATATATATATATATATATATATATATATGTATATATATATAGTTAATTCCCTGTAAGTCAAACACCGATTAACTTGAACTGTTTCATTTGGTCCCATGAAATTGTCTAACTGATTACTATTAAAATTCTCCGGTTAAGTTGAACTTTGGTTTAAATGTGCTGTTTCAACTTAACGGGAGGAAGTTAAACCATTTTTTTCTCTTATTTTGGAAAATTTCTTTGGATAACTTTAACTTTTTGTTGGTAATAATCAAAGTAAAATATTATTTCGATTACCCTGACTTCTTAAAAAAAAATTATAATCAAGTTTAACTAGATTAAAATTTTATTTTTTGAAGTCATTCCATATAAAACATAAATAACAGTAGCCT
>NC_061166.1:10171226-10181226 GCF_022113875.1 Hydra vulgaris
CACCCCCTCCAGAAAACCACTCAACTCTCCATTGGTAATAAGAGCAATTATTATAACTACTAACAATAAAAACTGCGTTAGGTATCATGTCTTCAAGTGTTTTTTTTAAAGTAATTACATCTACATTGAGAGGAATGTCTGAAAAACAATATAACAATTAAATAGAAAAAAAATGCATATAATTAATAAATATAATAAGTGTAATAATTATGATTTATACAATTTTACATTTTTTATAAATTTATACAATATTACATTTATTAACTAATAAATTAGTGATTAATAATTATTAGAGATTAATAAAAATTAGTGATTATAATAAAACTAAAAAAAAATCAAAACAAAAAAGTTAAAACAAAAAAATAAGAATAAATTAATAAAGGAAATTAATAAACATTAATAAATAAATAACAGGTTACCATCAGTTAAAACAGTTGTTCCATCATTAAGCACATGGGAAATCTTGAATGTTCCAGAAAGTGGTGGAGTAGAGGTTTGATATTTAAATACTGAAACTGGTTTTCCATCACTAACTGCTTCAAAAGTATATGGGTTGTTACCACACAAATTAATATACATGGAAATATTCCATTTCTTTTCATTTGTACCTGAAGTAGTTTTACTATCAACCTTTATCATATCAACCCACGTGCCCGGTGCACTACTAAGAATGTTAACTAAACAAAAATTCATAAAATTACTGATTATAATTTACTAAAGTTGGATCTATAAACAAACCCAAAAAAATATTTAGTTTATTAAATCAAATAAAGTTTACTTTACTAATTTTTTTAGTATTAGACTAACCAACTCTTCAAAAAACTTTACTTACTATCTCTTCTGATGTTTGATATCCATATTTCATCAACATAAATTTGGGGTAAAGAACTTTTAGAGGGATCACGAACAAGTTGCAAATATATGATATTTATAGGAAATTTGTAAATACTTTCAGTTGTTATAGTATCTACCAAATTCATACAAACCATTCCATTATCGTCAATAAAGGGGTAGTTTTTTACCACACTGCCTGTTGAGCCATCAATTTTTTTATAGGAGAACATTATATTAATTCTGTTTGCAAATGCGCCACGGATAAAAAAACATAGCTGTTAAACAAAATAAAAAGTAGTTTACATATTTTACCATATTGCCTATAACTTTTATTTTTGTTTTTTATTATTTCATACATATTTGCCTTTTTTAAACTAATTTGTAAATAAAATAATTATTATATTAATTATATATTCATATTTTATTAACAATTCTTTATTAAAAACCTCTTTTGAATTAAGCTTAATTGAGAATTTGAATACAGTTTCAACAGATATCTATTATATATGGATATGTACTAATATTTGATATTTCAAATTCAAATGGACAATTTTAACAGGAAAAAAACTTACTATTTATATTTTTTAATTAAAAAGCTATATGTTGACAATAATCCTTTTTTAGCTTTTTTTTAAATATTTTATTTATACTTACATATTTATATACAGAAATATCAAAGGATGACTTTTTTGTAGTGTCATTAGCAACAGTTAGATCAGCATAAAATATTATCAGATCACTTGAAAGTTGAAGCATGCGACGACCACAAAATGGACGTTGATTCTCTATTCGAACACCATATTCTTTGCCTCCAGCTCTTAAATCAAATTCATAACCCTCGGAGTAAAATACGTTTGCTCCTATAAAACCATAACAAGAATAACATTTTAATAAATATAACAAAATATTTGAAGCATATAACAATAATCACAAAAACGATTTTGTTCTTAGATGTCTTTTTGTTAATACTATGAATATAAATATGTATTTATTTAATATTACAAACAAGTTATCTATCAATATTATTCATATATATTATCACTTTATTTTATTGTTTATTTATCATTAATGTATAATATTAAACTACAAAAATTTACAAAGTTAAAAAATTATTTTTTAAATGTTGTAAAACAATTGTAAAAAAATATTATAAAAAAGGTTAAATGATTTTAGTTCGTTATTATAGTATACACTATTGATTATTTGTTATTTAACTCAATATTTTAATATTAACTATTTTAATATTAAATATTAAAATAAAATAGTACTTTTATATCAATTAAAAATGAGCACCCTGATACACCCTGTCTTTGCCTAAATTTCTAAACTTTACCTAAAAGTCATATGATAAAGGTATTGTTGCAACCTATTATCTTGGCATGTAACAGCCTAACCAATTAATTATCAGGGTTTATCAAATATTTTATATAACTGACAGCAGAGTATCTCTGGCAGAGATACTCTGCTAATGGTTATGAGTGTATGATGTACAATATTTGATTGGAGGTATTTGATTGGAGGTATTTGATTGGAGGTATTTGATTGGAGGTATTTGATTGGAGGTATTTGATTGGAGGTCCTCTGCTCATATATTGTACATTATACACTACTTGTTTCTTGTTCATTATGGCTCTTGTTTTGGAGCTATAGAGTTGGGAGATAGCTGTGAGCAAAATTAAAGTAATCTCCTTGACTGTAGTGGCCTTCTTGGCCTTGGAGAGGTGAATTAACATAAAATAATAATAAAAATTATAATTATAATAAAAATAAAAAAGATTGTGCTCATTTGCTTCAGATGCTTCAACCCACACAAAATCACATTAATTTCCAATATCAATAGCTTTTATGGATTTACATTGGTGATGTATTCTTCATGTTTTGTGTCTATAGAAAAATCACATTGACTCCATATTTTTACATTTTAATTTCAAATTATAATTGAACCTACTTGCAGGTCTATAGTAACTATGGTTACAATATTAAACAATGTAAGAAAATTAAAAAAATACGGCAGATAAAATTTTTTAAATATTACCCATACCATCTTTATATACAAATATATATGCTTTTTTACTGTATTCAACTCCTCAAGGTTTAGGGTGCCACTGCAGTTGAGGCAGCTATACCTATGTTGTTGTTTTTTAATAGTCTTTATTTGTTTAATTCTATTTTAATAGTTTACAAGCCTCTTTCAACCCTTCAACTCTGAAACATAACCACAAAGAACAAGCAAGCCTAGAAACAAGCTGCTTATAAAACTTTTAAATAATTTTAATAAAATAAAATTATTTAAGTTTTTTTTAATTATTTAATTTTGAATAATTTCATTATTAGTAATAAAATTATTAAAAACTTCAGCTTCACTTTTCACGATTTCAAAATTTTTTTCTTCCTAGCAAATTATTGCTAGGAAGAAAAAAATCTAGCAAATTATTGCTAGGAAGAAAAAAAAACTTTTTTATCTATAAAAAAAAAGAAAAAACCAAAAACTAAATAATATTAAATTTTTACAGCTTCAATTTAATTAGCGTCGACAGTATTTGGGCATCGATTTGGGTGCCGCTCAAATTAAAATTTGAGAATCTTTTTTTTTTTTAAAGTTTTTTACAGCAAATATTATTATTTTCGCAAAAAAACCCCAGATTTTCTGCTAAAGTTTGTTAGAATGAGGGGGTATGCCGCCCAAATTTTTTTCCTAGAATAGGTCCTGTATATATATATATATATATATATATATATATATATATATATATATATATATATATATATATATATATATATATATATATATACTAAAAAAATAGTTTTATCATAGCATGGTTTTAAAGTTGTAAGGGTTGAATAAAAGTAATTTAATGCTTAATTACAGTTGTGTAGCGTTAAAAATTGTATCATATATCCATAATTGAAAACTTTGATAATGAGTTTTTGTTACAACCATCACAACAAAAAAAAACATTAAAATGCTTATAAAAGCTATAAAATTCAGCAAATAATAACATCAATATGTGCTAAATACACACACCAAATGATTTTTTTTACCATGCCGTTTGCTGTGTTAAGTTTGAAAAAGTTGTTTTGTTCAGAAGTGGTAAAAAAGAGGCGTTATGACCCCTGCAACAGCTTAAAGAGTGTCAAATAATACAACCGCGTTTCTTGCGGAATTATATTTATATATATATGTATATATATATTTATATATATATATATATATACATATATATATATACAAAATAAAATAAGTAAAAATAATAAGTTTTAATTACACATACCAGAGGTTGATACAAATGAGCAATTTTCTGAAAAGATGTCTGTTTTTAATTTGTTTTCAATATCTGTGACAGAACTATTAACTGAAAACAAACGTGTGCTGCGACTTCCATATGTTAATGAAACTTGACTGGTTATATTCAAGTTGCTAACATCGATCATCTAAAATTTAACAAAACTATTAATAAAATAAAATTGAAAAATCATTAAACTAAAAAGCATAAAGTTATTACAAAAACTACATATTTATATAAATTTATAAGAAGTAAATCTTTTCTATTTCCATTTTATTAATGCAATGTTAAAACAAACTAATCTAGTAACAATAAACATACACAAGTAACTAATATTACACAAATAAGCAAGTAAAAAACAAGCAATACTTTTTTACCTGGATTTCAGGTTTGTAAACAGAATATATTGTTATATTTTGAACTTCATTAAAAACTTTATCAAAATCAGCATTACTCAGGTTGGTTTTATAACCCAATAACCCAATCTCTAACTGATATTCTCCGCCACCATCTGCTAAGTAAGCTTTGAAAAAATATTCCCGATCTCGTCTCATGTACATTTTTCTGGATTTTTGTTCTGTATATGTAAAAAAACTTGACTGTGTCCAATAAGTGCTTCCACAAACTTTAACCTTAAAATTTTAAAATAATAAATAATCATTTTGAATTGTTAAACAATTTCATTTAACTAACTTTTATAACCTTTTAAAACATAACACATAACATAACATAAGTGTTTGACATAAACCAACTTTCATGGATATTAATATATAGTATGGTTAATAATATGGACAGTAACCAGTAGGACAAAAAAATTTATAAAATAAAAAAATAATAATATTGTATTTTAGATAGAAAAAAAATACATACTAAGTTTCTCATTATTAAAATATTGGCCATCATCAATATTTTATTTTATTTTATTTATTTTTTTTTTCGGTTAATTTTAAGTAAGGTTTTTGCATTTTCAATATTTTAACATCATCACCAGATAAATAAACATTTGAAATAATTTCTAAGCAATTTAATAATGAAAATAATGTAAATAAAAAATATTTTTATTCTTTTCATTTGTCTTAATCTCGTAGATAGTCAACTTTGGCACTCATTTCTCATTCTCATTATCTTCATTCACCCAAATTTAATTATTCTAACTATTATCAACAAAAAAAAAAACTCAATCCTTCGATCTTAATCCTTTAGAATTGATGTGTATTTATTCTACTTTGTTATTTGTCATCAATCAATTAAAAATACATATTTAATTACATTCAAATAACATTTATAGAGAAAAAAATCAAAATTAAAAAGTCTGTTAATATATTAGTCAATTAATCCTGCAGTTTTTATTTATTGTCTACTTCTATAAATTATATTTAGTTAACAGGATGTAGTCAAGTGGTGGTAGTGCAGTGGTAAGAGCGCTCGCTTTGTAAGCAAGAGGTTCGAAGTTTGACTCCCACCACGCCCCTGGAAGTTTTTGCGCTCAACTTAATTTCTCTGCGCAACGGCCTTGCTTGTCAAGGTTCCTGTTTCGGAGTTAAAGAGTTGAGAGAGGGTTGTACCACGATTTACAACAAACAAACAAACAAAAAAAAATGAGTAGCCTCCTCAACTATAGTGGCCCCCTTGGGCCTTTGGGAAGTGAATAATTAAAAAAAAAAAAAAGGGAGCGGTGGGGTTTTTTATTGATTATTCAGAGTAGTTAATTGTATTTTGAGGAGTATTATTTAGTGTATTTGATCAGTTTGGTTACTTTAAATTGTAAAATTTTCAGTAGGTTGTGTTAAATGCAATAATTTAGTCAAATTTTCTAGACAAGCCTAATCTGCTTTATTTATCTACATCACCCAACTGTTTACTACAAATATAAGGCTGACTGGAAATGTATGGACTTAATGATTTAATTTGTGATAGTCCTTGGTATTTGAAATTTTCACTTTTAAAAACGCACTTCATTAATAAACTCCTAGATTCATTCAAGACAGAAGCTTTTAATTATTTTTGTTGAATATAAGTCAAACCACACTGACATTTGTTGCTAAAACTGTTTTTCACTTGAAACTTTTTACAACTCATCTTGAATCTAACAACTTTCCATACTTACAATAACAGAATTCCTTTCATTCAACTGCTGATCCTAATGATAGAAAGATTATACTATGAGCAAATAAGGTTCAGCCTTATTTACCTAACTCACAATATTATTTACATGTAAAACACACATAGTTGAAGCAATGAATGTTGTGTATGTAATAGGTGAATGTGGTGAAGCAATAACTGTTGCTATATTATTATATTCATATGGAAAGCTGATGACACGGGGAGGCCAGTGGGCACATGCCCCCTCCCCCCACACACACACACTTTTTTTCTAAAGGAACTTTTTTTTTTTAAGAAAATTCTTGATATAGAGAATTTTTTTTAGAAAGTGACTATTGTGCTCCCCCCCCCCCACTTCGAAACCGGTGTCATCGACCCTGATAAGTAAAATACATATAATACAATAGTTATCAATATATCTTTCAATAATAAGTGTGTTGGTAAAAAGAATAATAACAATAATTAAGATAGAAAAGATTTCCATCAAGATAAACAAATATAATGGTGATAAACAAATATAATGGCGCAACCATAATGGTACAAACTGCATCTATTTTTGTACAAACCTAAAAGGAAATTCAAAAATCAATGAAAATTAAAAAGATAAAATTAGCAGTACAAGAAGTTGCCAACAGAAATCAAACTAAAAACAAAATTTTTGTCAAAAAAAAAAACAATATCATCCTTAATGAAAAATTTACAGTGTTTACAATAAAAAAATTACTATAGAACATCAAATGATTAAAAAATAAAGTTTACTTTATTTGCGCACTTAAAACTCAATACTTGATTTTATACTTGGAACTCAGTGGCTGGTGAATTTTAAACTAAACAAAACTTATTTATTTATTTTTAATTATTGTTTTAATAATTAAAAGTAAATAAATTTCCTATCCTGATAGGATGAAAACACTTTTATTAAGTCTTCTATCTTATTTTCTTTTTGTTCTGACCATTTATATACACAATATGTCATAATTAATTTTAAAGTTATCATCTGTTAATGTTGCCTCTTTTTATCATGGTAGCCATTTTTTTACAACTGATTCTATTCTCATGTTTATTCTATGTCTTTTTATAAAATGCTGTCATATTTCTGCTGTTTCTTCCAATAATATCACTTCTCTTTTAGGTAAGGTTTAAAAGAGAAGCACATTATATATGTCCCTGCTCTTTAGACCTTCAATGTTTTCAAAGTTAATTATATTTAAAATGCAAAATTCATTGTAACTGTAGTTGAACCTGCTCCTCATCTGTTTCCTGGTAGTACCACACTCTATTTGTTTCTCCATGCAATAGCCCTCTTTTTCAGAGTTAGTTAGCCCTCTTTTTCTTTCTCAATAGCCCTCTTTTTCAGAGTTAGTTAGCGTTTTGATGTTAAAGGATTGTGACAATAATTTGTAAGGAATTCACAAGAACAATAATTTATAACAAAATAATGATCTAAAATTTTTAAATCTAAATAAATAATTACATTGTTTTAAATATATAATTTTTTTAATTTTAAGGTTGATTTAAAATTTATTTGTTTGAATTTCAAATTACCTTTGATTTAAAAGTAACAGTCATAAAAAAAACTTACTTAAAGAAAAAAAAATTGTGGTTTTGGATAATAACAATACAAACTTATAATTAACTTCGATTTAAATTACTTTTGTCAGTTGTAGTGCAACTGACAAAAGTAATTTACTATTATAATAAGTAATCTACTACTGCTACTGCTACTGCTACTGCTACTGCTACTACTACTACTACTACTACTACTACTACTACTACTACTACTACTACTACTACTACTACTACTACTACTACTACTACTACTACTACTACTACTACTTATATAATAGTATAAATAGTAATAATTATAAAAATAATAGTTATAATAATAATTAAAAAAATAATTGTAATAATAATAATTAAAAAAATAATAGTATTAATAATAATAAATTTAAAAAAAATGAACATCAACTATTTTTTTCATTTTTTTTTTAACTCACCATTTTTGTAGAGGACATATTAGAAGGAGAGTCGCTGATCTCTAATATACTTCCATCATCAGCATTTATCATAATATGATAAAAGCCATCCTGTGGAGGTCGCAAAAATCCTGTAACTCTTGCACTAATAGCAGGATATCGTGATGGTAAGAACTGCTTTCTGCTATAAATCTGTAGTTCTGTATACAATGTGTTTCTGACAACAGGAACTGGAAACGAATCATTAAACTTGTTTTTAATATCCATTATGTAATTATTTGCTTTTGGCCATATCTCTATGTCATGGCCACGACCACCTAAATATACATATATATGTTTTAAAATCAACACAATATGACCATCAAGTTGTATAATACAAACTTTACAATATGACCACATCCATATTTAAAATAGTTAAGTAATATTTTAAGAAATAAAATAAACTTTTCAAAATGATTAAAAATAAATAAATAAATAACTATTTTAAGTACGACAGTTTGATATCAAAAATCTAAACAAAAAGTTTGAAAAATAATTTTTTAGAAGTAAAAGTTATTGCGAGTAGAACCCAACTTATTTTAAACTTAAAAAAATGACCTAGATGATCAGTTTTATTTTTGAGGTTTGCCTTTAATTATTCCTTTCCCAACCTATTATTCCTTTGAATATGTGCAACTATAGTGTTGCATAATAAGTGATATACACTTATTATGCAACACTAACAATTATTATGACCTTTTGAATAATTTTGTGTTTAATAAAATTATTGTTTAATAAAATTAAACAATTTTTTAATACACATTCAAAATATTACAACAAGTATTATAATTAGTTATTTACAACAAATATTTATAATTAGTTTAAGATGATATATAAATATTTAACCATTTCCTGTCTTATTGTAACTTTATAGATCAAGTTTTACAAACTTTTCTAACAACATAAGTAATGTGAAACAATAAAAAAATTTTTTCGTTTTTTAAAATTTTATGAAAATATGGTTTTCTTCCATTTTTTACAATCTGAGTATATATAATACAAATATCCAGGTTTCAATTGCACTAATGTAACAATGGATTGGCAAAGAGGAAGTGGACCAATTAGACCTGTTTATAAAGTACCATAGTTAGAACAACTGTTTACTGTTGTTCTTCCTTTTAAATTAATTATAGAACAGCATAGACTAGCATTTTTTTTAAATAGATTTTATTCATTAGCATTAATCCAGTTTGCATTTTGGTATTCAGTGTCATATCTCTGATTTGCTGCAATTGGTGGGAATTTTACAGTGATACTCAAAACTGTCAAAAGAATCTTAAACTCTTTTATTTTTAATGAAATATATTGAAAAAAAAAGTTGTAACTTTAGCAAAAAAAAAAAAGTTAAAAAACTTAAAAAACGTAAATTACCTGGAAAAACATCACCAGTTTGATAGGTTGCATTAAGTGGACCAGTTATGCAATTTATTTGCGTTTCAACTACCGAAGTAACTGCACAATCAACACCATGAACTTTAACTTTTACATTATCTTGATTGTTTCCAAAAAATCGTCCTGTGATTGTAATAACAGTTCCTCCTTCTACACTCCCATTTCTTGGTGATATACTTTCAATTTCTAAAATAAAAAACCTTCTTCAACCAAGTTAAGAAAATGAATTTAAAAATAAATTGCTAAAAAAAAACATCAAAAAAATTTAAAAATAAAATTATAACTTTCGCTTTTACAATGAGATTAAATATTTTATTTTTTATCATTAAATTTGTACAAAAATTTAAAATAATTTAATGATTAATGGTCAAA
>NC_061166.1:10186226-10244392 GCF_022113875.1 Hydra vulgaris
AAGATGATGTAAAATTTTAATACAAATAAAAATATTTTTTCTATAAATGATCAAATTATCACATAATAATTTTTTTTTTATTTGAATAATGAGCATAAACTATTGAAAGTGAAAATTGCTGACATTTATGTATAAACTGACCAATGAATCTTTACAATTTCTTTGTTTAACTTTTAAAAAGAATATTATCAAATCTATTTTAATATAAAATATACCTTGACCAGTTGCGTTTGCAATAGTATAAAAAAAAAAAATGTGACAAATTTTCACTCAAAGATACTTAATCATTCAGCATGATGGTGTTATTAACATAATTGAAATAAATGGCAGTATTTGAAACACAAGGTTGCCGTAACATTTTGAATCAAGTCTGGTAGATACATTCATCAAATTATCTGACTGGTACATTGGTAGAAATTATAATGATGTCCTCACTTCATTAACTGACTATTTTACATATGTTTTAGTAAACTGCAAGCAAAACCTTTTAGCTCTGATTAAGTTTTTAGATGCACAAAAATAGCCATTGAATTTAAAATACTGGTTTGTTTCCATTCAACATTAAAAAAATCAATCACTTTAAATTAAAAATTGCTAATATGTCAATGCAAGCACCACTAGCTACACCATCTCAGCCACTGATTACTAAATCTACACTTCCAACTTCTAGCATCAGCATACATTGTATAGCACTAGCTCTAAAATCACCTCCACTTGCCTGCAACCAACCTTCAATATAACTCCAGCTATTCAAAAGGAAATTTAAAAAGAATTTAAAAAATAACTGCTATTGGCCCAATTGTTTGCTACAACTTTATAGCATTTTTTTGTGTCAATGTATTAAATGTTTTGCATTCAATATGTTGACACAAAAAAATGAAAAAATGTAGACATCTCAAAATGTGAAAGGGGAGAGTCTCAATAAATATTAAATATTGAAAAGATTAAAAGATGCTGACATCAAAAAAGGAGCAAACTAAGCTAGAAAACAACATAAGTTTGACTTAGATGATAAGCAGCAGACCAATCAACCAACAACATTGACTCCAACAACAACAGCAGCAGCAAACCAACTCAAATGTAAAATGTTCCATAATGTTTTGAGCAAAGTTTTTAGTCAGAAGAGTGAAAAGTATCAATACCAAAAAAAAAAAAAAAGAATTGAAAATTTTTTTTTGTAAAAAAAAAATTAATTCAAAACTCTTAACTATTTGTTTGACCCACTTTTACTCTATTACTTCTGTAAAAAAATCTTTCTTATTGAAATAAAATAACCTGCAAAGGTTTGATAGTTATAAATATTCTCATTTTGATCAACCATTATTGAGGATTTTTCTCGCGTTGAACGACCAGCAGCATTGCTAATGATAAAAGAAGCTTTCCAAGAACCTTAAAGTAAATATATATATATATATATATATATATATATATATATATATATATATATATATATATATATATATATATATATATATATATATATATATATATATATATATATATATATTTAGTCTTGCATGGTAGTCACAAAGTTTTTCCCATAAACTGTTGTTTTAAAGAGCGCGTTAATAAGCCTGACCAGAAAATGTTGAAAAACTTTATTATTTTTTTTTAAATGATAGACTACCTGCCCAAACCAAACCCTCAGTCGATGTAGCAGCACTCCCTTGCAAGTCAGGCTATTTGTCAGTCGATATAGCAGCACTCCCTTGCGAGTTAGGCTATTTGTCAGTCAATGTAGCAGCACTCTGTTGTGAGTCAGGCTATAAGATGTAGCAACACTTACGCATGTTTTAAAAATGTTTTTTAATACAACAAAAACAAAAATACCATTAATTGAAAAAAACTTTCTAGTCATTATTATTGCGGTTTTTTTAAAAAACAATAAAATTTAATGTATTTCCGCATTAATTTAATTGCTTTGACATTTCGACGACAATAAAATGCAGCTTAAGAGACAAGGTAAAAAAATTGTAGTCGAAAGAGACTTTTTTTACCATAAAAGTCTCTTTCGACTACACTATAAGGATATATATATATATATATATATATATATATATATATATATATATATATATATATATATATATATATATATATATATATATATATATATATATATATATATATATATTTATATATATATATGTATATATATATATATATATATATATATATATATATATATATATATATATATATATATATATATATATAAATATATATATATATATATATATATATATATATATATATATATATATTATATATATATATATATATTTATATATTTATTTATATTATATATAAATATATATATTTATTTATATATATATATATATATATATATATATATATATATTTATATATATATATATAATATATATATAAATATATATATATATATATAAATATATATATATATATATATAAATATATATATATATATATATATATATATATATATATATATATATATATATATATATATATATATATATATATATATATATATATATATATATATATATATATATATATATATAATTTTAAAACATCAAGAAATACAGTTTCTCTCAATACTAATAATTTTATTTTGTAAGAAATTTTCGCTGGGTTATGGATACCAGCATCATCAGCTTGTAAAATATTACAATAGATTTTTAATCGTTATAGTTTATATAAAATTGTTACTATTGGCGTCAGCAGTTGCATGGCTTCTTTTGATTTTTAAATTTTAAAAATGGCGTCCAAAACATAGTTTTTACATATTGGCCTTCATCAAGATTAATTCCGCCGTTTCGTGCAGAGCACATGTTGTTTTGTATTTCTAGTGCCTCTCTAATTTTTCTTTCAAACTTTTTATTTTTTACTTTTAATGTTCTTGTTTTTCCCAAATAATATTTTCTTTGCAAAAGGTTTTATGATATGCTAATGCAGATTGATTAGGTTTGTTTTCATTAATGCTCTTCTGATGTTGATGCATTCGCGTATTTACCTGCATTTTTGTTTCACCTATGTAGACCTTGGGGCAGTTGCATTTTATTATATAGGTTCCAGGGTGGCTGTTACTTGGTAGTTTTGATATGTTTTTTGATGTTATTAAAGATCTTAAATTTGGGTTTGATTTAAATACTGCTCTGTACCCTGCTTTTCGGAATATTTTTCGAAGTTTTGGTGAAAGGCCTGGTACCCATGGTAAAGACACTACAGGAAGATTATTGTATTCTGATGGAATTGTGTTTTTATTTTGTTTTTTTTGATGAAATTGGTGTGTAATATTCCTCAATAGCTTTTCATCATACCCATTTTCAACAAACATGTCAGTTAAAAAATTTATTTCATTTTGCAAATGATGCTTACTACAGATGGAGTAAGCTCTGTGGAGAAAACCTTTAAAAATAGCTGTTAAAATATTTGGATCGTGATTTGAATGCGGTTTAATTTGAATGTTAGTGATTGCCTCTTTTCGATATACTTTGTACTCATATTTTTCTAGTGTGTTATTTGTAATGGTTATATAAAGAAAGTTAAGTGTTTTTGTCTCGTTTTCAACTTCAATTGTACATTGTATTGCAGGATGTTGTTGATTTAAAATATCTTGGAACTGTTTTGCTTGTTCGATGTTAGGAAATCTTGCATGAATGTCGTCAACGTATCTTAAAAATGATTTTAGATTAAGTGCAGGATTCATTGTCAAAACCATTTTGATTGCATTATTTTCATGGAATTAATGAAAAAAAACCTAATCAATCTGCATTAGCATATCATAAAACCTTTTGCAAAGAAAATATTATTTGGGAAAAAACAAGAACATTAAAAGTAGAAAATAAAAAGTTTGAAAGAAAAATTAGAGAGGCACTAGAAATACAAAACAACATGTGCTCTGCACGAAACGGCGGAATTAATCTTGATGAAGGCCAATATGTAAAAACTATGTTTTGGACGCCATTTTTAAAATTTAAAAATCAAAAGAAGCCATGCAACTGCTGACGTCAATAGTAACAATTTTATATAAACTATAACGATTAAAAATCTATTGTAATATTTTACAACCTGATGATGCTGGTATCCATAACCCAGCGAAAATTTCTTACAAAATAAAATTATTAGTATTGAGAGAAACTGTATTTCTTGATGTTTTAAAATAATATATAATATACTCTCATACAAGATGTCATCTTTCAAATATATATATATATATATATATATATATATATATATATATATATATATATATATTTACATATGTATATACATACATACATATATATATATATATATATATATATATATATATATATATATATTTACATATGTATATACATACATACATATATATATATATATATATATATATATATATATATATATATATATATATATATATATATTTACATATGTATATACATACATACATATATATATATATATATATATATATATATATATATATATATATATATATATATATATATATATATATATATATATATATATTTGTATAGTTTAGCACTTACGGGGACAGATTTTACAAAAAAAAGAATACTTACGGGGACATTAGCATTATTAGGGAAATTTTAGTGTACGCGTTAATTTTTTGTCCCCGTAAGCATGATTTTTTTTGTAAAAAAATGTACCCGTAAGAAAATTTTATAGAAAACGAAAAGTATAATACATTGACTGACAAATAGCCTGACTTGCAAGGGAGTGTTGCTACATTGACTGAGGGTTTGGTTTGGCCAAGCATCAAATTCAGGCTTAGAGTTAGGGTCACGGCAAGGTTTAACTTTGGTTATATTATTGTAATTAATCGTTTTTGTAAATAGATAAAATTAAAAATGAAATATAATATAAAATAAATAAATAAAAATAATAAAAATTAATATAAAAAATATATTTTTATAATAAAATAATAAATTTAAATATGTAAAAATAAAAATATAAATAAAATAAAAATTAAAAAGTATATATAAATATGATAAAAATAGTATAAAAAATTTCGAGGAAATATTGATACCTTCATAATCAAGTATATTAAAAACCTGAAAAATCAACAACCCCTAACAAAATCTTTATAAAGATGTAACTACATCTGGTGATTTTTCTCCAAATCCAATAACATCTGAAAGAATTTTTTTTCCAGATGTAAATACATCTGAAATAAGTTCGATATGTAACTACATCTGGTTAAAATAATGCATTATTAGTCAATTCATCTTAAAAATAACTTTATCTTAAAATCTACATATGTAGTTGCACAAATGTTATTACATTTTGATTATTTAAAAGATGTAACTACATCTGTAAAACCCACATAGGAGAAAGGCGCCTATGAGGGCATAGCGTCTATGATGGCATAGCGGTCATATTTTTATAAATATTGGTCATGGCAAAAAAGTGATTTGATCAACATGTCTATACTGACTTTACATTAATTTTAGTAAAAATACGTCCCTTATGCACAAATACTGCTTTTATAATCAACAAAAATTGATTTTAGGATGTGCTGTTATATTTTTAATCTCTTTAAATATTTGAGATTTTATTATTAACTGTGCAAAAATGAAATTTTCATGCATTTTATTTCTTCAAAACAATATATTTGTTAGTGAAGTAAAAAAAAATTTCAAAAAAATTTCAGTAAAATTATTTTGGTTCAAAAAACACATAAAACGCAATACCTCTTATGCGCATGCGCGAACTTCTACACTTCTGCTGTGTAGCACGAAAGGGTTAATTAGGATGATTATGCGTAATTTTTGGAATTTTTGAGGGAAGACTCTAAGGTCAAATGAAATTGTTAAGTTACCCTTGTTGCATATGATGGCATACTTATGCTTTTTTTTTTAATAAAAATAACTAATAAAAAATTAAAACTGATGAAAAGAGTTACTATTATTCTACATGTAGAGTTACTATTATTCTACATGTAACAAAGAACATATTCATATAAAAACTTACGTTCTTGGTCTTCAGGATACTGAATAATGAAGTTAAGTATGCCATCATAGGTGCCTTTACCCTATGTAGTTGCACAGATGTTATTAAACTTTGATGATTTAAAAGATGTAACTTTATCTGTAGAAGCCACATATGTAGTTGCATAGATGTTATTACACTTTGATAAGTTAAAAGATATAACTACACCTATAAAATCCGAAGATGTAGTTGAACAGATTTTTGTTTTTGTTTTTAACATTTTCACTTCCAACAAGGCTGCAAGCAACCGCTAATTAAAATTGGAAGTTACTGGAAAAGAAAAGATAAAGATTGTGGAGCAAGATTGACAGAGGACTTAAAAGTTGCAAACTATATGAATAAATTAAATAAAATGAAAAATAAAATAAAAGTATAGGGTCAAGGATTGAACCTTGAGGAGCCTGTGAAGTTACAGAATAAGAAGAAGAGTGCTGTCCTTCGAGGACAACTTTTATACTACAATTGGAAAGGTAGGATTTAATACTTTTAAAGATGTTACCAGATACACCGTATAAAGAAAGCTTATGGAGAAGACTAGCATGTCAAAATTTATCAAAAGCTTTAGAAATGTCAAGAGCAATGTTCTTAATCTCTCCATCCTTTATCTAATGCACAATAAAACCTATTGGTTTTTACTGTTAGCAAATCAGCTGTAGAACGAGAAGATCGAAATCCATATTGATGATCAGAAAGTAAGTTAAAGAAAGATTCACCAAAAGTCACAAGAGCATAATTTTTTTGATAAAATATGAGATTTCATGACCTGAAATAAGAAAGTTTTGGCATTAGACAAAATCTATTTACAATGGTTTCTAGCTGTAATAAACAGAAGTCTGTTTTTTGGAAAATTGTTTTGCTGATAGATTTAGAAGTAACAGTTTTAATTGGAAATTGCATCACCACAATGTGAGAAAAACCATGGAGAAGAATGAGGCTTGACCAGGAATTTTCAAGAGGGAATAAAAGATTCCATGCCAGCCTGAATCCAAGAATTTATGTAAGAGGCATATTTGTCAGCAGGAAGACGAAAGATTTCTACCCAAGGGCCATCACAAAGAAAATCACGGTAAGAGTCCCAGTCAGCTTTAAGGTAGCTGTAAGATGTACGATGACAAGAGGTTTTAGATGATAAAGAAGAATGAGTTAATAGTTTTAGAGATATCAAACTGTGATCAGAAGCACCTAAAGGTAAATGTGGTGAAACTGAGCACTGACTAGGATCAGAAAAAATACATATTTTGAGTAGAAAAGGTAAATGATTGGAATTGTCTGGAAAGCGAGTTGAAAAGTTGACTCTTTAAGTTAAGGATTGAGAAAGGCAAATATTGAAGGCTTTAATGCCTGCCGAGTCACGCTAAAGCCAAGTCATTCAGTATGATGAGCATTAAAGTCACCAACAACAACGATATTGGATGATGGATAAAGAGAGAGGGTTTGTAATTATGTCTGGTGAACTTTGCAAGATAAAATACTCAACAGAAGAAAAGTTGCTTCAAAGACCACAAATATTAGTAAATGATAGGTTTAGAGAACTTAGTGATGACGATGGTTTTTTGTTTTTTATAGTTTTTGGTACTTTATTCATTTTTTAAATTTGTTATAGAACTTAAATCAAAGCGTAGATAGTACTCAGTACATTGCTTAACAGCTCAAGCAACTGCTAAAAGCAATTGCAATTTTATCACACTTTGATAACTTTAAAGATGTAACTACATATGTAATATTCATTTAATTTTTGCACAGATGTTATTAGACATCAATGAAATTTCGAATGTTGTTGGACAGATGTTATTATACCTTATAAAATTTACAGAAGTTGTTGAACAGATTTTATTAGACATGGCAAAAACTGATGTTGTTACCCTGACCACTTATATAAGCCTCAGATCAAAAATTTAGTGACTTATTGGGTTGTATACGAAAAAATAATCTAAATTCATCTGCATTATAAATTTCATCAAGTATAAATCTGGATAAAATTGTATAGGTTAGTGGGGAAAGTAGTTTCCTTCCATGACGTGGTCATATCAGCTGTACAAGAGTTACCCTCTCTCAGAGTCTTGAAAGAAACTTTATATCTGCTTTTCCAACAATCAAGCCAACCATCAGATGCTTGAAATCTTCTGATATTATTCTTTTCAGCAAATTTGCATTTGTTTTTAAAATTGATGCTGATAGTACAATCATCAGTGACGTTATCATCATTGTCATTGACATTATCATCATCAGTGATGGATTCAGGATTTTTTGGTGTTTGAGATAGCTAACATCCAAACATGAAGCGAATTCCAAACATTTGTACGTTTATACTAATGTCAAATAATGATGCTTTGCAAAAAATTGCAATTCTTGGCATCTGAGAATGAAAAAGCTCCTTAACTTTATCACCTCTCAAATATGAGGAGCAACAAGTTGATAAAATATTTTTGTACTATTCTTAACTAGACTTCGTTCATTGATAAATTTTAAGTTTCATAGTATTAGCGTTCAAAAATTATGACCATATAAAATTTGTAACCCCTCAAATTAAGGGCGGCTATATGAAATTTATATTTTATATTTCAAATTTTATATTGTCATAATATTTGAATGCTCAGACCTTGTACAATAATACTTTAAATTTATCAATGAATAAAAATTTAGTTGAGAATAGCAAAAGTTATTTTATCAACTTGTTGCTCTCACATTTGGGGCAGGATAGAGAAAGAAAGTTTAGAGCTTTTTTGTTCCCAGCCACCAATCATTACAATTTTTTGCAAAGCATTATTATATGACATAAGTATAAACATCCATATGCTTGGAGTTTGCTCCATGTCTGGAAGTTATTTCAAACACCAAAAAATCCTGGATCTGTCACTGGTTTACAGATCCAGGATATTTTGGTTTCCTACTCTATACATTTAAAAGCCATTTAAAAACAAGATTAAATAAATTTGAAAATGTTGCTTCATTAATTCTCATATTAATGAAAGAACATTTATAAATTTATATAATCTTATTATACATTTTGACTTGTTCCTTTGCGTCTTAATAGATTTCAAAATATTTTCTTTATTTTTGATCCTTGTTGACAGCATATTTTTTGGAACGCCATATTTCATAGCAAACTGAGACTTTAAAGATCCTTCTCCAATTTCTCTTAAAGCAGCATTCTTTTCTTTGATTGATTTTTTGTTAATTTTTCTCTTTTCAGCAACAGTAGCGATTCAAAAATGTAAATACAATACACAACTATTATTATAATATTCAAATGCACATTACCATAACATATACTATAAACTATTCTAATATCAAAACTGTTAATATTGCTTACATATATATATATATATATATATATATATATATATATATATATATATATATATATATATATATATATATATATATATATATATATATATATATATATATATATATATATATATATATATATATATATATGATATATATATATAGATATATATATAGATATATATATATATATATATATATATATATATATATATATATATATATATATATATATATATATATATATATATATATATATATATATATATATATATATATATATATATATATATATATATATATATATATTGTTATTGTTATTGGAGTTATATGTTACTTTTAATTACAATTAAACCAAAAATGTTAGTATAATTTATTTCTTAAAAAGAAATAACTTAAATTAAGCATACTAACCAACAGTTTTCAATTTTGGAGCACACATCACCCATCCATCAACCCACCAATAAATAGAGGTGTCATTAATAACCCCAATACTAAAGGAAAAAAAATAGGGAAAAATAGAATAGTATATATACAACAAAAGCACAACAAAAAAAATTAAAAACAAGAAAAAAAAATTTTTAAATATAAGAAAAAAAAGTATTTAAAAAAAACTAGAAAACATGCATATAATATTTTTTACAAAACATACAAGTAATATTTTTCACAAAACTTTTTACTGAACATCACGCAATGCAATGTTTGTCAAATCAAATCTTTTTTTGTTTAATTTAAAGTTTTAAGTTGTTTTTGTCAATCATTCATTTATAGCTGCCTTCTATTATTCTCAATTTTTTATTTATATATATTAGCCCACCCCTAACAAGGCTGCCACTATTAAGTTGGGAACCACTGTAAGGTAACCACTATTAAGTTAAGAGTTACTAGAAAACAAAGAGTTAAATAGCAAGAAAATGGTTGACAGAACATGGGTGGGACCGCAAAATGTGAACGTTTTTGTTTTATTATAACTATTTTCTCGTTAGATGTAGTTGTACTCTCTCACTCATCAGAAAGTGTCTAAAGAGTTGGTCTAAACGTTGTAAAATGATCTACGAGAATCAAGGAGGTCAAATTGAACATTTAAAATAGTTCATATTTAACAGAAAATTAATTATTACAATCAGAAAAGTGTTCACATTTTGCGGTCCCACCCCTGGAAGAATTAAAAATTTGTAGGTTTTATCAAAGAAACATGTAAATGGGAGAGATTTCCAAAGAATGAAATGTGGGGAAAAAAACTATACAAATAAAACTTTTTAGAGTATGCAGGATAAATACTTGCTGAATGACAATTCAAGCAAGAATAAGTTTTTTTTGATTTAACCAGAAATGATAGCAATAGTTGTAGAATTCAGAATCTTCTAGTATGAAAGAAAGTCTGGACCACAAGTCATAGAATAGTTTAAGTGAGATACGACTTAAGCAACGAAAGCTGGAGAGATTTAAATGTCTAACAATGGATTAACCTGTTTAACTGGAAAATAAGGAAGGAAAAGTATGGCCATAAGATTCAAGTGTTGAATTGAAAGAAAAGTTCTTTACAAATAGTTCAGACTTATCCTTGGGAGAGGTAATAAGATCATTCTCATAAATGAGAGATGGAATATTAGATCTTTGTTAATAAGGCTGTTAAAGATTTTCAAAAGGTCTCTTGAGCCAAACTTCTTAGATAAGTAACAAAATTTTGTAATTTTGGAATAATAGAGGTTAGCATCAGACAGAATCTTTTTACATTGATTTCTCTCAATAATAATGGGCCTTTGTTCTCAATAATGTTGTTATTTTGAGAACAATTTAAAAAATTATTACAATTAGATGACAAGAAGGTGAAACCCAAGGAGCGGAAAGAGAGTTGACTTAAAACCAACAAGGAATAAAAATTTCTACTCATGCCTATTTACAGGAGGTTACGTAGGAAGTGCATTTATTATCAGAGAGAAAAGATATCAGCCCATGAATCATCACAAGGAAAATCACCAAAAGAATCTCAGTCAGCTTTAGGGTAGTAGTAAGTAGTGTGATGATAAGGTGAGTCTGAAGGTGAAGTACAAGATAAAAGATTTATAAAGATCATTGCATGGTTGAAACTACTTAAAGAAAAACAAGAAAAAACAAACACAAGCTAGGGTCAGAGACAAGACACAAATCAAGGAATGAAGGTAAATTATTAGGGTTGTCTAGAAAACAAGTCACATAGTTAACTATCTGAATAAGAATTTGAGAAACACAGAATTTATAGGCTATTGTGCCAGCAGGGTCAGTGGTGTTAGAGCCAAGCCATTCAGTGTAGTAAGCATCGAAGTTACTAAAAACAAAAGTATACCCAGGAAAAAATGTTATATAGAAATTTTATAAACTTTTGAAACATATGGCCTATAGAAATTCTATAGAACTTCTATAGAATTTCTATTAAATGTCTTTTAATTTATATAGAAATTGATATAAAACTTTTTTTTCTATAGAAAAAAAAAAAATTAGAAAAAAATGTTTTATAGAAATTTCTATAGAAATTAACAGAGATTTTATAGAAATTCTATAGAATTCTATAGAATTTCTATATGCTGTATGTTTCAAAAGTTTATAAAAATTCTATAGAACTTTTTTTCCTGGGTTAGCAGAGAGATAATGAGAAATCGTATAGTCAATTTGATCAGAAACTATATCTAAAAGAATACAGCTATGAGAAGAATGATGCTTATGAAGCAATGAGCTATCCAGTTGTCTCAGTCCTAAACCAGTCCTGAACCAGAACCAGAGGTCTTAAATTATGGCTTCTCATGTGGCTTTAACAATGCATATCAAAAGCATTAACAGAGATACCATCCATTTTCAACATGGCACTGTTAATACTCTGATATTTTACAGCTGTTGATGGAATCAGTCTCTCTAAGAACTAACACAGACTCCAGGAAACTTTACTAACAGCCGGTCTCAGAACTATTAAACTAAGTTTTAGAGCTGAATTCTCATAAAAAGATAACAGGAAGAATTGCATAACCACTATCAAGAGGCACAAGCAAAAATCTATGAGTAGAGACAAGAAGATACAGAATTTATCATCCTACCCATCCTAAGGATTATTTACCCATTCATCACCAAAAGTCTAACCACTGCTCCATGGCTGCAATAACTAAATTTAAAATAATGAAACTGCTTTTTGTGTTATCATGAGATTTATGCAAATATTTTTCACATTTAGATTGTATTAAAGTTGAAAACAATGAATATAATTAAACTATAAAGATTTACAAACCAAAAGTACATACAGCTCATTAGTATCAGGATCAAATGGTTCACAAATATCACCAACAAACATTCTAAAAATAAACAAAAGATCTTATAGACCAAATTTAGATTTAAGTTTAAACCATTTTTAGGTTTTTAAAATATACATTTGAAAAACAAAAATTTGAAAAAGTTTATATTTTCTAATACAAGCAGGTTTCAAATTTAAATTTTATAATTTTTCTTTACTATTTATTATTGCATTTCTAAACATTTAATATAATGCTCAACTAATCTTGCATCCAAGTCATATTTTGAATTAAACAACAAAGTATCAATAGAACTGAAAAAATGAAATAATCAACAAAACTGAGTAATTAATAAAAAATAATCAACCAAAATGTGTAATAACTATTAATAAGATAAATAATCTAACAGTACCTTTATGATTATTTTTTACTTATAATTACAAATATTTAAAATAAGCAACATTTGAAAACAAAATGTATCTACTAAAATATATTAAATTTAAAACTGTGTAATAGCTAAGTTAATATGACTTTCAAAACAAAAAATATCTTAAAGCAAAAACAAAAAAGCAATACTTTGAAATCTCATTGTTGTTTGGATCAAATTCTTGTGATAACCGAGTAATTTGTGTTGTGAAAATTCTACCTTCGAGTTGAACAATCTCCCCTAAAAAAATATTCAGAAAATGTAGAGTTGTGATTTTCATTTATATTAAATAAGTTTATGAACAAATGAGAATGAATCTTATAAAAATAAATTATCAATAAATATAATCGATATTTAATATTTATAAATATGATCGATAGTGGGTTGGCAAATTCGGTGACGAGTGCTTTTTTAATGAATAGGTGAACGTTATCTGCTCTTTGTGATTTTTTTCCATCAATTTGAAGTAATAAACTTTCTACTTTGTCCTTCGTGAAGTTTTTTTTGTTTATCCTCTTATTTGTTTTATCGTCGAGTGTGTTAATTTGTACTTCGTATCTTTTACTAAAGACAGAATTGAACTGGTGATTTAATATAACGGTTATGTCCTTCTTACTGTTTTTTTAGTTCACTGCTATCAGATTTGAGAGCTTGTATTAAAGTAGGTATTTTTAATTTGCTGTTTATATATAAAAAGAGTTTTTTGGGATTATTTTTGTTGTTTGCTAAATTGAACTTGTAGTTTTTTTTTTTGCTTTTTTTGATGTTTTTCTTATATCTCTACTTGCATTGCGATATTCCTTTACAAGTTCAATTTTTTTCCATTTTGAGGCTACGTTTTGTTTCCACAGCGTTGTCTTAAGTTGAGATAACATTTTTAAGTTATTGATCTCGCATGGTGCTTCTTTAGTTGTTAAATTTATTCTTTTTTTTGGAATGAATTTTTTACATAGATCATAGTAAAAGTTAAGTAATTTATCATAGCTTTCATTTGTGGTTAAGTTATCAAGGAAGTTTTCTCAGTTGATTAACTCTTTATTGATTTATAGCCGCCTTTGTAGTAATCGAGTTTCTTGCTTGAAAAGGTGTGGCCAGGTTTTTTGGAAATTAGAAAATTCCATTTGATTACTTAATGAGCTTGTTTAGTTGTTCCAAGTGGCGAGTCTGATTGTAGATTTTTTATTCGATTTACATAGTCACATATCACATAGTCAAGAGTGGTTTTACATTGTCCATTTGCTTGTATAAATGTGGGAAAGTCAACAAGTTGAGTGATAGAAGCATATCAATGAATTTTACAGATGAGTTTTTTTCAGGGCCAGTTACACATACGGTACCATCATTAAACCATTTCACATTTGGAAAGTTAAAGTCACTGCAGATGAGTGTTGAGGTGAATTTTTTAGTGTCAATAAGTAACTTTGCCTTGCTAATGCTTCTTCTAATTGCAGTATCGGTTGACAGATCATTTGTATATCTTGAGGAAGACCGTGGTCAATATAAACACCCTATTAGAAAGTTTTTATTGTTTATGTTTAACAAATTCCAAATTTGCTCGCAGTTTGTGTCTGTTAATTTTTTATAATCAATTTCAACAGATGCTAGGTCTTTGCTAACATAAAGTGCAACTCCTCCGTGATAACCTTCTCCATCGTTACGAAATTCATTGTAACTGTTCAGATGTTGGACTTGTGAACCATGTTTCACTTACTAAAATTATGTGGGGGCAGTTGACAAAGACATATGCTGTGAGTTCATTGAGTTTGTTTGCATTTAGCAATGTTGCATTGGTGTATATAAATCTTATAATTTTATCATTATTTATTGCCACTATCAAGTTATTAATTGGTTGCAAGTTTTTGGTGTCATGTGGCAAACTAAGCTGATGGCGGTATTGGTTTTTTGCTGCTGCAATCAAGTTGATATTTGATGATGAAGTTGCGGTATAAATTGGCGAGCAGAGATGTTGTTGTTGGGAATTGTTTGATAATATTACTATACTGTTAGCCGACAACAAGATTTTGGCGTTATGTGGCAAACCAAATTGGTGAAGGAATTCACTTTTCGTTGCCTTGTTCAGGCTAATATTTGGTGATGGAATTGCGGCATAACTTAGCAGGCTGAGATGATGATGTTGAGTATTAGCATGTAGATATTTATATATATATGTATATATATATATATATATATATATATATATATATATATATATATATATATATATATATATATATATATATATATATATATATATATATATATATATATATATATATATATATATATATATATGTATATATATATATATATATATATATATATATATATTATATATATATATATATATATATATATATATATATATATATATATATATATATATATATATATATATTATATATATATATATATACATATATATATATATATATATATATATATATTTATATATATATATATATATATATATATATATATTATATATATATATATATATATATATATACATATATATATATATATATATATATATATATATATATATATATATATACAACATAATGTGAAAAAATTGTATTAGTTTTACCAGGTAATCCAGCAGTAGGTGTAACTCTTTTTAATCTTGGTGTGCAACTCTCTCGACGCTAAAAAAAAAACTACTGCAAAAGAAACATAATATTTTGTGAAGAAACTGTTTTAGACATACACACATGTATACCACAGATCATATGTAACCAGGGCCGGGTTTACTTATAAATCAACTAGGCTGCAGCCTAGAGTCTAACAATTTTAAGGGCCCTGAAAAGTAATGAAAAAATTTTGCTCAGGTTTTTAGAAAAATGTTTAAAAAGATTACTTTTAGATTGCAATGATTGCTACATAATAATTCCTTCTGAAAATTTATTTATATTTTGTAAAGTTCTATTTGCACAACCAGTACAATTGTAACACTAAATCCCTTGAAGATTAATTCTGCACAAAGAAATACTAGAACAAATATATACAAAAGCGGTAGCACTAAACTAAAAAATTGAAAATAAAAGCAAACATGGAACGATTAAAGGCTGTATATACTATAAAATGATTTTTTATTCAAAATATTTTTGAAGGCTTAGAAATTTAATTCAGTTTAGGGCCCTCAAGAGTATAAATCCATCCCTGTATGTATCTAACAACACATTTTTCAAAATGTGTTTTTTAACTTTTCAAAAAAAATAAGTAAACACATAGATTGATTAAAAAAACAATTGCTGCTCCAAAACAAACACTTGGTCAATGTTGCATCAGAATCTCCACAAAATAAATAAGGAGAACATGCAAGTAGTACTACCCTGTAGCGGCACTTCTTGCATGTTCTCTCTATTTATTTAGTGGATATATATATATATATATATATATATATATATATATATATATATATATATATATATATATATATATTATATATATATATATATATATATATATATATATATATATATATATATATATATATACATACATTCATACATAACATCAGTGCTGTTTTTTTAAAATCAATTTACTATTTAGAATAAGTAGAGCCTGACTCAGAGCTATGGGCAACAAAGAGTAGAGCTCTCTGGCTCCAAATTATATTCCAAATAAAATAGACATTTTTTTTTCATCAATTTTTCAAATAAATAATTTATTGTGGAACCATGTATAGATTCTTATATTATTTAACAAACATAAATATAATTGAACAAAGAACTATCTGATATCAAATTTTAGTGTTAACTAATAAAACCTTCAAAAAAAATAAATTTTCAAGAAAAAAATTCTTGATGATTTTGCTTCCAATGCTCAAAAGAAAAAGCTTTGACAGACAGGTTTGTCCCCTTGTGGTCTGAAGCTTATTTTGTTAAATTTTCATATTTGAAAATAAATACGCACCAGTGCAATTTGATATCATCAAAACCAAATTCACTCTCAATCCAATTTCAAGGTTTAGGAATGTAGCTCTGAAATTTTGATCTTCAACAAAATTTGGTAGTAATATAGTTCCGTAGATTGGTCTTTTCCATAGTCGTTTTTGCATGAGTCAATCAAAGAAAAGTTCTAAACTATCCTGATAAACTTTTACCAATGCTTAAACTGCAATGGGAAAATTTATAACATTCATTTTTCTTAATCTGATTAAGAAATCCAAATCTCAATGGTACAGCTACATAGACATATTATCTATTTCTCTTACCACCTTTTAGTAAGAGAAACACATAGCTGGTCAACCACTAGGATAAAAGCTGATACTTTGCATTTCTCCTTTCAATCTAAGGTACTTTTGGCAGCTTCCTAATATTTATTGTTCCAAATATATATATTCAAAATTGTTACTTTTTCAATTCCATAAATGATTTTAATGATTCTAATGCAGGCATTGTTGATTTAGGAATTTTTTTTGCAGTGTTGAATCGCTTCAAGATCTTGTTCCAAATAATCGCAAATAAATCAGTTTCTAAATCATCTTCTGTAGAAGGTGTACTGCTTCATTCCTTGCAATGTCTTTTTGCTTTTTATAGGAAGATATGTTGATTAGATCTTCTTTGATTTTGTAATAAAAATTAACTATAGCTTCATAGCTTCAGCAACGTCCAACAATTGTCACTAAGCTTTTTCAAGAACTGTCAATTTTTTTTCTTTTATATTTTCTTTATGAGAATTCCCGTAAAAGTACTGTAGATAAAGATAAAACGCAAAAAAAAAAGAAAAGTTATTTTTTAGTGTTTACTAGTCTGAACTTGATTTTTTTTCTGAAGTCTGAGATTTTGGAGGCCTCTTTTGTTATGCATGCAGTTATAAAAGTTCAAACTTGAAAATTTTGAGAGAAAAACATGAATAAACACCATTAAATATCTTGAGTTGCACAAATCAGATTAAAAGAATAAAAAATTTAAAAAAAAAGATAAAAACTTAGAATAAAAGTATTTGATAATGAACAAGAATAATATAAATTTATAATAAAAAATAATAAATAATAAACTTAATATATAAAAAATAACTTAATATAAAAAAGATAAGTAATATAAATCATGCATTGAATTTAAATAATCAAAGGTTTTCATACTTAGTTTTATAATTTTAAGTTAGATAAGTTACATTAGTAATAGCTATAGAAAAAAATAAATAAAAAGGCTTTATGTAAAAAATAAAAATTAAAGTAGAGCCATATGTAAAAAAATTTTTTTACATTTGGCTCTACTTTAATTTAAATGGCTCATGTCAATCTAAACCTTCTGATCTAAGTAATTAAACTAAAATTTAAAAACAAATAAAATAAAACAAATGCTGAAAATTTAAAATTAAAAATATTTTTAATTCTAATCTTTAATCTTTTTTAAGAAAAAACTTACGTAAAAGTAAACATTTGATGGAATGTCTAATCCATTAATAGAAAGTACAACTCTATATTCAAATATAGCATCACCATCAGGAACTTTGCTTAAATGATAAAACAAATTTCAGGTCCAAATTATAAATATATTTATAACATATAACCATAATTATAATACCTATCAAATTGAAATATCCAAATTAAACATATGAATTAAAATAATAACAATTTAAAATTTAATAGTTAAAAAATGTATAAATATGTATAAAAATGTAATAATATAATTTTATTATTATTATCAATGCTATAATCTTATTATTATTAATAATTATATTAATGATATAATCAATGATATAAGTATTATTATCTAAAAAATAATAAGAATAACTATAAAAATACTCTGTTTCGCAAGACAAAATTTCATGACTTGAGGCTGTAGCAACCATTTTACAGTAGTTTACAGATAAAGAATATATATTTATCATCTTCACTGTAATTGTGTTTTCTGATTGATCAGGGAATTCTAAAACATGAAATATAGTAATTTAAAAAATATTGATGGTTTTAACTTATTCTTACTTTTTCTGCCAAAACTCCTTTTAATTATTTTAAGTTAAAAAAAAAATTTTTTAAACAAAATAAAGAATTTAAATTTTTGAGAAAACAAAATAAGTTTTATTGTTCTTTAGAAAAACATAAAAAATCAACTTATGCAAGCTGAGTTTTATAATGATATTTCAATAGTTGATAAGAGTTTGAGTTGATAAGAGTGCTGAGTTTCATAATGATATTTCAAACTTTAGTATAGTTATATCTTAAGTATTTATATTATACTAATATTTCAAATTTTTATATTATTTTAAAATTTTTGTTATATTTGTACTTCTTTGTTAGTATAAATATAATAAAAAATTTTATTACTAAGTTTTTAGAGGCAGACACAATAAATATTCATATAAAATTGGAGGTTTGTGTTTAGATAATATTTAAAATACAAAAGATAGAAGGTTACAGAAGAAGAGATAGAAAGAAAAAGATATGAGATAAAAGATAAAAAATACATTTTTGTATAATAATTTTCAGGAAAAAAAGATAAAGAAGTATATTATTTGAGACTGAAAAAAAAATTTATGTTATTTTTGTTTTAAAAATGTACATGATGCCTTTCCAAAACCAAACCCTTAAACACATACAATAATATTGAAGATGGCAAATATTTTAACAATGAATTTTGCATTTTATATTAGTTTATTATTAACCTCAATTAAATATACTTATTGAATGAATGTATAAATTACTCACCTTTTATGAGATTTGTTGATTTAGAATGGTTGTAGAGTTGCCATCATTATTTAAACTATTTTATGTTACTTTTTTTCAAATACTTTTTCCTTGAACATTACTCAACAAAGTTGACATTTTGATTAGGAGTTAAATGCTTTGAATTTCCATTCCTTTTTTTTTTTAATTTTTTTTTTAATTTTTTTTTTGTTTTTAAAGTAAAAAACTTTTTTCAAATTTATTTAAAAATTAAATAAACAAAAAACTCAACTTCTTTAAGATTAAAGCCAAATAAGATTTAACTTAATTTTCAACAACCTTGGTAGGAAAATAGAAAAAAAATTTAAAGCGTTTGTATAAAATACTAATGCTGCAAATGCAAAGTTTGCTTTTTTCAACAATATATTTTTTGAATTATCTCAAATCATTGACATAATGAATTATTAGATAAATGCATTAAAAATTATTCAATAAATAATGCATTAAAAAAGTACTCATTTTCAAATACTTTATGTGCTAAAAAAACTAATATAATAAACTAAATTTTTTATTGAAAACAACTTTGTTTTTAAAAAAATATTTTTACATTACAAATTTATGTGTAATTTGCTAATTTTGAAAATCATTTTAAAATTTGTTTAATTTTTTCAAGATGACACAAAATATAATTTTGATGAGGACTGCCTTAACTTTATTGGATGGTTTTGATGCAGTTCATGTGTGATCATGATAATCATACCAAAAGAAATATATTTAAATTAAGCATTAGAAATGTCTTTAATTTTAGTGTGATAATATTTCATATTATTATATATTATTACACAATAATATATAAAATATCTTGATTATCTAAAAATGACATTATATATATATTAAATTTTTTAAAGTTAATTAACATATTTTGTATTCAATGCTATGAAGATGTAAAATAAAAATTTTCAAATTAAAACTAAAAAATTTTTCCTGCGAAAAAAAAAAATCTAAGATCTATGACTTAATTGAAAATTTTAATGACCACAAAAAGCACACTTCAATATAACTTATCATCATTTAATGACCACAAAAAGCACACTTCACTATAATTTATCATCATTTAGTTATGCTACATTCAAGTGTAAAACACATTTTACATTTAAATCTGACAATAATGTAATGCATTCTCATACTGTTGCACAAGTTCTTATAAAAATTCTTTAATTTTTTACATGTTTAAGCTCTAAAAATTGATTTATTTCTGTAATTATGTTGATCATATCTTTATCTTTATAGTTAAATCCAAGCATTATAGAGAATATGATAACTACACATAATCTACCACTGTTAAACTAAGTACTTGAGCATGGTACTCATGTACCAGAGTACAATAGATATAGTTTTAAATAAAAAATTTGGCAACACAATAAGTGGTTCTAATTCAAGTATAGAAGGCACAGGCGAGGATATATAGGTACAGGCGAGGATATATAGATACAACATTTAGTTAATTATTTTTCAATGTCAACATTTTTGTAACAAGTTAAGCTATTTACATCATAAAAGTTTGTTTTGTTTTTTAATTCTGAAGTAATAAAACTGAAATGAGTCTATCCTATCACTTATTTATTTAGCTAGAAGACCAGCAAAGTTATTTATGTTAACTACGTTTCTTATTGTTAAATAACTGTGCTCCTAATTGTTAATTAGCGATTGATTGATTTCTTTTATTGACAAAAACTGTTGATAATGTTATATTCTTTTAAATTAATTTTTGCTTCAAAGAATTTTAACAAGATTCTTAAAGTTAGTACGTTTATACTTGAGTTCATAATTAGAATTACAGAATGCATCAAAACTAAACTGTGTTTATAATATAACTTGAAAATGTCTCATTTTAAATTGGCAAGAAAGACTTATTAAACGCAAACCATACTTTTATATGCAATTAAAATTAGGAAAGTTCAATATGTAATTTAACAAACACGAAACAAATAGTAATATGTAATTTTGTATTGAGTTCAATGTGCTTTAAGGCGGTAAAAAACTCTTAAAATTAAAAGCCTTTTTTTTTTCAATTTTTCTACTTGAATTAATAAAAATTATCGCAGATTTTTCATTTCGAGTCTATTTTATGAAGAAAAAAAAAATCAGATTTTTATAAATAGAAATAACGGTATAAAACAATTTTTT
This sequence comes from Hydra vulgaris, assembly GCF_022113875.1. Lineage (NCBI taxonomy): Eukaryota > Metazoa > Cnidaria > Hydrozoa > Anthoathecata > Hydridae > Hydra > Hydra vulgaris. Next base: position 10,207,984 of record NC_061166.1, read on the forward strand.
CATATTATTTTTTTTAAACGCCGAGTTTATTCCGTTGCTATGTAAACAATTTTAAGAAATAACAGCGAACTGATGTTCGAGGAAAAAAACTAGACGAATAACAGTTTTTGGAGCTTTTAGGAACAGTAACAGAAATAAGATGAGACTTAATTGAATGACGAGTAACACGAGAATGAATTGTAGTAGATAGCACAAGAGACGCTAGCTCTTTAGAGCAGTGCCCATTATAGTATTTGTAGAAAAGAGAAAGAGAAGCAAGATTACGACGATGTGACAGAGGTTGAAGGTTGGCTGCAAGAGCAGGTCCAACTATGTTTACAACGCGTTTTTGCACCTTGTCTAAAAGAGAAAGGGCATCGTTAGAAGATCCGCCCCAGATATGGCAAAAGTATTCCATACAAGGCCGGATTTGAGATTTATAGAGAATTTATAGAGAATTGAGAGTAGGAATCGCAATTATAGTTAGCCAAAGGACCGTCACAAAGAAAGCTTATAGTATTAGTAAGTAGAGTGATAATAGGGTTAGTCTGAAGAAGAAGTACAAAATAAAAATGTAAAGAAAAGGTACCATAGTGGAACCACCTAAAATATCTTTAGATATATGATATTTGGATGACAGGAAAAAGTTATTCTTATTTTGAGGTTTTTTTGGCAATTTTTTTGTAAGCTAAAATACTCACAATAAATATTAAGAAATTTCAAAAAAAAGTAACCCTAACCCAACAACAAAACTTAATTACTACAAGACTACAAGTCTAGCTTTACAAGCATAGACTTCTTCGTTACAAATGATGCATGTATAGCCAGAGCCAGTTTTGAACTATGAACCTCCGGTTTTGAAGCTAGAATTCTAACCACTACATCACGGTTGCTATTTTAATGTAATAAGTTACTTTAAAATAACCATGAAAACGGCATTAATTGAGATAAGTCCCAACCACAATTAAGCCTCTACAAAAAAAAGTTAAACCCTAAAAATAAGACTCGTAAAAGTAAAACTCGTGTTGGTCTTTTTTGGCACATATTCTAAACAATCATTTATTTCTTTAGATTTTATGTATGAAAACAAAAATAAATTTAGTGGAAGGTTGCGCAAGATGAGCATGTTCCTAAGATGGTATAACTTATTTTACGGGAAGACTAATAATTTTTTTGCGAACTTTTTTGGTTAAGAATTTTCATACAAGTTCAATGGTGTTATTTATTTTAATTTCTTGGTTGTATAGTTATTATTCTTTGATTGTTTTACTGTTAAAAAAGTTTAACATCCTCGTCATATTTTTTTATTATTCAATATCTTGTAATTACGTCAGAAAGAAACGACATCATTAAAAATTTATTACATCTTCAGTATTTTATGCTTATCTACTGCTAACTCCATGTGTTACATGAGATGATACATAAGCTGTTGTCATGCTATTTTAATTATGATAGTACTTGATGAAATTGTTTAAGATAATACGTTTTTAAACGCTCGAGATGAGATGCGGTTTTTTATTAAGAAAAGCGCGTTTTTCTCCGCGGAACTTTATTTTGGTAATTCAAGAGCGAAAGTTTTTTTCAAAAAATAGTATCCTTAACTTTTTTAGAGATCGGAAAGATTTTTTTTTTTTTTAAGGTTGAGATAATTACTTTTTACTTAAGTATAGTCCTTGACTATACAATTTTTTTTTTTTTTTTTTTTTTTTTGTGATTAGTTTTTCGTTATTTTGAGTTTTTTTTTTTAATTCACCTCCCAAAGGCCGAGAAATCCACTGCAGACAAGGAGGCTAATTAATTGTGGTTATAACCCTCCTTTAACTCGATAACACCGAAACACGAACCTTAACGAACAAGACCGCTGCGCAAAGATTTGAATGAAACGAGAATCAAATTATGATATTGGTTGTAAATATATATTATATAGCCTCGATGCTAAGGTGCAGGCTTTCACTTTCAATCTTGAAGGTAAAAAATTACATAAATAAAATTATCGTTTCGGCCAAAATTCCGGTACACACTTAGTATAAAGTAAGTTTACAAATTATACACACGCTTATTGTTAGTAAAAGATTGACTGATGGTTCGTTCGAGTTTTGTACCATGTAAATATTATATAAATCCGACGTATCGTTCATGAGATCTGAAAGATTTAGTAAAAATTTGCTCAACTAGCCTTGCTCTTCCCTACTCCAAGAAGTCTTTACGGTCTTGTCGCAGGGTACCGCTAAACTAGGAGGTCCATACCTCATTTCTTTAAAATTTACCTATCTTAACGATAATAAAAATCTGTCTCGGCCTTATGCCCGATATCTTACACTCTGAATAAATTCTCTAATTTAAACGATACTTATTTAATATTACATTAAACTTGTTAGTTTAAACTGAAAAGTTTTTACATATTCATAAAAACTCACTTTCTTAAGTGGATAAAAAAAAAAAAAAATAAGTTAGAGATGAGTATTGGATAAAAATATTTTTTATTAATATTTAAAAAATATATACCTCGACCGTAAATTTTGATTATAGTTCCTCCCGCATAACTTCCGCAATTAGGTTGAATGTAACCGATGCTTGTTGCAGCTAGATAAACAGTAATAAAGATTTAGTAGAAAGGCTTGGTATTAAAGAACAGTATTAAAATTTTAAAAGATTTAGCTAATAATATAAAATTCAATATTTCTTGAAAGTTTTTAAGATATTAAAAATTATGATCTCAAAAAAGTAATCATTTAATTTACTTATTGTCTAAACGACTACAGTTAATTATGTTAATTACACACAATGATTATAACTATGATATAAATTATGCTAATAATAATAATTATTATCATTAACTGTATTTAAGTTATTACTTATAAGATTATAAAAATTATATCACTAAATATACAACATAAAAGTTTTCATTTTAATAAACTCTAATACTTTTACATGAATTAATGCATTGAAATGTTTAGTGATAAGTTACTTTTTTAAAATCACATCCTTAACAATAACGCATTTATGACTCTGTTTGAACCACGGATATGTGTACAGTGGAGTGCTTGATCAAAAAAGTCGATCAAATTATTAAAAAAGGGTTCTAAGAAAAAATCCTCCCAGAAAAGATCCTCCGGGAAAGAGTTCTCCCGAAATAATCCCCCGAGGAAAAATGCCTCCGAGAAAAAATCCCCCAGGAAAAAATCCCCCTAAAAAAAAAAATCGTCGCAAAAATATACTTTTAATATAAGAAAAAAACCTTTAACAATTGTAAAAAACTTTTAACAAGTATCAAAATAAAATAAAAAGTCAAAAACAAAACCGGAATTTTATATTTTTTAAATAAAAAGACTGCCTGCCCTAGCCAAACCCTCAGCAGATGTAGCAGCACTTTCTTGTAGCAGTAGGTTAAAAGACAGCCGATGTAGCAACACTTCCTTGTAGCATAAGGCTATAAGATAGTCGATGTAGCAGCACTTTTTTATAGCAGCAGGCTTGTATGATTTTATAAATTTTTCTTTTTGGGGATCTTTTCCGGGGGGATTTTTTTATCGTTTTTTTTTCCTTTTTTCCGTTCTTTTGGTCGGGGGATTTTTTCCGGTTACCTTAATAAAGTTACTGCAAATTAATTTTAATTCAGTTAATTGAAATATTACAAAAATGTATTTTTAAGAAGTATATTTATAAATATATATATATATATATATATATATATATATATATATATATATATATATATATATATATATATATATATATATATATATATATATATATATATATATATATATATATATATATATATATATATATATATATATATATATATATATATATATATATATATATATATATAAACATATATTTACATATACATATATTTCATATATATACATATACATATATTTCATTTTAGAGAATACTTCACTAAAAAATTTTTAATAAACTTAAATATTTCAAACAAGCTTCATCAAAGTTACCGCATAAATTATTTTTTTTTTAATTAACTTTTTTGTGTGTAGACTTTAAAAAAGGTGTAGATTTAAAAAAACTCATTTGCTCGGCGTAGACATGGAAGTATTTAGATATTTAATACTTCCATGGTGTAGATAAGATGATTTTAATATATCGGGTCCGTATAACACTTTTCTGACCTAGACCTAATTCTGATCTGGTATCTCAGTTATGACAGAAATTAAATAAAATTATATTCCAAAAACTAAATTTATAGCACTTTTGCCAGGTATTTTTTAATTCTATTAAGAATATAAATCAAGCGATAAAATGTTGAAAAAATAAGCCTGAACCCAGTGGGCACGGGACCTAAAAAAGACGTCTTTTGAACGTTCAAAAGACGTCCAAAACGTTCATAAGACGTTTAAAAAACGTTTTTTTTACGTCCGTGCTCATTGGGAAGTGGTGAAATATCGCAAAAGGCCTTTTGAACTTGATTCTGTGAATTGCACACAGTTTTTTTTAAATAGATATCATTTTTCGATCGAACTACTATCAAAATCGACGGTCTAAGCCAAATAATCTTTAGCCAAAAGATTGCAATTGCATTTTTAATACTGCGATCTGGTGTTGTTATGACTTCATTTTTACATTCGTTGTGAACTTATTTTGAAAATTATTAAGTCGCTTTCGGTCATAATTAGTCGGTAATACAAAATTGACCACTTATCTTTCTCTTATACAATATACCGTCGGTATACAAGGAAAATGTACTAAATCCTTTTTCGGCAGTATGGAGTAACTTGTACCACTATTTAGTATTTTAAATTCTCTATCATTTGATATACCACACAAATTTAATAAATCAATTATCAATGAGTTATTAAAATTTATTATTGCAACTACAGGTAGACGGGCCCCAAAAACCACATGATTTTTTCTTTTGTCATTTCTTTAGTATAAAACAAATAATTTAAGTTTTTTTTGCTTTTTTATATACTTTGAAATGGTAAAAGTTCTTCACAGAGGTTAAGAAGTATTTTAGTATTTTTATTTTACTTTTTTTTTCAGTAAAGTTTCTCTATATTTAAGTAAGGGACCTCAAAAACGACATGGCTTAAATTGTTTATAACTTTTTTTAAAAATAGTTGAAAGTTTCCAATATTTTGGATATGCTTGTTATATTAAATTTACGCTTCATATAGTATTTTGATTGCGAACTTATATTTAAGGAAGCACCTAAGGCGCTACAAAAACCATATGTTTTGGATCTCAAAAATCACATGAGTTATTTTAGTTTTTAAAAAAGTCTATGTGATATTACAAAAAAATCGAAAATATGTGTAGATTTGTAGTAGTTGTAACAAGTTTTTTGATGATAAAGAATTTATAAAGAGATTTTATTTTATGTTTTTGGATAGAGGACAGATTTAGTTCAGTTCAGTAAACTTTTGAAAATGTTTTATTTTTCGGCAAATAAATAAGTATAAGTAACATCAATAAAAAATTCAAAATAAGCTTGCAAATGAAGTCACTAAATCCAAGTTCGAATGCTGAAGTACTTATAAAAAGAAAAGCGTTAGAAAAAAACAAATAACTTGAAGCTGCTGTTCAATGGTGTAAAGAAAATAATATAAGAGGACATGCTGCAATTAAAACAAGACAATTCACACTTATTAAAGATCGTGAAACAATAAACCGGAGACTTGATGGGAAAATAGTTAATGGTCTTGAAAGACAGTACTGAACAATTCTCTTGGAGACAGAGGAGATGTAAATTGTTTCATACATTAAAAATAATAACCGAGCAATGCAAGGTATAAACAAAGCAGAACTAACAAAATTTATCCTTGATGTTCTGAAAATTAGACAATACACAAATAAAAGGTTGAAAGTTGGGAGAAAATTAGCAGCATTATCAGCAAATGCAAAAAACGCTCTGACAAAAAAAAAGTATTTTTGTTTGTTATATATTTTTTTAAATAGTAGTAAAAGAAAATATGGTAAGAGAAGGTTGTTTGTAGTTACAGGAGTTGTAGTTTGTTAGAAATGCTTTTTTGCTTTGTTTTTCATATATTTTATGTTTCAGTTGCAGATTAGGTAAATCAATCTGGATGCGCTTTAATGCAAATAATTCAAGCTTAACACTCAAGCGACAAGGAAATGTATCAATAAATAAATAACTGCACAGGAGAAATGGCATGTGTCTTCCTTGGTATGAGTAAATATTGTGTTTTTGATTAAATTTTATAATATACACATGTTTTATTTAAAATTTAACATAGACCTACCCTTTGTTATTAGTTGTGTACTTTTATGTTATTTACTTTTAATAAATGTAAAGTACAGTAACAATAGTTACTGTATTTTAGATTCATTGAAAATAGTTTGATCAAAGCTGAATTACTTATTGTTTTTTATGGTTGTCTTTAGACGCTCTTGCAGAAGAATTAATTGAAGCTGGCATTATAACTGAAGCATAACATAAGGAGACAGGAATTTGTTCTGGAAAAATTAATATAAGGAGAATATTTAATCATGACAAAACATCACAGTTCATCAATTTTGGTTTTAATGGAACTCCTGCTGGTCTTGTTTTTGCTGAAAAGAGGAAACATGCTGTAAAATGATAAGAGAGAACCGTGAATACGTCACCATACATCCTTTAGCATCATTTTCATGGTAGCTATTACCATATCACTTTTTTTCATAAACATTTATAACAGAGATTGAAAGGATGACATTGTATTATATTTCTTTGTGATTATAGGAGACCTCTGTGTCTGTAAAGTACTCTTTGGTACTGTTGGAATAACTAATCAAATGACTTCACAGGAAGCTGTGATAAATATTCAGCATCTTATGATAACAACGTGCAATCATGGTGTATCGGATCATAATTCGTTATTAGAGATGTATAAAGAGTTTGATGAATATCTTATTGAAAAAAAAGTGGCACGGCCAGTAGTTTTGCTTTCTGATAGACATTGTTCACGCTTTAATTTCGATGTCTTACAGTTTTCACAACCAAAAAATATACGAATGTTCCTAAATCCACCAGATACCACTGGTATGACACAGCTTTTAGACCAACTCAACAAAAACCTTCATCATGAGTATCATAGTATGAAAGAAAATATTTTTACTGATTTTAACTCATTAAATAAAGAAGCTTTTATGATGATCTTAGGACGCATTTGAAATAAATGGGCCCCAAAACAATAAATAAACAAAAAAAGAAAATGAAACAAAAAAAAAGAAAAAGAAAAAGAGAATAAAAGAGAAACATATTTGCGGTGTAAAAATGAATGCAACTGTGCTGAAGTGTGTGTCATGCCATAAAACTACAGCAGTACTCTTCTTGCCACAATGTACAAAGGTCAGTTTGCGGAAAGTTATCATGTAAAGTGGATGGAAAAGAACAAATAATGTTTCTAGCTGTTGCAGTAACCAACAATTCCCTTAAACGTAAGGTTATTGAGCAAGAAAGTGATGAATACACTAGCAGCTAGAAGGATATACCAAGAAAGTGAACTTATAGCTCTTATGGCCATATTACAGATTAAGCTTTTTAATTAAATTATTTTCCATTATACTTAGTCGATTAGTTGATCAACTTACATAATAGTCAATAGTTTCAAGGATGTATAAAAATATTTTTAAACTGTCTTAAAGACAAATAGAGCTATACGTAAATTTTTTTTTAAAAAATAACTATTTTCATCTACTTGTTAATAGAAAAATAAATTTTAATTAAAAAAAGAAAAACTCTTTTTTTAATATTAAATTTTTAATCTGTATTTATATTTTTTTGTTAATGGACCCCAAAAACCACACAGAAATAATACATTTGTTAATTTAAAATATTAAAAAAAGACTTTTTTTTTAATTTTTTTACAGAAGCATGACCTCGATTTTTACAAAAAATCTTGGCAAATTTAAATGAAAATTTCAAGTATATATATATATATATATATATATATATATATATATATATATATATATATTTGATTTCTGATTTTTAAACAATTTCTTTAGACATACAATATAAAAATGAGACATCTAATAAACTCTTTAAAAACGATCAGAAGTTAGATATTTTTAGGCATATGATAGACACCAGTTAAGACGTCTGATTTTTATACATTTAGATATTTTTAATATATTATAGATATTTTTAAATTTTTAAAAAAAAATTCCTTTTTTTCAAAAAATAAAAATATCATAAAGTATATTTTTGATTAAATCAAATGAACTTTTAATCTTGTTACTATTAGGCTATAAAAAAGACTCTGCGTAAAAGCATAGATTTTTTATATATGTATATATATTTTTTAGACATATAAAGTTTCAGAATTAAAAATGTTGTTTATAATATTTGTTATACGTGTTTATAATATTTTTTATGCCATATGTTATCATTCACTATTAATTCCTACACAACAAAATTCTCTTTTGTTTACCCCTAATACATCACACACACACACACACACACACACACACACACACACACACACACACACACACACACACACACACACACACACACACACACACACACCCCAGTGGGCATTTCGACGTCGAACGAGCGTCGAGCGACGTCGGATCTCGACGTCGGATCGACGTTGGGTTTACGTTGGAAATGGAAATGTTATTTGACGTCGGATAAACTGACATCGCACGACGTCGGCATTCCGATGTAATTCCAACGTGTTTTTTGAAAACTAAAAATTGTTGCCTTAGGCAGGTATCGAACCTCGGTCGATTAGAAACTAATTCCTACGCGCTTACCACTATACCACAGCGACTTATTACTAATTGAGTTTATTTATTAATTTATACTTTTAGCTATTTGGGAATTATTACTTTAATAAGAAATAATTTTGTTTAAATATTATATAAATATTAAAACGAATAGTTATATATTATAAAAAATGTATACTCGAAAATGTTAATAGTTAAAAAACTATGCTAGTGCATCATACAAAACCTCATGATGTTTTATCAACCATTATTCAAACTTCTTTCCATTAAAAAAAAACCCGCTTAGTTCACATATTTATTGAAGAGCGCAATTGCACACATATTGTTGGGTTTGGATTAAATTTTCATCAGCGATGTCTTACGACGTTGTTCCGACGTCGTTTTAAGGACGTTGGATTGACGTCGGAAGACGTCAAAAGACATCAGAGTACGTTAATATTATGACGTTGCCCGACGTCTTTTTATCGACGTTGGATCGATGTCAGTACTGCGACGTTTTTTGGACGTCTTTAATAAGATGTCGGAACAACGTCAAAATACATCGAAACGACGTCAGGGGATGTTGAGATAAAGACATCGCCCGACATCATTTTACTGACATCGGAACAACGTCGGAATAGGTCTTTTGACATCGCTGATGAAAATCGTACGTAAATCCGACGTCGGATTGACGTCGGGTGCCCACTGGGACATCTTCAGAATCAAAAGTATTGAATTGTAAGATATTGGCAAACATTCTGCTTCACTTCTCGCAAATGTGCCATAGATCATTCCCTCAAAACGTTTGTGCAGCAATCTAGTTTTTTTTAGTTTTTTTTTATGACACTAGTAATAACAAATTTAGTATCTAAAGAAACAAGGTAATACCTAAAATGTATTCTGTGACTTAATTTAAACTGTTTACCATTTTTAAAACTTAATAGTACCGCCCTTTCGATCCTTATGACTTATATCTTTTGTTGAATAAGCAATAAAAGTAAAACATTTGACTTGCGATTAAACATTTAACTCAAGTATTTTATTAAACTCTTTAGAGAGTCTAGTAAAGCAATTGAGTAAAATGTTTTAAACTCAAATTTGAGTAAGTTAGGCGTTAGATATTTGCTTGATTACCCGGAATACTTGTAATTTAAAAAAGTTTTTAAATTACTCGGCTATTTTTCAAAAGTTTATTTGTAATTCTATCTATTTATTATCGTTTTCATCTATTTATTATCGTTTACAATTTTAATTAATTATGAACTGTAATTACTTAACTTAAACTTTAGTTATTAATTTAATCTTAAACAAATAAAATTATATAGTATTGAAATTTGAATAAGTATAATTTAAAATAAATTGTTAGTTATTATTATTAAGTATTATTAACTATTTATTTAGAAATAACTTATATTGCTGATTAATTAACTTAACAAATAATTAGTTACCTAAAATTAAAAAAGCAATATTTATATAAACTATATAAAAAAAGCCATTGTTTATACAAATACAAAATCATAACTAATAAAGTTTATAAATAATACTTACCCATAACTAAAGACTGACGGACGACAAACAGAAGGAGAAACAATTTTAAAGTTTTCATGATATTTTTTTGCTGAGTTGAAAATACTACATGACATTCATCTTCAGCAAGTTATTCTAATTAAAAGCAAAAACTTATTAGTTGCATGATGAAAAAAACAAAAATATAATTTATAATAATAGTTCGTATTTTACATCAATAAATAATTGTAATTCATTATTATCAATAATTTTCAGATAATATAATTAATAATTCAATTCCATTTTTGATCATTATATCAATAACAAAAATGTTTCTTTCAAAATCTGTTACTTTTTTATGATTTATTTATTCGTTTGGTGAAGTAATAGTGCTTGCGGTTCGAATATGAATAAGTTAAATAAAACATGTTATGTTAAGTAATGAAAAAGTTTTTTTTACCAATAACAAACAATTTATTAATAAAATTACAATAAATAAAAGTAATTATATATTGGGCTCGTATTAAGCTAGAATTTTATGTTGTTAGAATTATTATGAAATCTAAACTAAATGCATGAGGCGGATTTACAACTCGTCGATTGATGCAACTGACGGATAAAAAAATTGATATAAATATTAACATAAGGACATCTTTTACCTGCTTAATATAAGAATGTCGATCTTTTTATTTATGTTAGAAAATTGATTTTGAAAAAAGTTTACAGTGAAAACTATGCTTTGCAGAGGATGAAAAATTTATTTTACAAAACCTCCTAATGTAAATCATATTAAGCCGGAAATGAGAAAACTGGACAAGTTAATTGGTTCCTCACTACTAAATAGAGTTTCAACGGTTTCAACTTAGTTTTAAATCGTGTTTGCATTAAGACAAATAAAACTATGATAAGGGTTTTTATCTTCAATTGCAAATATTGCTATGTATCTTTTCCTTCCTCTCCCTTTTAAGTTTTTTTGTTTGCACAGTGGGCGTGTTACGTCATTTCCAACATGATGTATGGCGCTTTTCTCTGATGATCTTGATTTTTTTGATGATTCAACAAATATAATTAAACTGATCAACAAGTATATTTAAACTAAAAACATCCAAATCTTCGTAGTTTCTTCGTAGTTTCAACATCCTCAAAAACATTCTTATTGATTTTAATTTTTTCATATTCTCTCTAAGCTATTTAATATCTCCTTCTTTAATGGAATTTTCCCTGACATTTTGAAACTATCTTGTGTCATTCCAGTATATAAAAATGACTCAAAACTCTCATGTACTAACTATAGACCAATTTCAATTCTTTCTAACATTAGCAAGCTACTTGAAAAACTAATGTACTTTAGATTATACTCATTTTTGAACTCATTTAACTGTTTAAATGAGTTTCAGTTTGAATTTCGATCAAAACACTCTACTTGCCACGCTTTAATAAGTATAACCGAAAAAATAAAAAAGGCACTGGATACTGGTCATTTCGTAGGTGGTGTTTTTATCGACTTACAAAAAGCGTTCGATACCGTTAATTATACCATTTTAATTTCTGAACTTGAACATTACGGAATCCGAGAAGTTGCTTCTAACTGGTTGAAATCTTATCTTTCAAATCGAAAACAGTTTTTTAGCATTAATGGTTACAAATCAAATAACAAACGTATAGTTTGTGGTGTTCCCCAGGGTTCTGTTCTTGGCCCTTTATTGTTTTTGATTTATATTAATGATCTAAATAACTCTGTCCACTTCTCATCAGCCCATTTTTTTGCTGAAATACTAACATCATCTCATCATTCCTTATGTAAGAATATAAACTTAGACCTAAAAGATTTAGTTCATTGGGTACACGCAAACTTAATTTCTCTGAACTTGGAAAAAACTGAACTAATATATTTTTTTATCTCAATTTTTATCTTTATTTTTAAGACAAAAACTTTTATACAGCAATCGTAAAACTAAAATTAAAATTCATGATAAACGTTTAATTCCAACACACGTTGTTAAATATCATGGTATTTGTATAGATTCGAACCTCTCATCGAATTTTCATGTATATACATTACGTAAAAAACTTAATTGAGCTAATGGTATGCTTTCAATAATTCGCAATTATGTTGATAAAACTACCCTCAAGAATCTGTATTTTGCAATTTTTCAATCTCATCTCATTTACTGTTGTCAAGTTTGGGGACAAATTGGCAACTGTAATATTATTAAATTGTTATCAGCTCAGCCCTAATCAATCCGAATAATTAATTTTTAACTCCCTAATACAGAAACTTCAAAATTCTTTAAAAAACTTAAAATTCCTACCTTGTCAGCACTAGTTAATTTAGATAATCTTCTTTTTGTTTTGAAAACCTCCCTATAAAACTTTGAGTTATGGTAAGTATTCAATTACACAATAGTGCATCAGTGAATGGAACCGAAGTCTTGTGTGCATTTTGAATGAGTTTGAAAAATTAAAATTTCAAAATAATTTATCTTCATTTCTTTATTTAAAACAAATAAAATTTTAACAAATCAAAAAAAAAAATTATTTTAAGTTTTTATCATTATTAATTTTCTTTAGTTTCCTTTTTTTTTTTTTTTTCTAACTATTTCTATAGAAACTTTATTATTTTTGTCATTAATATTTATTAACTTTATTACTGCTGTTTTTATTATTACTATTATTATTTCAAATTAGTATAAATGCTATTGTTTTTGCTGTTATTTTTGCTTTATTAATGAATAAAGTTTTTATGTTATTATTTTTTTTTAAATTAATATTATTAATATAACTATTTGGTGTCACTACTTTGATCAGGATTCTGTATGAGTGACTCCTTCCTTTAATCAATTATTTATATTTATTCCTAATAATTATATTTTGATTTTATTATTTATAATATTTTTATAATTTATTATTTATAATTTATTATTTATAATATAATTATAGATTATTATTTTTATTATTATTTATAACATTATAGTTGTTCTTTTTCCTATTATTTTTACTATTGTTATTACTAATATATTATTGTAATTATATGATTGTGAATTTTGACGGGGTAAACTAAAAACCTGCGTCCGCCACTGATTCTGTGAAAAAATGTATTGATTCTTATCAAATTTTTTTAATTACTTTGTGTATTACTTCATCCATTTACAGTAATTGTGGAAGTTTTTTTTGGCGTTTTAAATAGATAATTTTCAGTCAGGAAGCAAAATTTCAAACTTGAGTATATGAGTATGTTTTACAAAAATTTCCATTGTGGGTTGTTAACCATTAAGTCTCTAAAACTTTTGCTCCCTTTACCAAGAGACTTATATGTTACCAAGAGACTTATATGTTGCCAAGAGACTTATATGTTACCAAGAGACTTATATGTTACCAAGAGACTTATATGTTAAGAAATATGTTCGAACGGGTATTTGTTTTAAAAATTACGCTATGAATGTCTTTTAAAGGTTTTTTAAAAGTCTTCTAAATGTTCTACTCTTTAGAAAATTTTTTAAAAATAATTGCTCCTTGGGGTTATTTACTATTATTATTCTAAACTAAGTTTACATTTATCAACAGATCTTAAAGTTCATTAACTAATATTTTAGTGTTCTAATGTTCTCAAACACCAAAAAAAGCAGCTGCAATCCATGATTTATTGCAATGAAATAGTTGTGCTAAAAATGATTTCATACAAATATAATTTATGATTGTTTAAAGATCTGAAAATTAGAGTCAACTCTGTACTCCTTACTGCCAACAATAACTCAAAGGATATAAATTCTTTTTAATACTAAATAAATACACCTTAAACATTAAAAAATAAGTTTTTCTAGTATTGTGGTCTAATATATTTTCCAATATATGTGTGCGTGCAGAGGGCACGATACGGGTAATGTACATAATATTTGGGAGGTGAAAATATAGCCTAGCAGCGTACTCTAAGGTTGTTTGCTATCTAAATTATATTTACGTTAAAAAATCAAGATAAAGTTTAAAAAAATATTTTTTAGGTCTAAATGGGTTTATGTGGTTAGTTATCAACTAACCACATAAACCTCCTAATAAAACATATTAGTATTCAAATGTTTTTAAATCGTTTTGTTAATGTTAGCAAAGTGTTTATTCATATTGTCAAGAGAACTTTTCATTTTCTCTAATTTTAAATGCATTAACTTTCAATTAATTCTTGTGGCCACTAATGCTCCTGGCAGAAAAGCCTTTAACAGGAAAGAGAGAAGAATGGCTCTGCTAAGCCATGGCTTTGTATAATTCCTACTAGGTCATGCATGACCTAGTAGGATTTATACATCTATCTGATAATTTTAGAAGCCATCTTAATTCAAGAGGAGAAACAACAAACAAAGTTATGGAGAATTAAGAATTTCTTCACCAGATTTGAGAATTAAAAAATTTTCTCAAATCTGGTGAAGTTCTAGAACAAATATTGTCTAGCACAGTCATTGATTGATATGAAACTAACGCCGAGTAAATAAAACCAAACAAAGCGAAAAATGTGTACAGTTAAAACATTTTGGAGCAGAGTGGGATGCTAAGCATGTCAAAAAAAGTCAATACTTCCTTCAAAATGTAATGATCAAAACTGCTGTGGTCACCGTCGCGGCTCAATGTTTCCTCTTTTTCTAACTGATTTTCTTCCACCGCCAATTTCTTTGTTCCAAGGAGAAAATGGTCTTGAATGCAATAATACAGAGAACAAATTTGCATCCCTCTTTTTAAACTTATCACTTTGCAAAACAATTTTACCCACAAAAGTTACCAAAAAATCCCTATGGATTGCCATACGACTAATCATATCTAAGCACTCAAAATTCCCCACCAAAAAGAATTGTACCAATTGTTGTTTATATTTTTCCACTATCAAATCAATGAAACAAAACAAAACAGTTTGTTCAAGAATTGGATATTCAAATGAGATTTAAAGAATTAGACCTCATTGCCTAGTTTCTCAACATCTCAACTCATGTGTGTCTTTTTAAATTCGGACAAAGAAACAATTGAGTGGTATGATCAGGAAGATGTTGATACCTCTGACCTCAACTGGTTTTCAAATATGGTTTTACTATTTGTTCAGTCAGATCAAAAAGGTGTAGCTTGTGTCTTGGAGTCGTCGTCTTGTTTGGAGTAGCCAGAAATTTCAAGTACACGGCAACTTTTGTACGTGACAAAAATAGAAAAAAATGTTTTATTATAACTAAAACGGAACATGTAAATGGCTTTTATATGACTGTAAGAAAAAAACTTTTTTCACTTAAATTGCATCAAAGATAAAAATGCTTCTGCATAGATTCTCAGTAGAGATTTAAACTTCACAGAACATCCGTTGAATTGTTTCAGCTAAATCAGGATCAACAAGAAAAATAGAAACAAATAACTTTAACAATGGAAATGATGTTTTTTTAAACTTTGTTAGTAATTTCATAATTTATTTTAGGAAAAAATTTAAACCATCAACCAACCATATACGTTTTTGTTTACTTTGTTGGATTTGTTTGTTTAATAACATATGCTCCAATTGAATATAATTAAGAAAGACCTTTCTGTTATTAGAATAGATGAAGACATTTTCTTATGCTTTCATACATCATTTTTCATCTTACATGTTATCCATAGGAAATTTACTCCCTAATTCATTCTCTTCCTCTACAAATCTCTTCGCCCCTGTATTGAATACTCTTGTCATATTTGGGCTGGTTCTTCTGAAGAAGCCCATTCTAATTTTGACTACGTATTTTTAATATAGTTGAGCCTGCTCTCTCTGCCAAGCTTGAGCCGCGTATGAATATATATGTATATATTTATATTTGTATGTATGTATGTATGTGTGTATGTATGTATGTATGTATGTATGTATGTATGTATGTATGTATGTATGTATGTATGTATGTATGTATGTATGTATGTATGTATGTATGTATGTATGTATGTATGTATGTATGTATGTATGTATGTATGTATGTATGTATGTATGTATGTATGTATGTATGTATGTATGTATGTATGTATAAATGTAGAAAAAAATAAGACAAATATTATCATGATTGCTGCTCAAACAAGCTATCATTTTTAGTTCCGTCTACCCAAACTCATTTTCTCTTAATTCTTCATTCAATAAAGTCGCATCTTTTTACTATATCTTTACCTGCATGCTATAAAAGTCTTTTTCCTCGCACATAATTGCTTTGAAATTCTCTTCCATCTTCATGTTTTCCCGATTCTAATAATTTATAGTTTTTTAATTCATGATTTTATTTGTTAAAAAAAGTTTCAAATTTTTATTGGCGACTATAACAATGAACACCAATAGAATTCTAGATGAAATGGGTAAACTACAATTTAAAGAAATGCGGCTCTCGCCTGAAATTGCGATCAAAATTCTCCAATAACTTTTTATTGAATTCTTGCTTATCTACACTTTCTTATATACTTCTTTATAAGCTTTGCAAAAAGATGATAAATTTTAAATTCAATAGTTTTGTTATTAACAAAAATGACTAGTATGTCAGTCATCTACATTCAGCTCATTAATTAAAAATTCAAAGCGTTTTACAGGTTTATATTAAACCAAAAGCATCAAGAACACAAATTTGTTAAACTATTTGGTAAACTATTTGTTACACTATTTGTTAACAAGCAGCCTCAATTATCAGCAGATATTACGCTATCATCAGTTACCTAAAAGGTTTTGAAAATTATATCCAAGCAAAAGTTAAAAGTAGGACCTTTTTTTAAATTTGTATATTGCTGTGACTCCAGGCAATCACGACTTTGAGATGTATTGCTGAAACGTTTATTAACGAGATTTCAATTTAAATTAAACCAACGAAGACAACTAAGCATTTAGTAAATGTTAAAAATTTTAATTTTGGTTAATGTTTAGATGTTTGATTTGTTCAAACTTTTTTAAAAAGATAACTTTAAGAATTATGGAAACCTGTAACTGCATTGCGTTGTGGATCATGTTCAACCCAAGAAGGTCCAAGTAAATTATTTTTCATTGCTTTTGGGTAAATTTTTAAAACATGATGGTTGCCATTTTTCAATTATTTCATTAACTCATAAATTTTCGAATCTAGTAAAAATTTGATATATATTACTGTTACATGCTGTGCGTGCGAGTGGTCATTTTCCTTTATTTTTAGGCTTAACAACTTTTTCTACTATTCTCATTTTTTACAATTTACTATTTCTCTAGGGTAACTAAATCATCTAGCTCTTTTGAATAGCCATTGTGAAATCATCTACATTTTAAATGTAAATACCTAATGTGTTGCAATAAAAGCCCAATTAAAATCTTTTATTTATTTATATAATAAATAAATACATAAGCAATTTTAACTGTAAGTTTAACTGTAACTAGTTGATGAGTTTGCTTGAGCATACATACATACATACATACATACATACATACATACATACATACATACATACATACATACATACATACATACATACATACATACATACATACATACATACATACATACATACATACATACATACATACATACATACATACATACATACATACATACATACATACATACATACATACATACATACATACATACATACATACATACATACATACATACATACATACATACATACATACATACATACATACATACATACATACATACATACATACATACATACATACGTACATACATACATACATACATACATACATACATACATACATACATACATACATACATACATACATACATACATACATACATACATACATTTTAAATAAAGTAACATACATAGAGTAAACTTATGTAGCTATTAAACGAATATGCTTAAAATTGAATAAAAAAATGAAATAATTTAACGTCTTGACTATCAAACAAGACGTGTCTGTTACAATATTATTAAATCATGCTTTCTTTAAGACATATTTTTCAAAAGTTATCATGCAATTAACCAATGTAATTTTTCTGCAGCTAACAAGTTTATTTAATTAGTCAATAAATATATTTATTAAGTATTTAGTAAATGTATTTATAAGCCAATTGTTTAAAAATTTGTTGTAAATTCAGTTCAGTAATTCAGTTCAGTAAATTGTAACAAATAAAATATATTAAAGTTTGTTGCTATAATTACATTAACAAACTTTATTATTTTTTTATGCATTTGCTATAAATATTTGATTATATCACGACGAGACAACAAATAATATGTTGTATAACAAATCATTTGTGGTCTTGTCCAAATATAATAAAAAATTCATATCAAATGATTAAACTAGCACTTTTTTATGTAAATTTAAATATAACGCTTTTAATGCACAACATCAAATTGCAGTAGAGATAACACTTTATTGTTGCTTAAGGTTACGACTTTCATTCTAAAAGTTATAATGAAGGTGGAAACTTATAAACTTATCTGTTATTATAAAGGTGGAAACTCCTAAACTGTTTTTTTTTTTTTTTTGTTAAACAAAAATACTTTGGAAAAAGTTGCAGTGATTAGAGTTTGAAAAACCTCTAACAATGTCCCCTCAAACTCAGACTAAAACAATAGTTTTATTTTGAAAATTTTAAACTAAATTTAAACTTCATTGTTTTATTTAGTAGTGTCATGTTATTTAAAAGATACGACTTTTAAAGTTTTTCTTAAATTTTGATTGTAATTTTGCAAAGTCATAATAAATTTAGTTTAAAATAGTTTTAAATAAAATAAGGTTTTATTATTTTATTTTCCTTGGATTTGTGTTTTTGATTAATTAAGTTTTTTTAGCAAACTCAATTGACAAAAGTAGGAACTTTTTTACTTTTGAATGTATACATGGTTTTGCTCATTCTGAAACTTATTTTCAAGCATTAAATAAAGCTGTTGACGAGCCAGCCATAATACAAAAGTAGAAACAAAATTTAGTTTTAATAAAATATTTTTTTATCACAAATAATAGTTACATCGCAAGCGCTGATTTGTGATAAAACCATTAGGTTTTCTAAGAGCATCTTTAGTTAAAAAACAGCTACTTGAGCAATGTTTTTTAACTTTAGGCATTGACATGTTGTCTAGATTATATTTTTATAAATTTGGTTTTATTAAAACATTAAAAGTTAAAAATTAAAACCACATCATTTTTTCTATATACCCAAGGAAAAATGTTCTATAGAATTTTTATAAACTTTTGAAACATATGGTCTATAGAAATTCTTTAAAACTTCTATAGAATTTCTATAGAATGTCTTTTAATTTCTATAGAAATTGCTATAAAAGTTTTTTTTCTATAGAAAAATAAGTAGAAAAAAAAGTTTTATAGAAATTAACAGAGATTCTATAGAAATTCTATAGAATTTCTATAGGCAATATGTTTCAAAAGTTTATATAAATTCTATAGAACATTTTTTCCTGGGTAACAATGTTTAAGTCTCAATAAGATTTCAAATAATAAATTTATAAAATTGAAAAAACATTTATGTTTTCTTATATCAAAAAGTACATCTTACTTTTTCTTTGTATCCTCGCCTAAATGAAAACCTACAAAAAACTATGATTTTTAAAAAATTTTTGAAAATAATATAACATTTGTATAATTAATTTTTTATGAATGATTTGAAAAACGAATTATTTGATTTTCTAATTTGACGTTAAAGTTCAAAGTGTCAGTTTTAGTCTATAGGTTCCAGGTTCCAGTGGTTTGTTATATATTAAACTGTTCAGAAGTTTTTTTTGTGCCACTTAAAACAATTTTAAGACACTAATTTAGGTTCATTTATTATTAATATGTTTAAACTAGTTAAATAATTAGATTTTCAATAATTCAAATCGTTAATCATTTAAGTTTAGACCTAATTGCATTCTGATGTTAAAACTACAACAATTAATCTTTAGCCCTATAGTCTTATCCCTAACAATGCAAATCAAAAAAATTTTGTTAAAGAATACAATGGCAGCCGACAAAACAATGTCACATTAACAATACAATAATGATAGGAAAACGGCACAACAATGACACAATATTAACGCAACACATCAATGACCTAATAACGACACAACAACGTCGCAAAAATGACACAAAAACATAATGGACGAAGGTTAATTACATTTTTTTTTTTATTAAAGTTTTTTATATATTTTAAATATAAAACCAATTTTAAATATAAAACCTAAAAAACATATTTATTTTAAATTTTTTTTTAGGTTTTATATTTAAAATTGATAAAATGTCACCGAAAATAAAGTTCGATGTATTAGTTTGGATAAAATATTTATAGTTAAAAAGTTAATCAAAAAAGCAATATAATTCTGCAATATAATTATCAACTGCTAAAGAGATAATTTAATATTATCTTTTTCTTCAAAAATCAAAATGTGAAACAAAAGTTAATTTCTTATTAGGTTGTTCAATAGAAGTTCTTTTTTTAATTAATCAGTCTGCTGCATACTGTCTAAATTAATGTTTTTTGGACACTCGGTGTATTTAGAATGGTTAAAATACAAAAGCTAAGTTAATTTTTTCAATAAGTTCTGAATTATTTTAATGCTTAAACTTTAAATTATTAAATAATATTTTTACAGGAATTAAATTGCAAAACTGCTGAAAGAGTGGATTAAATTAAAAGATCAAAGATATATAATCAATAAAAAAATAATAAGAAATAAAAAAAAATTATTTGAAGAGAAAATGAATAAAGTGTTTTGGATTTGAGAATATCATCATGCTATGTTTAAGGATCCCAGGAAAAAAAGTTCTATAGAATTTCTATAAATTTTGAAACATATAGCCTACTAGAAATTCTATAGAATCTCTGTTAATTTCTATAGAAATTTTTATAAAACTTTTTTTCTACTTTTTTTTTATAGAAAAAAAAGTTTTATAGCAATTTTTATAGAAATTAAAAGATATTCTATAGAAATTCTATAGAGTTTCTATAGAATTTCAATAAGCCATATGTTTCAAAAGCTTATAAAAATTCAATAGAACATTTTTTCCTGTGTGAATTCCAAAATTTTACTGACAAATGCAAGGAGAAAATAACTATACAGAGTGGTTTCTAAAAGCAGAGCTAATTTCTTTGGCACAAAAACTGGTAATGGTTCTTTAATATGTTATAAAAAGCTCATTATTAATTAAAGTAATTCAAAATATTAAATATTATTTATTGGGATAT
This sequence comes from Hydra vulgaris, assembly GCF_022113875.1. Lineage (NCBI taxonomy): Eukaryota > Metazoa > Cnidaria > Hydrozoa > Anthoathecata > Hydridae > Hydra > Hydra vulgaris. The sequence goes on from NC_061166.1 coordinate 10,229,283, forward strand.
AAAAGCTTACAAATGAAAAATTTTGAAGGAATAGAATTTACTTGGCTCTCGAGCTGTTGCAAAATCTATTCTCAGACATACTTGGTATCTGGATCGCACTTTTGTAATTTTTGTCTAAATAGATAAAGAATGTAGAGAACGTGATGGTATGGTTGAAAAAATTTATAGTTTACAAAAATGTTTTCTAGACCAAGCTATATTAAATTGCCTTAACTTTTTTTGAGATGCTAAGACGTGGAAAGACAAAAACTCAATAGGTAAAGACTACATGAATGAAGGCTTTACTAAAGTTTTGTTTCTTTAATAATTTTCATCTAGAATTTAGAGCAACAGTTAGGCGATTTGATGTTGCAAATGACTGCTATGAAAAGGCAGTTAAATTAGTTCAAAACCTAATAAATAGAGCACTTTCGAAAGAGAAAAAACAAGACACCTTTCTCTTTACAAATAATTATAAAAAAATTAGAAAAGACAGGAAAAAAAAAGGTTTAAAAAAGTACAAATAAAGTCTAATTTTTTATATTAAATTTTTCACAGCTTTGCACTTATCAGCTAGATAATATTGGTATATGGTTTTTGAAAAAAACCAAAAACAGTACATGTTGTAAAAAAAGACTTTACTAGTTTTATAAATGACTTTATAAATATTTATAAGCATATGCTGGACATATAACATAATTTTGATTTTCTGCAAAAAGCTTTTTAAGGCGTTTGTTAAACGCACTTTGTATATATATATATATATATATATATATATATATATATATATATATATATATATATATATATATATATATATATATATATATATATATATATATATATATATATATATATATATATATATATATATATATATATATATATATATATATATATATATATATATATATATATGTACATGTGTATAATGGATAACAAAAACATATTCTAAAGTTAATAAAATTTCCTTTTTTAATCAAGAACTATTTCATAACCTGTAAAATTGTTTCATGTAAATAACTATTAGTCAAATAAAAAAAAACTGATGCTTTTACAAATATAAATACTTCACATACTTCACCTCCCCTATTAGTTCGTCTGCCGTGTCTATACAAGGAATTACAAAATATTTGTTGTCAATGATTCATTCCACAATGTGTTACATGTCAGACGTTATGGTTGCTTAGTTTATATCAACCAATAATTTATCAAACTTGTTGTTTAGTGACGTTGCATTAGTATTTCACCCATACAGCTAAATGTGTTTTCTTAGGCAATTTACTTGATTTAGATATTTAGACTATTACTTACTTGGATACTATCGTAAAGGCTTGTTGATAGTTCCTTCTACAGCATACACGCATGAAAAAATAAAGATGAATAATAATATAACAACAATATTCAATAATATTAAATGGAAACCAATTAGTTACGTAAACAATAATCCACATTAAAATATGAACCTCAGGAACCAAAACTATAATATACATAAACTAATAAACAATGTTAATATAAAAGTTGCTTGAGCGCTACTGGAAAAATAACTTTAACATATAAAACAAATCACCACTTTTTTTTTACAAATATTTCTATGATGTCATATTAATACGTAGTTTAACTAAGATAGCAGGTAACACAATGGTAAAACATAACGCCTTTCACATATGAAAGGCGTTACGTTTTACCGTTATGTTACCTGTTATGTTACCTGGTATATAAAATGCAAAATTTTGGAAAACATTTCGTGAAAATGAACATGTTAATTACATAGCTTAAATTTTAAGCTTTCCAATGAATACTCAACTTTTTTTTGCAATATTCTCATCAAAAGTTATGTCCATGCAAATTTTTATCTTAGTGTTTAAAAATTTAGTCGCGAGAATGTTACGGCTACGTACGTAAATTTGCCGCGCAGGATTGCCAACAAATCCGCGTAGGATTGCCAACGAATTGTTTTAACTTTTAAAGGGGGACGTAGGGGGGTATAATTTTAAGTATAAATGGTCAAGTGATTTTTAGTTAATACTTTGAAGTTTTTACAGAATTGAACAGAGTTAAACAAAGACATGAAATTGAATTTTTAAAAGTTTTTTTTTTAAATTTTGGTCATTTTTGAAAACGATCTGGCATTCTTTACTCTCTCTGACTTTCAAGTTAATCCCTTTACACTGAGCTTATTTTAAGAATAATCTTGGTGTAAATTATTAAATATGTAATTAAATTGCTGTAAATTATTAAATATATTAAATATGTAATTAAATTAAGCTTGTAAAACTGGAATCACTATATTAAAAAATTTAGAATTAAATAGAAAAAATACTTTGATATTTTTTAGTTTCTATAACTTAATTTTTACCCTGGCTCCTATAATGGGATGAAATGTAATAATTCAGTGCACAAGAAAGAAATTATTCCAAGTTTCTTGAAGGTTTGATAATTGTAAAGTTATAAAAGTTGAGTTTGTTTTTAAAAATTAGTATTTTTAAATTATTTCGCATTTTCAAGCATTTCTGACCACTGTGGAGGGAGCCAGAGGTTATTAGTCTCTCTTTTGTTGAATTTTTCAGAAAATAAAAGCATAGTCTCAGAAAAAAAGTTTTAGTTAGAGACAGCACTGTGATACAAGCTTTATCTATTTAAGGTAAAGTTTTTTTTTTTTTGTCAAAAAAAGATATCTTTCTAAAGATTGAAAGAAAGAAAGTTGGAATCGACAATTTTTTAACATCTTTCTTTATTTTGTAAAGCATTTTTTTTACACCACTAGAATTCTTGTTGCAGTACTTTTTCTTGTGAAAAAAAATGTGATGCAAAACTAAATAAATTGAAGCAATACTTGATTGTCATAAAGTAGCAACATATTATGTTTATAGAACCTTGTCTCTTTTTTTTGGACTTTTCATGTCTATTTAGAAGACACTGTCTCAAAGTGTAAAGGACATCGCCCAATGGCTTATAATAAGACACCCCCTAACAATTTAGGGGAGAATAATATAGTGTTGTTTTAATCTAGTAACACTAAAATCTGCGTTGCTTTATTTATGCCTCTCCCGTTCATGAGGTTTTTTAATTAGTTTTTTGTTTGTTATTTTATTTTACTGTAGTATTGGGTTTCAATATTTGAGTTAAAAAAACTAACTTTAATCTGAATACCTTGTATTAAACAAAAACTTACAAAAAAAATTTATTATAAATTTTAAAAACGCAAACAAGTTGAAAAAATATTGCAAAGACGTTGGATTTCATTATAAAATTTGTTTAATTTACTTCATTAAATTTTTTCAATTGTTTTTTTAATCTAAGGGTACCTTTCGGGTCTTTTTTTCTGAAAAGTCTTTAATAAGATCATTAATGTTAAGTTAGTAAGACTTGTCTTTATTTTTCAAAAATGTGGCCAATCCTACAAGTTTTTCTCGGCTCATGGAACAGCGTTTTATTAGATTCAAGTCAAAAAAAGACGAAGACTGCAAACAAACTTAAAAATCTATTTTTGAGCTTGTTTGGTGGAAATAGCTTAGGGGCCTTGTTCTAATCTCTCTGTTTAGGTTAACGGAGTGTTAGTCTTTTTCTTTTTAACTACATATGTAGTTAATATGTAGTTTTTAACTACATATGTAGTACAATTTTTTTTTTTAACTACATATGTAGTTAAATTAATGTACATTAATAAAATTTAATTAATGTATATTATTAAAAAAATTCATTAACAATATTATTTTTTAAATATTAATGTTTTATTTTTATCCAAAAAAATTTAAATTAAGTTTTCGTCTTTTTTTTTTGTTGTTGCTTAGAAATAATGAAATTTTAGACAAAAATTTATGTTAAGCTTAACGGAGAGAAGTGAATATTTTCGGTTGCCTGATATTTTCAAGAATCGCATTTTTTTGTATAAAATGATTTATTTTTGAAAGTTCGAAGCAGAGAGCTATTGCGTCATTGTCCTTTTTAAAAGATAGGGTCTCTCCAGGATAATGTTGTGTTTGTGCTTTTTCCAATTTAATGAATTTAGAAACTTTCACTTTGAGATATTGTATTCAAAACCAAATAATTTTTTAATTTCTTTCAACGTTGATATTCGCTCTTTTATAGAAGTAATTGTTATCTCCAGTATTACAAAAATATAATTAACTTAGAGCTTCTCTTTCGGATCGTCGAGGAATTCACATTTTTACACCTAAATAACGTTTTCTTTTTCCTTCATCTTATTTCTGGCTAGAAAAATTGCCTCAATATTGATTTCTTCTGCGATCTGGCAAGCATGAACTAAAACTCTCTCAAATTCAATGTCACTTCTCATTTACTGACTGAGTATAGTGTTTTTCTTGCATCAATTTACTAATCTAAATGATCCGAAATAATGTGATGTCATCATACAACTGCCGCAATAAACTTAGATCTTAGTTATTAGACCTGCTTCAACCTTAGTAATGGTACCAGAAAACCTTTTAAGATTAAATCTTCATTCAATTTTTAACAGTGTGTCGTCCCAGGAAAAAAGTTATTATAGAATTTCTATAAACTTTTATATATAGAATATAAGGCTATAGAATTTCTATAAACTTTTGAAACATATGGCCAACAGAATTTCTATAGAATCTGTGTTAATTTCTATAGAAATTTCTATAAAATCTTTTTTCTTCTTTCTTTTCTAGAGAAAAAAAAGTTTTATAGCAATTTCTATAAAACTTAATAGAAATTCTATAGAAATTCTATAGAATTTCTATAGAATTTCTTTTATTGGGAAAATGTTTCAAAAGTAGATAATCTTTTATTGGCAAAATGTTTCAAAAGTTTATAGAAATTCTATAGAACTTTTTTTCCTGGGGTATGTACCCCAGGAAAAAAAAGAAATTTCTATAGAATGTCTTTTAATTTCAATAGAAATTAAAAGACATTCTATTTCATTCATACTCAGAAATTAAAAGACATTCTATAGAAATTCTATAGAATTTCTATAGAATTTCTATAAGCCTTATGTTTCAAAAATTTTAAAAAATTCTATAAAAAATTTTTTCCTAGGGTACACATCAGTTAACTAGTACTTCATGGAAGATAAAGCATCAATCTTACTTAAACACCGAGTATGACTCTACAGCTAAATAGTCAAAGATAGTGAAAGACGTTTTAATATATCCTATTGAGTTGTAGATAAAGCAAAGTACAAATAAAGTTGTACTATAAAATCAAAAAAGGCTGTGGGTATAATGCAACACAGAGCAACATTATTCACCACTAGGTTCAGGGTGTAAGCATTGCATGGGATATAGAAATTTTAGGAATATTATCCACGATTTTTATTTGCAAATCTATTTCTTTTCCTTTTATTTTGCTCCATTATCATAAATTTAACCTCTTAAATATTTTTATTTTTATCATTTTTTATATTTTTTATTTTAGGTACCCCCAAGAAGTCCTTACGGTCTAATCACAGAGCACTACGGAAAAGCATTTGAAGAGAAGTTCAAAACTCTTTTTCTTACTGATGTTATAAACTTGCCCAGAGATGGCGTTGAACCACGGATCTCAAGCTTTTTAGGCAAGCGCGCTAACCACTACGCTACTGCTGCTTCAACTGACAATCAAAAGCTGTTCAACTGATCAGAACATGGCTTCGCCTGTGCTATCTGTTAATCGGACATGGTTTCTCCTGTGGTTTCTCCTGTTAATGATACAACTAACAAAAAGTGTTTCCCTCTTTTTTAGAAATTTTTATCAGCAGATTGTAACTACGCAGCCCTTAAATATTGGACAACGGCGACAAAATTTTATCACCATTACTGTTTGTTCTTTGCGGCTGATATAACCAACCATGTTGTTTGAAAAAATGAAAATGATTTGTCTATGAAAAAGATTTGTCTTTGATGCCATATGATAGCACAATGTTACCCGAGGGGTGACACTAATCAACAGATACTGCGGTTCATTGCAACAAATTGCAATATTATTGCGCTTTCAATTAAAAATGCTATATATTGCGCAATTAATTGCCAAATAAAATATCAATAAAATTATACGAAATGAAATGTGTTAGTAAATGTATTATAGATGCATTTAAATGAAAATAATTACTAATTACCCGTGTCTTTTTTTTGTTTTGCATAAGCTAAATTTGTTTTTGAGCAGTAAGTTTTTTAAGTAGCAAGATTATTGTTAAAATATTGCAATATTATTGCAAAATTATTACAATATTATTGCAATATTAAGACAATATCATTGCGATATTATGGCAAATTACTGCAGCTTTATTAGGTAGAATCCTCATTTGATCACAACTTTTTTCAATTAATTTACTTTACTCATAGATGATAAACAAAATTGCAAAGAATTATACGCGTAATTGTTTTTATATTTAGATAATTTTATGATCCATCCAAAGGTACAGAATGGAAAACCACAAGCAAAGTTTTTCAAAATTTTTTATTTTTAACTTTGGGGCCATCCATAAAGTACGTACACAGCACAATGGGACGATTACATACAAATGGCAAAACGAAAAAGAAAGTTAAGGAAGAGTTCATGTTAAGTGAACTCTTCAAGTCTTTGTCGGTTCGACTAACAGCACTATTGCACTTTCTAACAACGTGCGCAATTCTGTCCGCTTTTTCTATGCTATCATTCTAACACGACTACTTCTGCCTTTCACTCTAACACATCTTCGTACTTCCCAAATTCACCTTTCTCTCGGTCTGTAGAGCGGGTTATAACGTTCCAATAGGAGCCAAAACAAGTCTCTGCGGACCAGGAAATTTTGCCTCTACAAGGCAATTAGCTGGCGGAGGATAAACCACAAAACCTTACATACCTAAGGGTGGTTAAAATTATATTCTCTTTTTTTTTCAATTTAAAAAAATTTATATAGTTAAGAGTATATAGTCAAAATTTCACATAGTTTTAGATTAGTCTATAGTTTTAGAGAAATTCAACTTTGTAGCATAGGAGCATATAAATAATTTTCCCGAGGAAGGGGTGGGGTTTGGTTCAAATACTATAATATTTCTTAAAATTATCGATACTATACGAAAACTTAATCTAGAATTAAAATATTAATTAGAATTAAATAGCTAAAAAAATAAATACCCTCTTTAAAAATCATAAATGGAAGAGTGATAAGAGAAATTATTTTGCGCCTTACTTCACCCCCAAGTTGCTTTAAAAGGAAAGGAAAAAACTGCAATGAGTAAGCTTTTAATAATAATTTTTTAAGTGTTTTTTCTTGTTAGGATCAAAAAGAAAAAGAATTTAAAACTTTTTAGAAAATTGCAGTTTTCATGAACAGTTTATTACTGCTGTCATAGAATGCTAAGTTTTGGACATCTAGAAATTTTAATAGAAATATAATTCGCTCTATGATTTGATTCCCAATACTTTTCGTCTTCTTTTAGCTTTTTTCTATTAACACTATCAATAGTTGTGTTTTGCGTTATGTTTTCACAGGAAATGCTGTGTTGATGGTTTGTTATGTCAAAAATTGCTGATTGCAACATTCTGAGTGCAACTTGTGATTGAATTCAATATTTTTTCCAAAAAGATTACAGCAAAAACAAAATTTTTTTTTTTCCTTATCTAAAAGGAAGTTTGTCGAAACTTGTGTGGGACCGAAAACGTTTCTAATTTTTTATATTTATTAGTAAATTTTCCAAAGAAACAGGATCTCAGAAAGTTATTTTACGTATTCTTGAGTTATTTCAATCAATTTAAATTGAGCACTAGTTTTGATTTTAAAGGTATCTCCTGCAAAACGGCCCAACAATTAATTCCATTTGAATTGTATTTTGATTTAAGAGACTTTAGAAGACCAAGAATGAAGTTTTTTTTATTCGAAAGCCATTAAAGAGTCACTGCTACCGGTAACTCTTTGCGCATTTTGCGCATTTGAGTAAGAACAATAATTTAAAAAAAAAAGAATTATAACGTTTCTTGAAACGAAACATAAATATGTTTAACAACTATTAAAAAATTCTATCTTTAAAGAAAAGCTTAAACAATGATTTAATTAGTTCATTTATAACATTTGTTTTTAATTCAAAAATCGCATTAAACTTAAATAAAAATTGGATCAAAATAACTCCATATTGAAAAGGCTTCTGTATAAATTATCTTTTGTTTTAAATATTTTTTGAACGCTCTGACCTAAATTCTCTTTCTTAAGACAAAAGTAGATTAAAAATGTTCCCCTTCAAAAAACAGCGAGAAACAACTTTATAAGAGTGGTTTATTATAATCATTAAATAAATTTGTGTGAGAGTGATAAAAATAAAAGTTTACAAAAGTGCAATGCACACATATAAATGAGTTCATTCGTATCACACATATTTATACATACAATATATAGTAATATATTATATATAAAATATTTTACAAGTATAATAAATAATATTGAAATTAAATTAACAATTAAAATTAAAACACAAAAATCCCCTAAAAACATTATTAATATGATTAAAAATATTATAAAAACCGTTAAAATATTAATAAAGTTTTATCTTTTTATGTTAAGTTAACTTTTAAATATAATCTTTAGTAACTTAGCTATATATAGAAATTTTATGAACACTTTAATAAAAATTAAATATTTTAGCTTAAAGTTCATCTCAAACAAATTAAAAAACCTGAAAATTCAGTTATTAGATCGTATTTTACTAGATCAAATCATTCAATAAATAGAGGTTTTATAATTATATTACATATAAATTTCATACAAATAATTCATTTTATACAATATTTTTTGTGCAACCAATAATCTCTTTGTTTGCAACTTTCACTGCAATAAATTTGTTTGAGGCATTTCATACATTTAAAGATGCCAGGTTCACCACAAATACAAAATAGCTCAGTAATTTCTAAAAATTTAAAACTTAGAAATATCAAAGAATATAACTATATACAACTTATCTAGGTTTTACCTCTTTTTAATTTTTTAATTTTTTCATTAGTAAATTGTTTATGCTCTTGGGTTGGAGTTATATCTTTATATAAAAAAAATAACTAAGTGGAGTCATGCCATGAAAAACTCGAAAATAGTTCATGTTGTTCCAAAAATTTCGTGTTTGGCATTAATGTTGAGAAAATTTTTTTGTTATATTAAAAATGTGCACGATTTAAAAAATGCAATTAGATTTTTTTTTTCTTCATTCTTGATGGCAACTGCGTATTCTTTAAACAAGCAATAACTTCTGTATCAACTTAAAAAAAGTTAGCTGCAAACAACCAGTTTTATCATAGGTTAGTGTCAGAGAATCTCCAAAAACAATTTTTTGGCAAAGTTTTTTTTGAGTATAAACACATAGTTACCCCTGTGTTTAAATGAATAGTCTCACATTGGGTCAACTTTCATGATAAAAGCACAATATACATCAAAGAACCATAGCACAATATACATCAAAGAATGTCTCAAACCTGTTCTTTTTGTCTTTGAAAAATATCAACCAAATATGACACCAAAAGCATAAAATTTTTTCTATAACAACGCAAAATCTCATGACAAAAAAAGTCGTTCTAGAGTACCTGAACAATGAGGCTGTTGTCATAATTAATTGTACTCAAATCTTATATTTTGTATTTTTCAGGTTTTTGGCAAAACGAACCAATACCTGTTGACCGCAAAAATATTCAAAACCTGATAAAGCAGATTAGAGAAACTATTGCAGAACTAGTCAAAGAAGGGTGTATAGTCAAAGAAAGGTGGTTAAAATAGTTTCAGATCTATCTCAGAACAAAAATATTCCCCACAATCAGATCTACAAAACAATAGCAATAAAGCGCGAATGAGTCATCTGACTTGCAGTATTTTGAATTGGTATTTGAAAATTTATCAATAATAGATCTTTTAAAGATAAATTTGTCTTAATTCTGACTGTACAATAACTAACAAGTCCATAAGTAGCGCACATATACTAGGTGTAGTCGAGTGTTTAAAATTGATATTTTTGTTATTTTGAGGGATAAAAAATTATCGATTGTTAAAAGTTTCTACTTTTTAGAAAACAAAACAGAAAATATTATTCTTATTAAGAAAACAAAACACTTCCCTAATTAATTTAAGAGATGACAACATTGATATTATTTATTATGCCTTTTGCCTTTTTTTTAATCTAGTAAAATTTAAATTGAATCAAATGTAGGATCGAATCATTTTAACTTCAAACAGTTTATTGAATTAAAATCTAAAAATGATTTAATAAAAAAATGAAATTATAAAATTACCATCTCTGGTAATCATCTTTACTTTGATTTGCTTTTTAAATGCATCACGTACAAGAACCGCATTCTCAATGGCTGGATGAAATGTCTTTTGATCTAATGAAATAAACACAAAATCCAACTCACTTCTGATTGCTTTTTTAACTGATGGACGAAGAACAAACAATGAGCTGTCTATATTAGCACGAGTTACACCAGCATACTGGAAAGAGGAAAAAGCACCATCTGTCATCTGAAAAATTTCCAATAATTGCATATCTTCATCTAAGGAATTGAAATAACTCATTTAATAAATATATGATAAGCGAGAATACGCACTAAACATATATTTGTTTATACATATATACAAGTATATTTGTTTATACATATATAATAGGCAAGTATATCCGTTTATGTATTTTTAATAAATCATCAAAAAAGAAAAAGTCTAAAGATTTTTCCTAAATCTAAAAAACTTTGCATATTTTACTTAAAATCTAAGTAAAATATGCAATGTAAGATAATAAAAATGAAAATAAAGGTCATTTTAATCTTTTTGTTATAATAACTTGTTAAAATATGCAAAAAATTAAATGAAGCACATTTAATTTTAGACATGTAATCCAGGCTTCCACATACACCTCTATCTATCTATCTATTTATCTATATCTATATATATATATCTATCTATCTATCTATCTATATATATATATATATATATATATATATATATATATATATATATATATATATATATATATATATATATATATATATATATATATATATATAAATATATATATATATATATATATATATATATATATATATATATATATATATATATATAATATATATATATATATATATATATATATATATATATATATATATATATATATATATATATATATATATATATATATATATATATATAATATATATATATATATATATATATATATATATATATATATATATATATATATATATATATATATATATATATATATATATATATATATATATATAGATATCGGAAGGAACATGGGTTGGACTCAGAACTCAAGAATTACTTTTTGAGAATAGGTGGTATCATGACCTGGATAATGATTTCAGTGACCTTTTTCAATGTTGTTATCCATTTTTATTTATATTTTTATCATCTTTTGCTGATTTATTGTTTTTCATCAAGATTTCAAGACAAGTAACTCTTAATAAAATGCTGCTCAGAGCAGTTTGGAAGATTTGCATCTTCTGGGGCAATTTCAAAATATGCTACACGAAATAGTGGATCATTGACAAATCTGGCTAAAAGTTAATTATCCTTCTGTGTCAGTTAATTAATGGCCAAAAATATTTCTTTAGACATTTAGTGAGGTACAAATCAGAAATCAAAATCTTTCAAGTGACAATAGGAGCACTCTTAAGGCCACAAGAGCAAATCGCTTGCCACATGAGGATAATTGGTGACTTTTGACAACTTTGTAATTTTTGAATGTTAAAGTTGAATTTTGAAGGAACATTTTCAAAATCTTTTTCCAATTATTCAATTGTTTACTCATTTTGGACTAATAAACTATTACTATTAGTAAAACACCAAGACAATTAAATGTATTTAAATACAATGTCATTATTAAAAAAATAATTGTTATTGCAAAGTGTACCTGGCTAAAAGGTATTGAGCCTACCCAATAAAAGCTACCATACCTGCCTAAATTCAGGAGATATAACAGGTTTCAATTATTAGCAGAGAATCAAAAGATTAGGCCAAAGGACATCATGAAGAAAATCACTAAAAGAATACCAGTTTGCTTTATGGTAGTAGCACACAGTTTGCCGATTTCGCCAATTTTCACCTAACCCTCAAATTGAGGACCAAAAAAATTATCTCTCTCCATTAATCTAGAGGCACTCAAAGTTCATTTGGCATAAAAACTAAAATCTGGTTACACCATCTCACAGTGGGCCAGAGATCAGCATAAATGCTGAAAATGAGTATTTATGAAAACTTTTTTTTTTTCTTTCAAAACTTTAAAAGTAAAAACCTCACAATAAAAAAATATGTTGGTTAGATATTTTCATTTATGTTTTGGAAGTACTGGGAAAGTTTTTCCAGCTCATCCATTTAAAAAACATTTTTATTTTTTTTAAAAAAAAGAGTGCAGTTTACTTTAATATAATTTAAATTTTATAGTCTCAATAGCAGGATATTTATTTTTATTTAGGACTTTATTTAGAAATATTTTTATTTAGGACTTTATTTAGAAATATTTTTATTTAGGACTTTATTTAGAAATATTTTTATTTAGGACTTTATTTAGAAATATTTTTATTTAGGACTTTATTTAGAAATATTTTTATTTAGGACTTTATTTAGAAAACTTACTAAATAAAAATAATCTTTTATTTTATAAATTTTTTCTTAACTTTAAATATTACAGTTAAAGTAAAAATATAATAAAACGTTACTATAAAAGGCTCAAGATTATATTTTGACTACAATCTTTTTCCAATAAGATCTTTTTTTGTCTACGTTTCCCCACTAAGAGAATACATTTTTTTACAATGTCTTAATATTGTAAAAGGTAACAAACATTTTAATTAATTAATGCTTCGAATCTGGAAAAAACTATTTCTAAAAACAGCCACAAAGTTATGTCTAAAATCCCTAACATTCTATACATCATTTTCTATTAGGGTTTTTAGGATGCCTGCATCTGCAAAAAAAAAACAAAAAAACAATTACTTTTCTTAAAAAAAAGATCTTCATGATGACAAGAGTAACTGATAAAAATTTTAATTTGACAACTTTAAAAATTAAGGAGTTATAATTTTTTTATGTTGTATAATTTCATGTTGATCTTGACCCACTGTGCGTCTGAGAGAGAAAATTGAACTTGAAGTTTGATAGTCTCTACAACATTTTCAACATGCTGGTTGAATAAAATGATGGGTAAATACCTATCAATGTTCCATTTAATGATATAAATGTGATTTTTCATAGATTTTATATGCCCTTGTTAAAATATAACCATTTTTAGGGGTTTTTGGTCAAAATATTTGGTTCCTATTTAAGGCTCAAACGTATCAACTAGAATGCAAAATTTTGTACACCATTTTTAGCACTGTCAGTTTCTATCAAAATGATGCAAATAGCATCTTAACTTTTAAAACTGTATAAGGACATAGAGTATTCAAAGGGCTTCCAGTAGAAAAAGGAATGGAGCAATTATCTTTTCATTTGGCTGATTTATGAGGCTTCGAACTGAAACTCTTAGAGGAAGCGTTTTTACTCTTTTTGAAAAAAAAAAATTCTAAATTTTTTCAGCCTTTAGTAATTTTTGCACCTGTAATTGTACTTTTTGCTTAATAAAGTCAAAAAAGTACAAAAATAAAATGAAAACTTGAGTGAAGCGTTTTCAAATTTTTAAATTTTATTCTGAGTATATGTATACATATTATGTATATATATATATATATATATATATATATATATATATATATATATATATATATATATATATATATATATATATATATATATATATATATATATATATATATATATATATATATATATATATATATATATATATATATACATATACATATACATATATATATATATATATATATATATATATATATATATATATATATATATATATATATATATATATATATATATATATATATATATATATTCATATATATATTCATATACATATGTATATATATATATATATATACATATATATATATATATATATATATATATATATATATATATATATATATATATATATATATATATATATATTTATGTATTTATAAAACATGGAGTTAAGTGATTTAAATGAGTTAATTGATTAGGGTTTTCTGGAAGTCACAAATTAAATATTGTAAAAGAATTGCAAGAATTATGAGCTCTAGTGTGTGCAGCATTATTGGTACTAGAGGCAAGCCATTCAGTGTGATGAGCATTAAAGTCACTAATAATAACAATATTGGCTTGAGGGATGGAAATAAAGGGCCAATTTGATCAAAACATCAAATGAAGTGCAGTCTTGAAAAGGAGAATAATAAAGAACAAAGAGAAAGGTGAAAAGGTGGTAAATAGAAGCAAATAAATGAATGGTCAGAGGATTATTATATGATTTCTTGACATATAGGTAAATTGATATGTAAGTATATGTCTAGACAAAGTATGTGAGTATTGGATTCAATTAAAAGATAATAACCATCAACACATAAAGATTTAAATTAGTCTTACAAAGAGCAAATAGGTCTGGTGAATTTTTCAGGAGGTAGGATACAACTAATCAAATGTTAACTCAAAGACGACGAATATTTGTGAAACATAGGTAGACACAATTAGACTTTTTTCCATGTTTTGAAACTATAGAGTTGGGAGTGGGTTATAACCACAATATATATAAGTATATTAATTGCAATATATATAAGAATATTAATTGTTTGTAACATACCTTTGTTACTAGTAATCTCTCCTGGCAATGTTGTTGAAGAGTTGTAATGTGAATCATGATTTATCTGAGCCACTGCATTATTTACTTTATTAATTGGAGGTATTTTACTAATTAAATTAGTTGGCCTTGAAGATGTTGCCAATGGAGAAAGGGCCCCATACCTTTTAGGTGGCTCATAATACTGTATTTAAAGAATTAAATTTTTTTCAATTAAAATTTTATATAATATGTTAAAAACCTTTATTTATATATTTTGAATATAAGATATAACTAACATTATATAATATGCTAAATGGTAAAAAAGTTACCATTTTATCTTGCAATTCATTTTTTTTTTGAATCAACACGTAAGCATTCTTCACTGGTAAAAATATCTCTCATATTCTTTAGAGATTTACTTTTTATGGAGCTAGTGGATGTCATAACATTTTCTGGAAGAATTGTTTGATCATAGCCCAT
>NC_061166.1:10245392-10322892 GCF_022113875.1 Hydra vulgaris
ATATATATGGACTTTGATTGATATTAAATCAATGGTTATTTGACTCTTTATAAATATAAAAAATGTATATTGATAAGCATTCTATTTTCTTTCAAATAAATAGTAGTGAAATTCATGAAAATTCAAAAAAAATTCAAAAAAAATTCAAAAAAAATTCATGAAAATATTATTCCATGTGTTAGTTATATTGTTTTTTTTTTTGACATATATCTCATAATCTAAAATAGTAATTATGACCAAAATTAACAAACCACTGTATTGTTTCAAGTCTCCTTCAATTTGCTTTGTTTTTGATTAAAACTATGGACTTATTTGCAAACTATTTATAATTATTTGAGAATTTTTATTTAAATTGTTACCAATATTTGAAAAAATTGTGTTAAATGAAATAGAAAAATCACTATCTTATTAACTACAATATTTCAGCAAAAAAAAAGCTTCTGGTGTTGTTTCTAGGGCTCAAACAATTAGAAGAGTTTTACAAAAACACAATTACATGTGGCAAGCTGCTTGCAAAAAAGCCTCATCTGTTGATAAAACATTAGAAAACAAGAAAAAACTGGTGTTTAGCTCATATAACTTGGTCTATGAGCATGTGGCACAACAATCTTTTCAGAGGTGAAATAAACGTTGAAGTTGATTTAAGAAAAAACAAGCAAAGCTGAAAAGAAAGCCACATTACAAAATAGACCTAAATTGCTTTACGAATAGAACAAAACATGGTAGTAGTAGTAGTAGTAGTAGTAGTAGTAGTAGTAGTAGTAGTAGTAGTAGTAGTAGTAGTAGTAGTAGTAGTAGTAGTAGTAGTAGTAGTAGTAGAAGTAGTAGTAGTAGTATAGGCATCTGGGCCTGTAAGAACTATGAAGGTGTTGGTCGTTTCAAAATATTTGGTGGAAGGCTTGATTCTCTGAGATATTTAGACATATTGGATAGTTATTTGATGCCTTCTATTGACATTTTCCAAAAAGACATGGGAATCTTTCCACAAGATAATGCTACATGCTGGTAAGATTTGCAAGCAATTTTTTGAAGAAAAGAACATTAAAACCATTTCTTATCTTGCCAATAGTCCTGATCTCAATTACATAGAGAATTTATGGTCTGGGAAATATACAATCTGAGCCGACAGAAAAAAATTGAAACAAAATTATAAATATAGTGATCCAAAAGAGATTACTCAGAATTTAGTGAACTCCATGCCGAATCATACAAATGAATGCTTAAAAACAAAATGATTATCAACAAAATATTAATTCTTTTTTTTTTATGTATTATTTTATTAAGGTTTGTCAATTTTGTTTTTGTGGTTAGTTTATTTTGGTTTTTAGTGTTCATTTTTATCAAAAATATTTTTTTGATAAAATTGAACACTTGTTTTGATATCAATATTTTAGTTTTTAATTATTTTAATTGTTATTACTTTATAACAAATTTATATTGTGGTTATTTGATTTATTTCAATAAAAAAAAAAACTTAGGAAATAATCACTTTTATTTTATAAAATATTTAATATCAAACTTATATTCATACTAAAATAACATGATGGATTGTTATTAATGGCCAAAACTGTATATATATATATATATATATATATATATATATATATATATATATATATATATATATATATATATATATATATATATATATATATATATATATATATATATATATATATATATATATATATATTTATTAAGTAAAACTTTTAATTCAAAAAAAAATGGGGAGGGGAGGGGGTTCAACAGCTTACTTTTTAGGGGTATGGAGGACATTAAGGTATGCATGGCAATTTTTGTCAAACTTTATAGATCACCTTTTACAGTTATAAACTTGAACCTTTTTCAATCTTGTCATATATATTTATAACAAAAAAATTAATACTGCAAAAACGATTCTTAATTCTTAAAATAAAATTGAAGTTTTTACTTACTACAGTCAATTTTTTTTCTTTTTAGCTCCACAACAGCACCTTCTATAGTAGCAGGACAGACTTAATAATTATTTTTACTTAAGTTTCATACATTTTTTTTCAGACTATCCGCAGTTTATTAGGACTAAATATCTGAGCACATTAATAACATATCTCTATCATAAAATAGATATTATGTATACAATATCTATATATCATAACATATAGATGTTATATATGCAATATCTATATATCATAACATATAGATGTTATATATACAATATCTATATATCATAACATATATATGTTATATATACAATATCTATATATCATAATATATAGATGTTATATATACAATATCTATATATCATAACATATAGATGTTATATATACAATATCTATATATCATAACATATAGATGTTATGATATGTAGATATTGTATATATAACATATATATTCATTATGATATATATATATATATGCTATATATACAATATCTATATATCATAACATCTATATGTTATGATATATAGATACAATTAAAATCTTTTAAATTTTTATTGGAATGTCAAAAAATTGATATCAATTCTAAAAACAAATGATTTCTAAAAACAAAATTTTTACTAAATCTAAGCAATATAATCTTAAAAGTTCAATTTATTGAAATATGCGCGTGCAAAAGTATCCGGGCAAAACTAAAATAATAAAATTGTAATACTTTTATTGGCTTTTATTTAATGTTTAAAAACGGTAAACAAAGGATAAAGTATTTTTACTTAAAAAGAAGATTGTTTTGAATAAATTTTAAAAATGACAAAGCGAAAATATACAAGTTTAGCTGTCAAAGAAGTGGTATTGAACAAGACAAAACTACAAGAGACATAGCGGATCAGTTTGATATAGGAAAATCAACAGTAGCAGATGTATATAAAAGATATAAGAAAAGAAATAACAATAGAATCTCTCCAAAGTCAGGAAGGTCTCGAATTACACCTGAAAGACAAGATAAAATTTTAGTTTGTGCCGCAAAAAATGGTCTACGCAAAAATGCTGTCTTGTTAAATGCTGAAATAAAAGAATTTAATAATGTAAAATGTAGTGTTGACACAACCAAGTGTCGTTTGAGGTCTGCAAATCTATTTGGAAGATGTCCTGCAAAGAAACCTTTTATTTCCATGAAGAATCGAAAAGCATGCTTAAAATTTGCTTAGGAACATTTGAATTGGTCAAGAGAACAATGGCCGAAAGTACTTTTTAGTCATGAATCTAAGTTTATGTTATTTGGATCTGATGGTATTAGAAATGTTCATTGACCAAAAAGTCATAGAAACAATCCTAAATACCAGCTACCAACAGTAAAGCACGGGGGTGGAAATGTTATGGTCTGGGGTTACTTCAATCGAGATTGCTCCATTTAACTAGTTTTTATCAATGAACTCAATTGATTTTATCCATGATTAAATTAACTTCATTTTCATCATTGTTTTTAAGTTTTCTTATTTTTCAATTATTATGTTTATATTTTCCCCTTAATATTATTTGTTTATAACTGTGATAGGTAAGTTAGAAAATTTGATTTTTATTAAAACATAATTTGTTCCTGGAGCTTCAAAAATGTTAAAATCCTTATTATATTTTTTAATGTAGTCTGTAATGTAGTAAAACTTCATTGATAAAAAAATTCTTGAAATTTTAGGTTTAACAATCTATTATTTATTTTTTTAATTCTTGAATATAGAATTTTCTTTAAAATTAGTATTTCCGGTACATTGAATTTTTTTCATAAGTACTCCATCTCTCATAACTTTTGAAGTTTTTAAACCAGCAATAAACAGAAATTTTGTAACTTTCAAAGTCAAAGTTTTTTTAAAACATCCCTTTTTTTTGATAATTCTTTAATACTTTCTAAAAAATACACAGATTTAACTTACTTGTGGATTAGGCTCAGCAAGTTGAAGGAATTCTCCTGGTAGCGGTCCGAATAAAATACCTCCATTTTGAATAACAATTGTATTGCTTATAACATCCTGACCTCTAACATTATCAATTACAAGCTGCAACATTTCTTTATCACCCCCTCCAGAAAACCACTCCACTCTCCATTGGTAATAAGTACAATTACTATAACTACTAATTATAAAAACTGCATTAGTTATACTGTCTTCAAGTGTTTTTTTTAAAGTAATTGCATCTACACTGAGAAGAATGTCTGAAAAACAATATAACAAATAAATAGAACAAAAAAAGTTAATATCCGTATAATTAAGAAATATAATAAATAAAATAATTATAATAACTTATATTAACTTATAATTATTTTATATATTAAGTTTGTTAATTAGTAACAACTAGTGAATAAAATAAAACTCAATAAAACTAAAAAAAAATAAAAACAAAATAAAAAAAAATAAAAAATAAACAAAATTAATAAATACATTAATAAATAAATAACAGGTTACTATTAGTTAAAGTAGTTGTTCCATCATTTAGCACATGGGAAATCTGTTCCAGAAAGTGGTGGAAAAGAGCTTTGATATTTATATACTAAACTGGTTTTCCATCACTAACTGCTTCAAAAGTATATGGGTTGTTACCACACAAATTAATATACATAGAAATATTCCAGTTCTCTCCGTATGTACCTGAAGTAGTTTTACTACCTTTATCATATCAACCCACGTGCCTGGTGCGCTACTAAGAATGTTGACTAAATAAAAGTTCATAAAATTACTTATTTTAATTTACTAAAGTTGGATCAACATACATAAAATAGCGAAAAAAAAATTTAATTTACTATTCAAAAAAAAAACATTTAGATAACAAAATCAAATAAAGTTTATTTTATCAACTTTTTTAATATTAGGCTAACCAACTTTGCTAAAAATGTAAAACTTTACTTACTATCTCTTCTGATGTTTGATAACCATATTTCATCCACATAAATTTGGCTTAAAGAATACCTAGAAGGATCACGAACAAGTTGCAAAGATATAATATTTATAGGAAGTTTGTATATACTTTCAGTTGTTATTGTATCCATTAAATTTATACAAACCATTCGATTATCATCAATAAAAGGGTAGTTTTTTGTCACACTGTCTGTTGAGCCATCAGTTTTTTTATAAGAGAACTGTATATTAATTGTGTTTGAAAATGCACCAAAGATAAAAAAGCATAGCTGTAAAACAAAATAAGCAGAGGTTATAAATATTTTACCGTTGCCTCCCATTTTTATTTTTCATTTTTTCATACATATTTGTCTTTTTAATTAATTTGTGAATAAAAAATTAAAAAAATTTAAAACAATAAAAATAGTTTTATTTAAAAACATATTAACAAAAATTTAATGAAGTAAATATTAATAACAAATCATTATTAAATCTCTTATAGACTAAAATTAACTGAAAATTTGAATACAGTTTCAACAGATATGTATTGTATATGGGTATGTACTAATAAATGGTATTTTTATATTCAATGAAAATGTTACAAATTTAACAAGAAAAAAATTAAACTAAATTAACAAGCTTCATGTTAGCAATAAACTTTTAGAGCATATTTTAGTACTTTTTATACTTACATATTTATATATGGAAATATCAAAGGATGACTTTTTTGTAGTGTCATTAGCAACAGTTTGATCAGCATAAAATATTATCAGGTCATTTGAAAGTTGAAGCATGCGACGACCACAAAAAGGACGTTGATTTTCTATTCGAACACCATACTCTTTGCCTCCGGCTCTTAAATCAAATTCATAACCCTCAGAGTAAAACACATTTGCTCCTAAAAAACCGTTACAAGAATAATTTTTCAATAAACACTACATAATATTTAAACCATGCAACTATAATCATAAAAACAATTTTTTTCTTGATATCAATCTTGTTAAAACTGTAAATATAAATATGTATTTATTTAATATTACAAACAAGTTATTTATCAATATTATCATTAATATATTTATTATTTATTTTAGTGTTTATTATTCTGATTATTGTATATTATTTAACTACTTATAACTTACAGAGTCAAAACATTATTTTTAAATTTTCCAAAAAAACAATTTATAAAAACAGTTTTTTATATTTTTTAGATAACTACTACAAAATATTACAAAATATTATAAAACGTAAAAAAAACAACTTTAAAAAATTTTAAAAAAGTTTAGTGATTTTAGTTCATTATTATAATATACACTATTGATTATTTGTCATTTATTTCAATGTTTTAATGTTAACTATTTTAATATTAAATATTAATTAAACTCATACTTTTGTATCAATTAAAATTTTGCACTCAGCATGCACCTGTCTCTGCCTAAATTTCTACAGTTTATCTAAAACAAATATAGTAGAGACTGTTGCAACCTCTTATCTCAGCACGTAACAGCCCAACTTACCACTTATCAGAATGTATCACACATTTTAACTCTAACCTTCAACTCTAAAATACAACCTCAAGGAACAAGGTCACTGCATGGAGAAACAAGTTGAGCAAAATGCTATCAGGGACAAAGGAGGAATAGGATTCAAGAACAGAACTTTTGCCAACAAAACATCAAATAACCTAAATAAATAAATCTTACAAAAACGCCACTACTACACCACTACTACACCACAACTAAGAAAATAAATTTTGAACTAATAGAACAAATTATTTGTCAAGATATTAACAAAAAACATTTTAGCTGTTTTGTCTCTGCAATTCATTTGCCTTCATTTTTAGACGTAATAATAGGCTTATGATTCTGTATAGTTTAATCATTTTTTTTTTTAGTTATAAAAATACCTGGTTGATTAATGAATGCATGTGTTTATCATAGAGTTATTTTAAATAATTTAATTTAATTTTATGGCATCATTGGAGATATTTGACAAAATGAAAAATTTTAGTTATAGTCATCAACAACTTTTAAGCTTTTCTTGAAAATATCTTTTAGTAAAAAATACATACATAAATTTTGTTTTCACCAGCAATTAATCATTTAAAATGTATTATTTTTCAATAAAATCAAAAATAAAATATTACTTTTGGTTTTTAGATGTTATTGAAAGTTTAAATAATTATATAAATTATAGAAAAAATAAAAATTATTTTTAAAATTTCACTTTTCACAAGTTCAAATCATTTTTCTTCTTAGCAAATTACTGCTAAAAAGTAAATTAGTGGAAGAAAAAGTTACTAATTATAATTTTTTATAATTAGCAATTTCTAATTATCTAATTTATAAACCTAATAAAATCTAACAAAAGAAAAAACCTAAAAATTAAAATATAGTTTAACTTTTACCGTTATTATTTTTTTGAGTTCATAATGATATTAATCAGATCAAAATCAATAAACCAGAAACTTCCTTCACAAAAAACATGTCTAAAATGATAAATTTTTTATCATTTTTACAAGGTGGGCATAAAAGCAAATGTGGGTGTGTGTGGCAGTTTTTATATCATCAGTTTGGACTATTTATCTCTAAACAGCATATTAGGGAATTATAGATTTTTTTTTTTCGTTGGAAAAAACTCTTAATGTATATATATATGTAATATCATATATGATATTTTTATATATATCTTAATATTTAAAATTCTTTTATTTGACACTTTACAATCAAGAAAAAACTATTAAAAAATATAAGTAAAAGTAAAGAAAAAAAAATACACATACCAGAGGTTGATACAAACAAACAATTTTCAGAAAAGATATCTGTTTTTAATGTGTTTTCAATATCTGTGACAGAACTATTAACTGAAAATAAACGTGTGCTGCGACCACCATATGATAATTAAATTTGACTGGTTACATTCAAGTTGCTAACATCAATTATCTAAAATTCAACAAATCATTTACTAAAATAAAACTAAAAAAAAAATTGTTTAGTAAAAAAATAAACAAAAACTAAATGACAAACTATATTTTTCTTTAATATATCTACAGTATTTATATAAATTTACATAAAAGTAAGTTTTGTGTTTTCATTTTTTTAATGTAATGATAAAACAAACTTATCTAGTAACAATAAACATACACAAGTAACTAACATTACACAAGTAAGCAAGTAATAACAAGCAATACTTCTTTACCTGGATTTCAGGTTTGTAAACAGAATATATTGTTATATTTTGAACTTCATTAAATACTTTATCAAAATCAGCATTTCTCAGGTTGGTTTTATAACCTAATAACCCAATCTCTAACTGATATTCTCCGCCACCATCTGCTAAGTAAGCTTTGAAAAAATATTCCCGATCTCGTCTCATATACATTTTTCTGGATTTTTGTTCTGCATATGTAAAGAAACTTGTCTGTGTCCAATAAGTGCTTCCACAAACTTTAACCTTAAAATTTAAAATAACAAATAAATAATTTGAATTGTTAAACAATTGCATTTAATTAACTTTTGTAATATTTTAAAATATAATACTTTACAGAACATAAGAATTTGACAAAAACAATTTTTTATGGATTTAAATATAAAGTATGGACAAAAAAAGTTTAAACTTAGTGTTTTTGTATTAGATAGAACACATTTAGGGGGTGAGAGCAGATTATTCTTAAAAAAGTTGTTTTTTGGGACACCCTAATATATATACATACATGTATATACATATATACAAATATTTATAAATATATATAAGTACATATATATATATATATATATATATGTATACATATATATATGTACATATATATATGTATGCATATATATATGTACATATGTACACATATATATATATGTACATATATATATATATATATATATATATATATATATATATATATATATATATATATATATATATATATATATATACATACATATATATGTACATATATATATATATGTACATATATATATATATACATACATACATATATATGTACATATATATATATATATATATATATATATATATATATATATATATATATATATATATATGTATGTATGTATGTATGTATCTATGTAACATAGATACATACATACATACATACATACATACATACATACATACATACATACATACATACATACATACATACATACATACATACATACACACATATATTATGTATGTATGTATGTATGTATGTATGTATGTATGTATGTATGTATGTATGTATGTATGTATGTATGTATGTATGTATGTATGTATGTATGTATGTATGTATGTATGTATGTATGTATGTATGTATATATGTATGTATCTATGTATCTATGTTACAAATCAATGTTAAATGAAGCTTTATAAATTTTGATTTTTTTGTAAAAGTCAATATTTTTTGCAATAATTTTTTCCAAATGTCTTATCATTCAAATCCAAGTCTAACAATATAAAAATCATTAAAATTTTCAATTGATTGATAAAGTTGCGATTTTTCAAAGAATTCATACTAAGTGATAAGTCTGGATTGCTCGTAACAGTTATAATTGACATAAATCAGAAATCCTTTAGAAATTGATATTAAATGACATGTATTTAAATTGAAGTGGTGAAATGTTTGAATTTGCATTCTAGTTGTTGTAGCACTTTGAAAATTTAAATGAATCATGTATTATTTATGATTTTTTAAAAAAAATTCCATGTTTATTGACATCCAAATAGTTAAATTAGATAAAATAAAGCGCTATATCATTTTAGTTTCTAAAAAATTTATAAATTATAAAGCCATATTTACTCTATATCTACTCAACAGAATACATTTCTTTTTTCAATTGGTATGTATATATAAATGTCTTTGTAAAATATTGCTGTTACTTTGTAATATTACTATTATTAAGCTATCTAATTCTTTTTAAATTATTTGCATGCAATTAGGTTCAGTAAAACTAACCAAACTCCATAATTTGAGATATTAAAATGATACAACAAATTGAAGTGTAACTTCTATTGCTCCGTAAATATTTTTTTGGTCACATAATTATTTATTTTGCTCGTAGGTGAGTACATGACATCAACAACGGACATTGCATCAAGAAAACCTCCTGTTTGTCCTATTTTTGGCAATCTGAAACAAATAAGTTGAGCATGCTGTCAACACAAATGGATATGTTTATGGAATACATGTGGGTTCGACATGACTTGAAAATTGAGTAGGGTTTAAAAAAGAACTTACCGTCTCAGAGGTATCGGAAATTCTGGCATCCAAAGTCAACAAAATATGGTATCGGGCAAGTATTCCAACTGTTTCAAAGACTTGTGTTGTGCAAATTATCAATTCTCATTATGAAAACTATTTGAATCCGGTTTGATATTCAAAATCTAAAAAAAATGCCCAATATGAAACCAGAATATCAAGTTTTCAAAAACATAGCCTTTTTGACATTGCGGCTTGCAAACATGCTAAAGGTTCATTTTGTTCTTGCAACTAAGCTAAAAAAGTACCACTGTCAGAGCAACAGTTTCTAGAAGTGACACTGACTTTAAAGTTGTAAACCATGATTAACATTTCAGACTAAGTTCTCAACAACGGAATGAATAAAAAAATGTAGCAAAACCTTCAGATTGAATTGCTCTCTCCGACCAAGCTGTTGCTGAAATTACATCAGGTGTCTTACAAGGTTATGCCATAGTAATGTCAGGTATTGTTCAAATGCAATCGAAAGTATTGGTGTTTTGTTTGTGATGATATTTGTTTTGATGACCATGGCATTTACTTTGATGGTAAGAAAGATAAAACAATAATGAGTGAAAATCTTTATGGGGAATTTCATTGGAGAGTAACAGTAGAAGAATATATCTCTTTTGTTCAAGAACCAGGATCAAGTTATTTAGGCCTGTGACCCCAAGAAAAGACATGGGTAAGAGCATAATTTAAAGTATAATGGCATTTATTTAAGAGAATAACGTAAACACAGAGAACCTTATGGCAGTTGGGTGTGATGGAACAGCTGTGAACACTGGAAAGATTAATGGTGCAATACGCTTCCTTGAAGAGAAACTTGAGCACCCATTGCAATGGCTTGTTTGCATGCTACATGCAAACAAACCATTTGTTTTGATGACCATGGCATTTACTTTGATGGTAAAAAAGATAAAACAATAATTAATGAAAATCTTTATGGGGAATTTAATCACAAAGTTAAAGTAGAAGAAACTCTTTGGCCACCCTGAGAATATGTTGCTAAGTATGATAACTGACAACAGGAGGTATGTACGAGAGCTAGGACTGCAGCAAATAATGCAAGCTTGAGCAAACAAGTAGCTGAAACAACCCAAAAACGGAATCAGGGTATTTCAGGTACCAACTTTCAACATGGATGCTGAAGATTACATAGAACTAATCAACTGGCAATCGGGCACAGTGACCAAGCCACCTGTTACAAAATTTTTGTCTGATAATGAGTTGGAGTCATTTGTTAGCATTGGAGAAATACCTATTTTTGAATTTCCTTGTTTTCCATGCAATATGCAAGCAGTTGAAAGATGCATAAAAAATGTTACCAAAGCTTCAAAAGCAGTCATAGGGCTTGAGATGGTTTCATCTGTTCAATGGAATAATGGCAGAATGGTAATGCCTGTGTTCAACACAAAATAAGAATACTGCACAGGGTGACAAACTAACTTCAAAATTATAAGGCAATATTTTGTAAAACTAAACCTGGTAAACAATGTTGTTTAATTAAATTTTTGTAATTTTTTATCATTTTTCATGCATTCATGGCCTGTAAAATTTGGCATTTTTTTTGAAAAAAATCATAAATTCATAATTTATTTAAATTTTCAAAAAGCTAAAATGGCTAAAATGCAAAATCAGACATTCTTTTTAACACTTTAATTTAAATACATGTCACTAATATCAATTTCCAAAGGATTTCTGAGTTATGTCAATTATAACTGTTTTCGAGCAATCAAGACTTATCACCTAGTATGAACTCTTTCAAAAATCACAACTTTATCAATCCATTGAAAATTTTAATGATTTTTATATTGCTAGACTTGGATTTGAATGATAAGACATCTGGGAAAAAATTAATTTGCACAAAATATCAACTTTTTACAAAAAAATCAAAATTTTACAAAATTAAATTGCCGGTAGATGGCAAAAGATATCATCCAAAATAAAAAAAAATTTTTGCCAAGGCACTTACCCAAGTGACAACATTTGGTAACTATTAGAATTAAAAATAAAAAATTTAGAAAAAAAAAAAATTTTTCACTCCACCCAAATACATACATACATAAATTCATACATACTTACATATTTTTGTCATCACATTTATAAAGATTATTTTTTAAAGATAAAAAAAATGAATTTTGTTTATGTTCTTAATTGAAATAAAATGATATTAAAAGCGTTTGTTTAGTATATAAAGCGCTTAAATTTTTTGAACTGTTTGAGTAATTTATATTTGTCCAACTATTAACTGCACTTAAAATACTGAAATTCAACTGGCACAGCTATTTGGGTAATAAAATTAAAATCTGAAAAAAAAACCATCAATATCTATTGAAAAAAACACTGAGAGCCAGTTATAGAGTTTCCTCTACTCTACAATTAATTGCAAGTTTAATCAAAAATTTTGGATAAGGACATTTAAATGATAAATATAAACTATAGATAAATAATATATTAATATAACAATTTAAACAAATAAATGATAATAAATAAAATATAAAATATTATATTACTTCTGTAAGAAAATTTTATTAAAATAAAAACCTGCAAAAGTTTGATAGTTATAAATATTGTCATTTTGATCAACCAATATAGATGATTTTTCTCGTGTTGAACGACCAGCAGAATTGCTTATGATAAAAGAAGCTTTCCAAGAACCTTAAAGTAAAATTTTATAGATGGTCAGCTGTGATAGTAAAAGATTAGTTACAATATATATATATATATATATATATATATATATATATATATATATATATATATATATATATATATATATATATATATATATATATATATATATATATACATATATAAAACTTTAAAAAGTATTTATTTTAAAATATAAGAAAAAAAAAGTATTTTAAAAAAAAAACATACAAACAAAATATTTTTACAAAAGTTTGCTCTGATAATCATGCAACACAACAAAATGCTTACAGTATGAGGCAATACACTGATATACTAACAGTATTGCAAAATGAAGTTAAATATTTTTATATAAGTTTACAAACTTGTTAGGTTCAAAGACAAATAAATAAATTTAATAAGAAGTATGTTGTTTAATTTTTAATGCTGTCATTAAATGGTTGGCAAAATACTTTTTTAAACATTTTTATTGTTGAAAAAATACTGTTGCATTAAACACCAAACCAAAACTTTTTTTATTTATTAACAATTTAGAAAAAAAATTTTGAATTTCTTTGACAAAATTTTATTTGTTTATTCAATTTCTTAAATTATAAAATAAAAAAATGGATGGTTAATGGATATTAAATGATAAATAAAAAAATGGATATGGTTGTTATGGTTATTGAAAATCAAATCTTTAACTGAATTTATTTTTTGATTTGTTTATAATAATTTATTTTGTGTCACAATACACCATTATTTTTAGCTGCAAGCCTTTAACATTCTGCATCATAACAAAATTTGTTTGTTTTTTCTCTGATTTACAATTAGAGAAAAAACAATCAAATCTCAAATATTCAATCAGCTAAACTTCATCTTTTTACATAGCAGTCAGAAAATCTTTGTGACTTTAAAGTTGTTACAACTGTTATAAATATTTTTACTATGCGTATTTTTTACATAGTTTTCTCATACTTTACATTACAGCTACATGAAAAAGTTTTTTTGCTACAGTTGCATTTTCAATTT
The DNA here is from genome assembly GCF_022113875.1 of Hydra vulgaris. Taxonomy (NCBI): domain Eukaryota; kingdom Metazoa; phylum Cnidaria; class Hydrozoa; order Anthoathecata; family Hydridae; genus Hydra; species Hydra vulgaris. The sequence goes on from NC_061166.1 coordinate 10,259,088, forward strand.
TCATTACAACTTAAAAAACAATTTGCTGAAATTTTTTTTCTTTTTGTTTTGTGGTTACTAAGGTGTGGTTACTAAGGTGTGGTTTCTAAGGTGCTCCCAAGAGTATTTAACTAGGAAGTTTATGCCTCCTTACCAATCTCCTCCTTACCAATCTCCTCCTTACCAATCTTGCTTAATGGGCTAAAGCTGACATCAAACCTTGGACCTCTTGGTACTGAGCCAGAACTCTAATTACTGCGCCATGGCTGCACTAACTAAATTTAAATTAGTGAAACTGGTTTTTGTGTTATTATTAGATTTACTAATAATTTCTTTTACATTTACGTTGCTTTACAGTTCAAAACAATGAATATAATTGAATGGTAATAAAAAACAAAAAAACATACAGATCATTAGTATTGGGATCAAATGGTTCACAAATATCACCAACAAACATTCTAAAAATAAACAGAAAAAAACAATAAAATAAAAGAAACATTCTAAAAATAAACAAAACAAAAAAAATAAACAAAAAAAAATTGAATATTCAAATTTAGATTTAATTTTAAGTCATTTTTAGATTTTCAAAGTAATTTGAAAAATAAAAAAAATTAATTAATTCTACAAATAGTAATATAAATTAATAACATAATAAGTAAATTTGAAAACTTCAAAAACACACTGTGTTTAAAATTTAAATTTAATAATTTATTATTATTTATAACAGCATTGTCAAAAATTAAATATGATTTAATAATTTTATGCAGTTGCTTGGTAATGGTAATACCCATACAAAATTGAACAACTTAAAATCAAGCTTCTTCATAAAGACCTGAGCTGATCTTGCATTCAAGTCATATTTTGACCTGTATGCAAAAATCACAAAAAGTAAAAGTAAACAAAGTAATGAATAAAACTGAAAAAAAGTAAAAAAATAATCAAATTAATTAGATCAAGCAGCACTTTTCTTTACCTTTTATTTATAATTTAATTGCAAATATTTAAAAAATAAAATATATTCAAAATTAAAATTTCTACAAAAACTCATTCATTTTAAAAATGAGAATTAGAGAACAAATTTAAATGGCTTAGTTCATTTGAGTTAATAAATTAAAAAATATATTTAAAAATAAAAATTCAAACACAATACTTCGAAATCTCATTGTTGTTAGGATCAAAATCTTGTGATAACTGAGTAATTTGTGTAGTAAAAATTCTACCTTCAAGTTGAACAATCTCCCCTAAAAATAAAAAAATATTCAGAAAAGGAAGAACTGTAGTATTGATTTATATTAGATAAATTTCTAAACAAATAAGATTCAATCTTAGTTATAAAAATAAATAAAATATATATTTATTTATATAAATATTGAAAAAAATTTTAGTCTTTCCAACTAAAAAGTTAAAGGTACAAACAATAGATTAGTATCCTGGACTTTCTTTCAGGAGGTTGTACAGGTTGCATTAATATTTGTGTGTTACATTTTTACGTTTGCATATATATATATATATATATATATATATATATATATATATATATATATATATATATATATATATATATATATATATATATATATATATATATATATATATATATATATATATGCAAACGTACAGATATAATACACAAATATTAATGCAACCTGTACAACCTCCTGAAAGAAAGTCCAGGATACTAATCTTTTGTTTGTATCTTTATATATATATATATATATATATATATATATATATATATATATATATATATATATATATATATATATACTTATATATAGATAGATAGATAGGTAGATATATTGATAGTAAAAAAAGTTTTACCAGGTAATCCAGCAGTAGGTGTAACTTTTTTTAATCTTGGTGTGCAACTATCTCGACGCTAAAAAAAAATTTGCTGCAAAAAGAACATAATATTTATATATATATATATATATATATATATATATATATATATATATATATATATATATATATATATATATATATATATATATATATATATATATATATATATATATATATATACATATATATATATATATATATATATATATATATATATATATATATATATATATATATATATATATATATATATGTATACATATATATACTTTCCATTTAGTTGATTTAAAAAATATACATGTAAGTAATTTTAAACACATCAGGTAACTAAATGCAATTTTAAATATATTCATGCATAAACATATAGTAATTTAAATTGTTTAAATTTTGAAAAAAAAAAAGAAAAACACAAAAAAACATTAAGTATCTTGGGTTGCATGAATCAGATAAAAAAATTAATAAATTAAAGTTTTTAGATTGAAAAATTTAATAAAGATCATGATAAATATATTAATTTGATCATTCATTAAAATGATTTAATCAAATCTTTTAAAACTTGCAAAGCAAATAAGTTACAAAAAAATTTGGCTATGATTAATCCTACTCTTAAAAATACGGGAATATGAAACAAATATGCTGGATAGAAAAAAATTAAAAAAAAAAAGAAAAAAAATTAAAAAAACAAACATAAAAATTAAATTAGAGCTAAATGTGAAAATGATTTTAGTCACAAAAATCTCAACTAGTTCCCTCTTGATTCAAGTAATTAATTAAAATAAAACAAATGCTAAAAATCAAAAACATTTTCAATACTATTTTAAATTAATATTTTAAATTCTTGTGATCTTTTTTATGAGAAAACTTATGTAAAAGTAAACATTTGATGGAACATCTATTCCATTAATAGAAAGTACAACTTTGTAATCAAATGTGGCTTCCCCATCAGCAACTTTGCTTAAATAATAAAAGAAATCTCAGATCCAAATTATAAATATAATCATAATATATAATTATAAATTTATAAAATCTATTAAATTAGAATATCCAAATTAGAGTTAAAAAATGTTATTAATAGTATAAGCCAGTTCAATTATTATGTAATTGATAATCTTAGTATTATTATTAAAAAAAGTTAGATAAATAATTATAAAAATACTCTGTTTCACAAGATAAAATTTCATGAATTGAGGCTGTAGCAACCATTTTACAGTAGTTCACAGAAAATGAATTTGTATTTATCATTTTCACTGTAATGGTATTGTTAGATTGATCAGGGAATTCTAAAGTGTAAAATAAAGTAGTTATAAATATTTTTCCTTCAAGTATCCTCTTTTTTAAATTAAGTTTTTAAAAAAACTATGTAACTATTTTAAAAAACATGTTGCCTTTCCAAACCCACTTTCCTAACCATATATAAATGTAATAATATTTTTAAGTAATATTGAAAATTTCAAATATTTAAACAATGAGTTTGCATTTTATGTTTTTATGTTTATTGTTATTAGGCCTCAATTAATTACACTTATTGAATGAATGCATAATTTACTCATCTTTATAAGATTTGCTAATTAATTGTAGAGTTGCAATATAAATTATTTTATGTTACTTTTCTCAAATGCTTTTTCCTTGAACATTACTCAACATATATTTTGATTAGCAATTATATACTTTAAATTTTTTCCTTTTTTTTTTTTTTTTTTTTTCGTAAAGTAGGTAAAAAACTTTTTCCTCTATTTTTTATTAAATTTCAAATGAAATGAATAAAACACTCAACTTATTTAAAATTAAAGATAAACAAGGTTTGACTTAAACTTTAACAACCTTGATAGGAAACTTAAAACAAAAATTTTAAAGCACTGTATAAAATACTACTAATGCAAATGCAAAATTTGTTTTTTAACTATAGAGGATATGATAAGTAAAAATCATCTACCACTGTTAAAATAGATACTTGAGAGTGGCACTTATGTACCAGAGTATGATACATATAATATAATACAGTATAGTTTAAATAAAATGTTTTTATAACGAAATAAGTGGTTTTAATTCAAGAACAGAAGATGGCACAGGCAAGGGTAAAACATTCAACCAGTTATTTTTTGAATTATTAGCAATTTTTTAACAAGTTGAATTACTTGTGTCAAGAAAATTTAATTAGCATTTAATTCTAAAGAAACAAAATTGTAAATCTATTCTATCACCATAAGTTAAGCAGTATATAACTTAGTATGTATTTAAATTTTCTAGCATTGCGTGTTATGTTGTTGCTATTGTTGTTTTGATGTTGTCAAGGAAATTTGGTTAAACGAATGAAAGTTGCTACTATCAAGTATTATACTATACTATTGGTATTATAAAGTCAACAAAGCTTTATTTAAATGGTTCAAAGGAATGAGAGCTGGTGTGCCCAATCAGCAGAGCCGCTGCTAGGCTACCCCTCATGGAAGGGGAAGGGGTGCGAATTTAGGGGACTTTTTGCAAATTTGAGGAGCTTTTTTTCTATGAAAATTATTAGACCATAAATCTTTTTTGTAGGTATGGTATCTCTGTTAAAACCATTTCTGGAAAGGCGAAGTCGATTAATGAGCAAATGATCACTCTATGGCTCGAAACTACGCTGTCTACAATTCTCTTTCGATACCCACTTGATAATATTTTTAGTGACATTTTTTAAAAATGTTTGCTTAATAAAATTTTATATTTTAAAGTGATTTTAAATTAAATAAATTTTTGCATGAAAATGAATGATTTTTGCTTGAAAATGAAAAATGCAACATAAAGTTTGCCTGACTGGGATGACTGCTGGTAATGTTAGAGGAGTAAGACTTTTAATCTTTGTAATTGAAAAATCGAAGTCTCCTATATGTTTCAAAGGTGTAAACAATATACTACCTCGTTTGCCAAACCTCTGACCAAGAAATTATCTGATCACTTAAAGCAAAATATCGCTAACATGTAGTGAAAAAGCAGACTGCTGCCTCATTATTAGAGATTATTCGAGGGTTGTTTTTTGCAAACAAAAGTAAGAAAATGGCGAGCACAATAAAGAGAGTCAACCTAATCTAATGTTAGCAATAGATTTTACATAAGGTTTACAATAGAGATCTTTATGAATGATAATCTACGAAAATATTAAGTAAAATATCTCTGTAAGTGTATTGTCATTCATTAATATAAGAGTATTATGTTTAAAGAAAAGTGCGGTAGCAGTAGAGAGCTTTCCTCATAAGCAAGAAATTTAGAGTTCGATCTTTACCATGTCTCCGGTAGAACTGCGCTTAACTCCGCGCAACGATTTTGTTCGTCAAGGTTCGTGTTTCGAAGTTACAGAGTTGAGAAAAGGTTGTAACCACAGCTAAAGTAGCTTCCTCAACTGTAGTAGCCTTCATGGCCTTTGGAGAGGTGAATTGAAATAATATAAAAAAAACTGAGTTTTGATTAAAAACTTGATGACTTTTGTTAAGACAGGAGTATATACTCTTGTATACAATTATATATATAGTTGCATCATCAGCAAAGAGAACCACTTATGAGTAAAAAATTTCAGGAAAGTTTTTTATAAAGTTGAGAAAAAACACAGAATCAAGGATAAAATCATGTAATACCCTAGAAGTTACTGGAAATTAAGAAGAGTGTTGGCTTTCGAGAAGGGCTTTGATAATACAATTTGAAAAGAATGATTTAATATTTCAAAGGTTTACTAAGATACGCCATATGAAGCAATTTAATCGAAATGATTAAAATGACAAACATTTCTGGAAAACCTTTGACATGTTAAGTAAAATTGCCATTGCTTCAACGTCTCCATATAATGTACAATTTTTCTATTATAACAACGAACAAGTCAGCAGTAGACGAGAGGAATGAGATCCATATTGAGCGTCAGAAAACTTGATTGGAACTTTTCATTTGCTTTAGTCCTGCTAAATAACCTAACAACTTTACAAAGAGTCCGTTATGTAAAACACCATCCATGCGGAACACAGCACTGTTAATACTCTGATATTTTACATTTTTTGATGGAATCAGCCTCTTTAAGATCTGCCGAAGAGTTCGTGATATACCATACTACCAGCCGGTCTCAGAACCATTTAGCTAAGTTTTAAAGTTATACTCTTATAAGGGAATAACATTTAGAGTTGTATAACCTAAATGTTATTTCCTTATAATATGTATTGAGGCATTATCTCAAGCCTTTTCTCAATCAAGTGCCCAAAGGCAGGGGTAGTTTTAGTCTTAAGTTTACTTAAGTTTTTCTAGCCTTTGTTCAAAAAAGAAAATTCTACATCGTAGCAGGTCGTCAGGCAGGTTATACTAATTACATGTTACCAGTAGAAGGGTGATCATAATAAACCTAAATTTGACCTTAGCTGAAATAGTTAAAAAAAGTTACTGTAAGCTAGAGGTGTACCGGATTGGAAACTTTGAAATCCGGCCGGAATTTTTTTGATTTATATGAAATATTTACTTTATTAGGCATCCTATACTTTTTAACTATTTAAAAGTTAAGAAACATTAAAAATGAGACTTTTGTCAGAGGCAGGTAACATTTTTGATAAAAAAAGAGCTTGTTTGTTACCCAAAACTGAATAGCAACTCTTTTTGCACGACAATATTCCTAAACTTTTAGAAATTTTTACATAAATCTTTACATAAGATTACTGTAAATAAAATAAGGCAAAGCTTTAGATATGTGGTCTAAAATAATTTAAATTTCACGCTTGTTGCGCTTTCGTGTGTAATTTTGCTCAAAGTGGTTACTTTTTAATATAAACATAATTTAACATATTAATTGACTTTAGCACACACTTCAACCATCTTACAGCCTGCTGCTACAAAGGAGTGCTACTACGACCATTATCTTATAGCCTGCTGCTACAAGGGAATGTTTCTACATCGACTTACTTATAGCCTGCTTCTACAAAGAAGTGCTGCTACATTGACTGAGGATTTGGCATAGGGCAGCTTTTTTATTTTATTATTTCAATTAAAATTTCTAATATTTAAAAACTCTCTACTAACGAGAGCGCAACAAGCAAAAAAACAAAATTATTTTAGAGCGCTAAACTGTAGCTTTTCCTAAAATTACATTATATTTGTTAAGAATTTTGTATTTTTACCTAAGATTACCAAAAGTTCTTCATTGCTTTGTAGGACAATCATTTTTTGATTTTATTTACGCAGCCTGCATCACATGTCTTAAATAAATACAGTAAAAAAATAAATTACTGCATGCCGGCCTGAAATATCATATTTGCGGCCGGAACCGGAGCAAATTAAAAGTCACAATTTCCGGCCGGAATTCCGGCAAGTACGGTATATCTTTACTGTAAGCAGTGTTTTTGTCTGTAAGCAGTATTTTAACATTTTAATATACATTAATTATTGGAAATAAAGATAAACGGTCTGTTATATGGTTGTAGCCACTATTAAGTCACTGAGCTAACATCACACCAGAGGTTTAAACTGAACACAAATATATAATATACGGGATATCACCCTCATATAGCTTATATCCAGTCTGTTATCCGGTGTGATTATGAAGCCGGAAATCCGTCTCAGAATTTCATTGGATAACAGCTATAAATAATGTTGCTACATTGGGTTTAGCTCAGTTGGTTAAATTGTCAAACGAAATGTTAATATCTAACTGTTGTATGAGTTAACTCCTTCGTAGGCTACTAGTGCCTTCAAAAAGTGAACTAGGGCACGTTACTAAAATTAAATTAGACGTAATAAATAACATTATTGGAAAAAAATTAAATTTGCAACAGTGAAAAAATACCATTGATGCATCAGTGGTATTTTTATATATGTTATAAATTGGTTTTCTAAAATTAGTAATAAAAATTAATGCACATTGATACAATTTGATATTAATGATTTTTATCCCTCAATTACAGCCAAAATTTTAGATAAAACAATAGAGTTTGGAAAAATCCACATTAAATTACAGTCGACACTATTCGTCTAATTAAACATTAAAGGAAAACTTTACTCTAGTTTAATAACGAGACGTGGATGTAAAAAACCAGGCACGAATGCTTTGATGTAACAATCGTTACATCAAAGTTAGGACGGAGCAGAAATTTGCGAATTTGTAGGCTTATATTTTTTAAATTCCCTAACTAAAATAGTTCATTTTAATCAATTAGGCTTGTATCGCAATGATGGTTTAAAAATAATGCAAAAAAAATTAGGGCCACATCTTGACAAAACCAGAAAAAATATTATAAAAAGTTTTCAAAAACATGGCTTTCAAATTGAAAAAAACATTAATTTAAAAAATGTGAATTTACTTGATGTCACATTTAACCTCTCGGAAAATTCATATGGCCATTATAAAAAACCTAATGATGAATTATCGTATATTAATATAAATTCAAATCATCCCCCTTAAATCTTAAAACAAATTCCTATTTCAATTAACAATAGACTAAATCAAAACTCTTCTAATAAAAACATTTTTAACTCTTCCAAACGTGTGTATGAAGATGCTCATAAAAAGTGGATTTAAAAATTTGAGCTAAAATTTTAAACAAAAATTGCTAAAAAGCGAAATAGAAATAGAAACATAACTTGGTTCAACCCTGTGTACAGCAAAAATGTTTCAACAAATATTGGAAAAGTATTTTTAAAAATAAATGACATACATTTCCCTCTCACTTATAAATTGCACAAAATTTTTGATAGAAACACTGTTAAAGTAAGCTATAGTTGTACATAAAATATTTAAAAAATTATAAAAGGCCATAATTTTGCATTGATTAATAAAAATGAATTTCTGAAAGAAAAAAATACTGAAAATTGTAACTGCAAGCAAAAAATTGACTGCCCTATGAATGGCAAATGTTTATCAAAAAATATTTTTTTTAAATGCATTATTTCCTCGCAAAACAACCCTGTACAACTCAATATATTGGCTTAACCGAGGGCAAATGGAAAAAATGTAATGCCAACCACAAACAATCTTTTAAACATAAAAAATACTTAAAAGAGACAATACTGTCAAAATATGTTTGGCAACTGAAAGGAAAAAATATTAATTTTAAATTAAATTGATTTGTTCTAAAAACTGCGCCTGCCTATAATAACATTTTCGAAAAATATATACTATGTTTACAAGAAAAATTTGAAATTATTATTAAAAATCTGAATTAATTTTTAAATGCAGACATGATAATAAATTTCTTTTAAAAAATTATAAAAACAAAATACCAGTCTAAAATTATCCTAATTCTAAAGAATTATTTTTTAATTATCAATTATTAAATAATTAATTATAACAATTTCCAACTTTCAGTAAAGTAATTTTTATTGAATTTTTGAACTTTTTGATGTTTAGACATTCTTTTTGATGAAATCATCTTTATTTTCTTCATAAGTCAAAGATGAAACAGAAATTAGAAACTATATTTGTAAATAAACTTTATATATAAGTATAGCCGTGGCTAAGAGAGTACGGGTAGGGGCACAGCACTGTATATAAAATACAAAATATACTATAAACTTCAATGGCGAATTTAAAATTTTTTTCAATTTTATTTGAACATCTTGTCTCTTTTCCTTGCTCTTAGTATCTACACCTGAATACCTTCCCCAAAGTAACAACATATTAACACACTTTGAAGGATCAATGGTGGTCTCGCTAGTTTAATGAATAACATTGTTAAAAATGTTTTTAACATTAATAAATGTTAATGGGATCATCAGATATATCTGTAAAAATCCTCGTTCTCATTCACTTGAGGAAATGAGAATAGTAAGTAGGGCGTGTACCAAATAAAATCTATTTTCAGTTTTTATTACAAAGTATTTACGGAAGATTGCATAAAGTAAATCTGACGTCATATTTAACATTATATCTGACGTTGTACTTTTGATTTTGAACTTGATTAACAACAACAACAATAACAACAACAACAACAACAACAACAACATCAACAACAACAACAACAACAACAACAACAACAACAGCAACAACAACAACAATAACAACAACAACAACAACAACAAAGATATTTATTATCCTTTTCAAATCATACTATAATTTTATAATGATAATAATAATTTGAAAAAAAAATCATAATTCTATTGATTATAGTAATTAAAAATAATTGAGTAATATATATATATATATATATATATATATATATATATATATATATATATATATATATATATATATATATATATATATATATATATATATATATATATATATATATATATATATATACATATATATACAGTAAAATCACGTTAAGTTGGACTCTCAATGAACAGATAAACAGTATGCCTTTTTTTATTAAAAAGTATAAAGAGGATGTGTGATAAACAATTAAATACTTTATTATAAAGAACGAGAGATCTCTCTAAAGGTAAATGATATCAAAAAGAGTAAAAAGAGAAGAAATATATGTGAAACAGTGGGATGTGAACCTGGGTCTCCGCGGCCAAATGTCTTAACTGAATGATACGTTCATTCAACTAAGTGAATAGTAGTATTTATTTATTATATAATTAAGAAACTATATAAAACAGAATTTACAGAAAGAAATACGTATGCAAATAGGATTCTCTATATCAGGAAAATGAATAGTAATGTGAACCTTTAGTTGCTTATAATTAATATCTGGACTCGAAAACTAGTTACTTTTAATGGAACACAATAGGCTGTAGGAGCCTCAGGGAAATTATATTCAGAAATGACTATATTAGACTCAGAGTTAGCTAGAAATTATTACAAAGTGTTTAGGACAGATGTCTAGTGCAAAAAGCACAAGATTTAAAGCAAAATGATTTATATTATTTGAAAAAGTTGTTTTACGTACATTTGATCATAGTTTAAGTAGAACTTAGTAAAGCAAGGGAAACGTGTAGAATTAAGCACAATGAACTCAATCTTAAAAGAATAAGTAACAGAAGAGAGGTTGTCACTATTATGAAGGTGACGAAAGATCTGTAATATAGAACATGGAGGTCAAAAATGCTATCTTAAGTAAAAAGAGTTTAATGAACAAAAGTTACAATGGCTGCGGGATGCGAATCCGGATCTCTGCGGCGAATTATCATATATCTAACTGATTGAACTATACGATCTTATACTTAAATTTATATCTTATCAAAATTAAAAAACAATATTTTCTAAGATCTATACTTCGAAAAGCGTATTCAAACAGGACTCTACATACATTTAAAATCTGCTAGAACTTTAGTAACGTGCACACTTTTAGAAATTATTGAAATAGGTATATTTTATTAGAAATATGCTTAAGCTAAAGCATATTTTTGAGTCTCTTTTTACTATTTGCTTAAGCATATTCGAACCTGTTTCAAAAATTTCATATGCTTTAAAAAAAAAAACATGTATATTTCTACCCATCATTCTTATTTTTACTATACGTTTTAAATAAGATCTGTTTTGAGCCTACTATGTTCTTTTTGCCTTTTTGTAATATTGCTTTTAAGAAGTCTTTTTCGTATATATTTAGAGTCATGATTTGTTGTATATGGTAGATTATAGAAAAGAAATTTAGGAACAATATTGAATATTTGACAGTTTTTAAGAAATGTTATATCCGTCTGTGATTTTTTAAATTTAATGTATAGTTTTTTAAACTTTCTAAGTACAGGTCACTAATTTAATTACTATACGTTATTTAAAAACATCGTTATATATTTATTATGGCACGTTTCGTAAGTTTATTTCCGTACGTAGAATTCTTTCGTATGTTGTGATCCGAAATACTTTCGTTTCGAAAGAAATTTTATTTTTTATCAATATTTCTAAAAATAAAACCATAAAAGTTTAATATTTTATTATACTGAAAATAAAAATTCATTATAAACATTTTGGGATTTAAAGATGTTAATTTTTACAATTAAAATCAGTCTGGCAAACAAATTTTCTTTATAGACTTCAAAACGTCGTTTGGCAAGAATGTTTGTTTCGCAAGTGCGACTTCCGAGACCGCTACTTTCGAAATCCTCCGGTTAACAACCCTAGTCGAAAGAGACTTTTTTTACATTAAAACGCTCTTTCGACTACACTATAAGGATATATGTATATATATATATATATATATATATATATATATATATATATATATATATATATATACATAAAATAATATAAATTAATATAATAATGAGTAAATTAGTTATAAGTATTTAACAATGGTGTCACTCAAACAGAATTCTGATCAAAGGAGTGACACCAGTTTTTAAATATATACTTGTTTATGTATGTTCTATAAACATAGAACATACATAAACAAGTAAAGTTTTTAAAAACTATAATTTGATGATAATAATAAAAAATATACAAAAAAGAATTATTGATAATAGTTGTAGTAATCATAATTAAAAAAATATAAGAGTATATTTTAAAAATTAAGTGAAAATCATATCAATAAGTTAGAACAAAATTGTTTTCAGAATTTTTTTAAATTAAATCTTTATCTTAACCAAAGTGTAAGCTGAAAAGAAGTTGTAGAAAGAGGAAGGGGGGCCCTTATAAAGTTTAAGGTCTTTATGACCTTATAAAGTTCTTTATGACCTCTTATTAGATATCGCGATCAACAAAAACTCTTAAATATTAACTCTTTGATCCTGTATATGTCCTACGCTCTGAAAGTTTTCAAAGTAAATTTAAATGATATTTATTTAAAGTTACATTAAACTTTGTAATTTAAATTAACAAGTTTTTACATTTTTTTAAAAAACTTTCTTAAGTGGATAAAATAAAGACAAGTTAAAGATGAGTATTTTAATGGTAAAACAACTTATTTAACAATAATTTAAAAAACATATACCTCGACCGAAAATTTTGATTATAGTTCCTCCCGCATAACTTCCGCAGTTAGGTTGAATGTAACCAATACTTGTTGCAGCTAGATAAACAGTATAAAAGTTTTAAAAGAATTAGTTATTTATATAAAAATCAATATTTCTTAAAAAGTTTATGACTCTGTTTGAACTGCGTGTCTGCGGTTCAAACTTAGTTAACTTTTATTTTATTGTTTTTTGTTCTTCATTACAATGCTATTACAAATATATAAACAAAGAAAAAAAAAGTAATAAAAATAGTTGTTAAAAAATGCGTAAAATTCAAAAAAGAGAACAAGAAAACTTGTCTTCAAGTTCTCTAAAACAATTGCTCAAAAATGAATTACATTAAGATAATAATAAAAGTGTTCATAAGAGCATAATTTCTATGAATTCCATTTCTTTCGAGAATTTTCGAGAATTTTCGATCATTTCTTTCGAGAATTTTCGAGAACATAATTCTAGAGAATCGCACATAATTTTCTAAACAGATATCATGAATTATGACTCTACTATATAATGATCGAACCACTAAATCTTATTTTTCGAAATCGACGGTCAAATCACCAAAGAAGCCACAAAGTTTTTTAATTTTGCGATCTGATTGTTATGATTTTATTTTTACATTCGTTGCGGACTTATTTTGGAATTTATAAAGTCGAATTCAGTCTTAGTTATTGTATTTTAGAATTTATAAAGTCGTATTCGGTCTAAGTTATTGTATTAAAAAAGAAAATCACGAGACAAAGAGTTTTTTTTTTTTTTTATTTATTTATCTATTCGCCAGAATATGTACAAGGTAAATTTACATTGAATATATTACCGGTAGGACTTCTAGAAGATCATAGGATCTTATCATGAAGCCCTTTACAATCTATATTACAAAAAAAAATTGCAACATTCTAATACTCATATAGAAAAAACAAATTTTTTTAAAAAAGAAATTGTAACGGTTCATTAATATTTTATTATACTTTTGATGATATATGAAACTTAAATTTTGTAAAAAAAGTTGTAAATAAATTATATTTAAAACAAATTTTAACAAAATCAGAGGTTAAAAGGATAAATGTGAATAAATTTAAAACAATGTTTCAAGATTAATTTTGATTTAAACTCAATAATTTTTTGTTTTATAGCTTCATTACATTATTATCATTCATTTCTACTAAAAGAATGAAAAAATAATCAAAGTATCAAAAACGGGACACAATACTTAAAAATATCACAAATTTATACATAAAAATTAACATGTTTTGTGTTATAAAAATTGATAAAACTATTCTTAGTTAATTATTTTAGTACATCTGAAATCTTGATGATTAAGAAACATACAGTGAAAATTTTGGCAGAAATTTTATTTTAAGAAATTTTAATTTAAATTTCAGCCTTTTGGCTGAAATTTTCAGAAATAATCTTTAGATTTTGTGTTTTGAAGTTGCAAAAAAAGAATAAAATTAAAAAGTTGAAAAAACAACGACCAAAGTTTTTCGATAAATAGAAATTATTAGCAAAACAATGAAACTGACCAATAAAAAAGTTAAAGTAAGGTAATAGTTATAAATATTTTATGCAAACTGTACATATTTTTTGAAAGTATGATAAATTTTGCGTCGAATGGTATATTAAAAAAAAAATCGATTTTTTTTTTTTTAATTTAGTATTTTTTTTCTATATGAGCCACCTTAAAGAAATTGGTAATACTGCGCGTTACTTGGAGAATAGCGTGTTCAGTGGAACTGTTTCTCTGAAAACCAAACTGATTTTTATAAAGAAGTTTTAAAAGTTTTCAATCTGTTATACATTATTCTTTCTAATATTTTTGAAAAGATTGGTAGAATACAGGATATTTATGAAGTAAATCACATCAATTATAATGTTCCAATTTATTTCATCAGGCCCAGTTGGTTTGTTTCTTTTTATTGCTTTAAATGCTATATCAAGTTCCCTATAGAGTTGAATTTGTTAACGAAATCTTTTATGATAGACTTTGTCCTATTGTTAAATAAAACTTGTTGAATTCGGTGGCAATTTCATTGGAACCGTTAACTATTTTATTTTTAATTTTTATTGCAGCCGGCATAGAATTTGCGCTTGTCTTATGTTTATCAGTAATTTATTTCATTATTTGCCAAACTAGCTTTGAATTATATTTGTGTTTCATAAGCAACTCCGAGTAGTAAATTTGTTTGGCTTTTTTGCAGAGTTTTTTTAATAGATTTTTATAGACTGTGTAAGTGTTTGTACACTCTTGTAATTTAGTTTTTGGATATTTAGCATAGAATATTTGCTTTATTTTTAAGGGCTTTGTAATTCCTTTAGTAATCCTAGGTCAAGATAAGTCTTCGGCGATAAGAATTATTTCAGGCAATTAAAAGTTTGCGTCATAGATTTTATAAAAAGTTTTAAAAAAAGAGTTGTAGATGTTTGTAACGTTATTAAAATTTATATAGCTCCAGTCTTGATTCAAAAGTTTCTCTTTAAATAAATTTAGGTTAGTGTTGTTATAAACCCGATTTTTAATTGTTACGTTTTTATGCATACTTGTTTTGCGGTTAGCGCTTATGCAAAAAAAAAAATAGGAAATTGATCAGAAACATCTGTTTTTACAATGCCTTTTTCAGGCGTTATATTAAAAATATCATTGGTTAGAATGATGTCAAATAAAGAGGACGAATAATTTGTAATTCTAGTAGGTTTATCAATAATAATTATTGTTCCCGTTTGGAATAAATGATTATAAAACTTTGTCATATTTTGTTTTTTATTATACTGGAAACAGTCTAAATTGAAATCGCCCAGTATGTAATTTTTTTTATTTTCTTGGTTAGTTTTTTCTGTTGAATTATCTATTTAAATTTGCTTAAGTATTCAGTTCTCCCAGACAGAGGCTGATAGCGGCAGCTTATTATGATATTTTTAGACAAATATTTTTGTAAATTATATATTTACAAAAATTATTCAATGGGCAGATTTCTTTTGGTTTACACTTTACAATAATTATTCAATGGGCAGATTTCTTTTGGTTTGCAACTACAAGGGAAATTTTTAGTCTTGCTTTTTAAATTTATTTTTCAATTAACCGCAAAAAGATTTGTCCAACATTGGTAGAGACGCTTTTATTGTACAGTGGGTTAAACCAAACTATATTCCTTCATTTACTTTTTTTGAGAATGGAAGGAGGGGGGGGGATTGTGTCTTATCCTTTTAGTTTTATATTCAAGTTGAAGTTTTGAAAACCGTTTTGTTTAAGTGTTAATTTCTTTGTATTCTAGTTTTGATGAGTTAAATATTTTTAATTCTGAAAAATTTTTTCGATCAATAATGAAGTGAGAGACTTGTGTAAGAACTTGAGGTGGGTGATTTGATTCAGTGTGATTGTAGAGTAGTTGGTCTTTTTGTTTTTAAAAGGTTGCTAGGAGATTTTTTGAAGATAAATAGTTCGTCAAGAATATTAACGCTGTTTAGATTGATTAGATCTTTTTTGGAACCCGATGTTTTTAAATGTCTCAATTACATTTTTCTGACTCAGTCTAACTGTGCGACAGTTTCTGTGCGCATCATCCCATCGTCTGGGTAAAGGTTTAAAATGCCAAAAGACTACTGAATAATATATCTGAATAACGTTAGGAACACCTGAAAAGAAATAAGAGTATTATTTTGACTAAATCAAAGAGCAACAATAACATAGATAGTTTAAATATCAATAATAAACTATATTTAACAAGGAAATAATTACAAACACATTTAATAATTACTTCTCATCAATTGTAAATAATCTTGCTAAAGAAATTTTACCTCCTAGATTTCACTTCAGCCACTATCTAAAAAACTAAAATCCTGATTCTTTTTTTATATCTTTACTTTCAAATGTAGGTAAACTAATTGAAAAGCTTATGTATATCAGGCTGCTTAGTTTTTTAAATCTATCAGATAGCTTATATAGTCTGTAGTTTGGATTCCGAAAGAAACACTCTACTAACTAAGCACTCATAGATATAACTGAAACCATATGCAAGGCGTTAGATCATAAACAGTTTGCTGGTGGAGTGTTTGTTGATTTGCAAAAGGTATTTGAAAGGTATTTTTGTCAACCATGAAATTCTATTATCAAAGCTGTATCATTATGGTGTAAGGGAATTGCTCTGAGCTGGTCATATCTAAAACATCGTCCATAAAGTGTTACTTTTTTATTTTTTTTTTTATTTTTTTTATTTTGCTGATTAAACAGTTACAATTACAATTTTTATATAATCATGTTATATTTTTTTATTTTATAATATGTATTTACTGTTCTAATCAGTCAGGGACTGAAAGAAGGTAAGGATGATGTGTTTAACATCACAACCTTTTCATAGAGCCCCTATAGCCACCCATTATAAAAACACTTTAATTTTTAAAAATAAAATAAAAACTCAATGAAAACAAAGCTCATATTTTTTTAGTGTAACAAATTAAAAAAACAAAAAATATTAAAAACAAGAACAAATAAGAAGAAGAAGAAAAAACAAATAGATAAATAAAAAAAATACTGTTAACAAATACTGTTAACTTTAAAATGTATGTCAGGCGTTAAGAAGATGCATTTTAGTTTCCCTTTTAAACGATAAAATGTTTTTTAGGTCTTTAATATTTTTATTTTGAAAATGATTCCATATTGATTGGCCACGGTTTGTAATTAAAAAATTTGACTGATGTGATTTAATTTTCCCTAAGTGATAGTTGTACCTGGTATTTGAACGCAAATTATATTTTTCAGAAAATAATCTCAAGAAAATATCTGAAAAAACGCTAGGTAGGAGATCTTTTTTATATACTTTTACATAAAAACTAATATCTGTAATATGTTAAGCTTCTCAAAATCTAGAACCATCATGCTTTTCATCACCGGGACCGGGTTTACTAACCTATTTAAATAGTTTATTACTTTGCACGCATGGTTTTGCAGGCTTTGCAATTTTAGTAGTTTTGCTTTATGGGTGCTGGCCCATACAATATTTGCGTACAAAAGTTGACTATGTACAAGACTAAAGTAAAGCATATTACGCGATTTACTATCGAGAAAAGGCCTCGACTTATACAAAACACTTATTACAGAGGACATTTTTGTTTCAAGAAGACCAATATGGTTTCTCCATAACAAATTTTCATCAAAAAGCACTCAAAAAGCAAATTTTGTACATTTTTCACGCTTGATTTCATTTTTATTAATAAGCAGTTTAGGAAGCTTTAAAGGGAGATTAATTGATTGTTTTTTTTTATGAAAAATGTTTAAATAAGTTTTTTGAAAATTTAGGGATAATTTATTTGCTATGAACCAGAGGTTGAACTTTTCAAGTTCAATATTCATAGTTTCAAACAAAGTCTTTGCATCAGGATGATTAAAAAATAAATTTGTATTGTCAGCATACATAACTGTAGTTATTTTTTGGGATGCTTTATGCATATCGTTAATATAAATTAAGAACAATAATGGACCCAGGATTGAACCCTGAGGAACTCCACATGTAATATCGAGGGCTCTTGACTTTTCTAGTAATACAAATTGCTTTCTATTAGACAAATAGCTTTGAACCCACTTAAATGGTGAGCCTATTATACCTTAATATTTTAGGTTGGAAAGTAAAATACTGTGATCAATCGTATCAAAGGCCTTGGAAATATCAACAAACATTTCTTATACCAGCTCATCACTATCAAACGACTTAAATATTTTGTCAGCAAGTTTAATAATAGCATGTTCAGTAGAACACTTACTTTAAAATCCAAATTAATTTTTGTATAATAAATTGTTTAATATAAAGTAATTGTTAACTCTGTTATAAATTATTCTCTCAAATACTTTTGATAGTACTGGAAGAAAAGAAATAGGTCGGTAGTTGGAAACATTATTGCAATCACCTTTTTTGAGAATTGGATTAATTTTGGCTAATTTAAGTTTGTTAGGGAATATACTATTTTCAAATGAAGAAAATATTAAAAAAAATAATGGTTTACTAATGCTGTTCATTATATAAATAGCTACATTACTGGAAATACAATCATATCCACATGACTTGTTGCGTTTAAGTTCAATAATTGCTTTTTTAAATTCAAGTATAGTTATCTTTTCATTATTTTTAGTTATCTTTTCATTATTTATACTAGGGGTAGGTATGTTACTATTGATAATATCTAATCCACTAGTAAGTTTACGTCCTCAGGGTTCAACTCCTTATCTACATAAATGATTTAAACACTCGTATTAAGTATTCAAAAGTGTATCATTTTGCTGATGACACTAACCTCCTGATTGTAGATAAGTCTTTAAAAAAGCTAAATAAGTACCTAAATTATTTCTTGGCATCACTGGTCCAATGGTTGCGATCAAACAAAATATCTCTCAATGTCAAAAAAACTGAATTAGTTCTATTTAAACCTCGAGGCACAAAAAATTACCAAAATATTTTAGAATTAGTGGTCAAAAACTAAATATTGTAGATAAAATAAAATATATAGGCATATTGTTAGATGAAAATCTTTTGTTCATTCAACAAATTAAATCCATAGCAAACAAACTAAGTCGAGCACATGGAATGCTAACCAAAATAAGGTATTTTGTGAATTATGAAACCCTTGTGAATATTCGGTATGTTATTTTTAACTACCATTTACGCTATGGTTGTCAGATATGAGGACAAACTTCATCCATTTAAAAAAAAAAAACCTTATAAATCTCCAGAATAAATCATTCAAGAGTAATTCACTTTCAACCTAACAGTTTTAGTTCTGAATTACTATATAATTTTCTAAAATTTTAAAGTTTGACGAACCTATCTACTTATCAAACTGTGTACTTGTATGGGACATAGTCCACAATAATATTCCCAGTTGCTTCACTAGCTATTTTAAATTTACAAATGATATTTATAGTTATAAACTTAGGACTTTATCTTAATGTATTTTCTCTAAGCCTTTAAAACTAACACATAAGTATGGCATAAAATCAATCAAGTATCAATCAATTAAAAAAAATTGTAACTAAAAAAATATTATCCAAAATGACAAGTAGAAATGTCTTCATAACCCATATAAAAAAGTTTCTTCTCGATAAAAGTAATTAATGAACTATCATTTATGCAATCACCCCCTAGTTATTCTTTATAACTAAATTTTTAATAAAATAAGAGTATAAAAACTCATAAATAAATATATAAAACCCATAAAATAGAAATAAAAATATAAAACTCATAAAATAAAAACAAAAATATCAAACTCTAAAAGTAATAAAAGTATTTATCAAGTCACTATCAAATACATTAATTTTCATCATCCTATAAAGTGTATATGGCTCTAAAAGATTGTGGTATTGTTATTAAACCATTTGACATCTAATAAATGTATAATAAACTATTTCCTATGCAATCGCCCCTGCTTAATTCTTTTCAACCATATTTTTTTTGTTTTGTTTTTTGTTTTTTTATTAATTTATTTCTTTATTTTTTTCTAATTTTCTTTATTTTACTTTAACGCATATTCAATATTTCTATCTTTCTATGATTTCTAAAATTCAATGCTTAAAAATACACAAAGCTCTCCTAGGACTTCTCCTACCTCGTCTCTTCTTTCCTAATCGTTAAACTTCTAACCAATTATTGTTTTTCTTTTTATCTGTTCTTTTTTTTTTTTGTCATTTATATTATTTTGGTTCTTATATTTTTATTTTGCATTATTATTAATGATAATCACTATTTGCTACAAATATTTTATTTTGATTATAGTAGTAAAATATATATAGATTATACTGTTTTATATTACTGTATTTAATATTTTTATTAATATTACTATCATTAACATTTATTTTTACTATTATTAATAATATTTATTATTGTTATTTCATATTATTATTATTATTATTATTATTATTATTATTATTATTATTATTATTATTATTATTATTATTATTATGCAATTATTTATACCATTATAGGTCTTTCACGTTATCGGTTTATAACTGTTTGTAAATGTCCCGCACGATTGTATATATACACAGTATTATTAAAATGAAAATATATTGATTTGATTTGATTTTGATTTGATATAATTTAAGCTTAAACAAATTAATATCAAGTATTATTAATATTAAATGTTATCATTTATTTATTTAGAAATAGTTTATATAACTAATTAATTAGCTTAACAAATAATTAGTTACCTTAAAATTAAAAAGAAAGTATTTATTTAAACTATGTAATACAAAGTCATAATTTTTATTATAAATAATAATAGTAATAGCAATAATGATAATAATAATAATAACAATGATCATAAAGTTTGTAAACATTACTTACCAATAACTAAAGAATCTTGGATCACAAGGAGAAGGAGAAATGATTTCAAAATTTTCATGATATTTTTTTGCTGAGTTGCAAATACTACATGACATTTATCTTCAGCAATTCATCCTAATTAAAAGCAAAAACATTTGTAACATGATAATTAATAATAATTTCTTATTATTAATAATTTTCAGATAATATAATGAATAATTTAATTCCATTTTTGAACATTATATAAATGACAAAAATGCTTCTTTCTAAATCTGTTACTTTAGAATGATTTATTTATTTGTTTGGTTACGTAATAGTGCTTGCGGTTCGAAAATGAATAAGTTAAATATAAACTTGTTTTCTTGAGTTATGAAAAAGTTTCTTTTGCCAATAACAAACAATTTATTAATAAAGTTACAACAAATTATATATTGAGCTCCTATTAAAATTAAATCTTATGTTTTAAATCTAACCTAAATTCTTTGAAAATATGTATTCGTTCGAATTAAATTTTTTTAATTACCTTTTATAACTACTTTGTATATTACTTAGGTTTCAAAAATGAGATTCAAATTAAAAATAAGTCCAATATATGATTACTTTTATTTGTTGTAATTTTAAATATTAGCTGTTGGTAAAAGAAACTTTTAGTTTATAAACTAAATGCTTCGAAAAATATATTAATTCTAGTTAACTTTTTAGCAAATACTTAACTCATATACTGGAATCCTTGCAGCTTTTTATGGCGTTTGAAATATGTAGTTCTCAGACACGGAGTTAAACTTCAAACTTTTAAATTACATCAACTATTTTAATGTTCAAAAGTTCTCAAATCAAAAAAAGCTGCTACGTTCCTTTTTTTACTGCAATGAAATAGTTGTGCTAAAAAAAGAGATTTCGTACAAATATAATTTGTAGTTTTGTAAAGGCCTGAAATCTAGCGTCGAATCTGTATTACTTACTGACAAAGGTAACTCAAGGGTTATAAATTCAGAAGACACAATAGAGTGAATGTATATAATACAAAGGAGGTATAAAACTTACTAATAGGGTTAGGGTTAGGGTTATCAACGCAATATATGGTTGTTTGTTATTGAGGTTATAAAATTAAAAAGCATAATAAAGCCTTAATACTTCTGGGTCTTTTTGATTTTACATATACAACGAAGTTTTTATTAACTAACCACTTAAACTTCCTTATAAAATATATTAAAATTTAAATCTTTTTAATTCATTTTTTTGATGTTAGGAAAGTATTTCGCCATATTGTCCGGAGTACTTTTGATTTTCCCAGAGTACTTTTGATTGCATTAACTATCAAACAAATTGTTTTGAAATTTAGAAATTCCAAGTTTTAATGAGTATAAAGGAAGTTTGACATTAAAAGTATAAAAACAATAGAATAAAAAAAAATGAGCAATTTTTACTAAACCTACAGATCTCATGAATGGTGCGTCAGATTTATACAATTTTTTCAATATTTGAAAGATAATTTAACCTGCTAAAAATTTGTTAACAAAAAAGTATAGTTTTTAATTTTTTTGAGAAAATATTGCCTAAAGTTTGCGGAGCTGCTCAACCTAACCCAGCGGGGTAAGTTGAGCAATAGTATGTGGTAAGTTGAAAAATTAACAAATTAATGAATATGTATGGTACAAAACTTAGGTAAATCATCAATAAAACTTTCGCTGACAGAAAGCGTGTGTATAGTTTATAAACTTTTTATTTTATACAATTTAATGACGTAAGTAAAAAAAGAAAAAAATTATATAGTAAGAAAGTATCATAAAGTATAAAAATATAATTTTATACAACTATCTTGAACTTTAAGCCCAATTTAAAAATTACTAATTTTAAAAATGTATATAAATAATGCACCGCTATACTATTTTATCGTCAAAGTTGTTTCTTTGTGTTCGATAGTTCAGTTTTTTCTAATTTTCTCTAAGCTGCTCTGATATAGCTACATTATAAGATGCGGTCATTGCATTATATGAGGTGCTCGTTACATTATATGGTGTAAAGATGCATTATACGATGAGCTCACTATATAATACGGTGCGGTCATTACATTATATGATATGCTACTGTATTATATGAAGTGCTACTTTATTATGCGGTATGCTCACAATATTATATGATGCCTTCATTACCTTATATGATGTGCTCACTACATTATATGATGTGATCGTCACATTATACCGAGGAGATTTAACGGAGGGTGAAATTTAGATAAGGGTTTTTTTATAAAATTTGTTTAATTTTTTAAGATGGCATCCTTTGTAGCAGATAATGAGATAGTTGATGTTTTATCAAACATTGGTTTACAAAATAGCATAAACGGATTTAAAACAGAAAAATTTGATATTTTATCAGTTTTAGCTGCCTCTGATGAGGAGCTATCTAGACTTAAAGTTATCACGCTTGTTGAAAAAATCAGACTTAGAAATTCTTGTAGAAAAAAACATCAACGACAAGCAAAAAAATGCACCTTGTGTGTTTACCCATGTGTTTCAATCTAAAATTAACAAGTTTAAGTTTAACAAGTACCTTCTAGAAGTTACTGGTAATTATATTAGTATATGCTGGGTAATATATTAATATCGATTGGTTTATGCTGGTAAGTATTATTATTAAACATTTTTAAAACTAGTTTTAGATAGTTTCTTAATTATGTTATTCATTCCTAATTTCACTCCATTCATTTTAAATATTTTTTAAAGGTAATAGAAGAAATAGCGTTACTTTAGAAAGAGTGTTACAATTTGTGACAGAAACAGAACCTGTGATAGGATATGAACTTCATCCACCCATTTTATTTATTGGTGCTGAAAAAGCTGGATTCGAACTTCAAATACATGTTCCAGTGTATTTAATTCACCAAGACCTTTCATCGAAAATTTGAAAACCTTTTGAAGAAAAATTATTTCAACTTTATGTCTATGCATTCAATAACGCCTTTTTTGACATGTTATAAACTTTTGACTAAAAATGCTTTAAGTGTTAATGTTTTTCTTTGATTTTTATTGTTGAGCTTTATAATTTTAACTTATTTTGAAAAAAAATAATATTTTTATGTAGTTTTCCTAGCATATTTATATTTGAAAAATAATTCAATTTTGTTATGTACATTTTTAAATTGGTCTGCTATATTAAAAAGTGGGTTTAATAGTTTGCCACCTTTAGCAAAATTATTAAAAAAAAAGTTAAAATGTATTATTTGACTAGCTCTTGTTTAGATTGTTACACTAGAGACAACGTCAAATCAAAATTTAGGGACTTTATCTAATTTCAAGTATGACGTGCTTGGTCTATAAAGGGTGCTTCAAATATCGGACCTTCATTAAAATTGAAAAATTCATGAAAAATTCCTTCTGTGCTGTAGTTTTCAAACTCGCTATTGTTAAGCTCAAGACTCGTTGGATTATTGAGTTGCTCGCTCACCCAAAGTTTTAAAGGTGATGTCTTAATCGTCCACATACGATGATTTGCGCAAGCGTGTCTCTATATATCATTAACTTTTTTAAGAAAAATGTAGTGTATTGGAAGAATCGAGTATGTAACTATCTTCCATGTAATAAAATAGCTTATAATAGTTGTTGCATACACCAGAAAAAACGTCTCTTCACAATCTTTCTATTCTTTGATTATAAATACTCTTACCTGTTAACATAGTTCCTCCATAATCTTCACGTTTTGCAACCATGTAGTCTGCAATAAATACATTTTTCATACCTTTTTCTGATCTGACTCTACTTGGTAATTCAAATTCATTAATAACTTTTAAAAAGCAATTAAATACGGTGTTAGCTTTGTTGGTTGAACACGCAAAGGCAACTGACAAACGATTAAAACCATCTATAACTCTTGTTATTATAAAATACCAACATACTAACTTATGATTCGCATTAACGTGCCATGATGATTTGGCCCTTTTACATTGTAGATTATGCAATAAAGTTTTTCTTGGTTTCCTAAATCGTTTACTCTTAATATTGATTTTCGGAATACGGATCTTCCGACACTTATTTCTTGATCTTCCGACACTTATTTCTTGATCTTCCGACACTTATTTCTTGATCTTCCGACACTTATTTCTTGATATTCCGACACTTATTTCTTGATCTTCCGACACTTATTTCTTGATCTTTTAATATTTGGTTATGCATTCTTTTTCATAATGCATTTTGAAAACTCGTTTGTTAATATAACTACTCGCGAATCAAAATAATCATTTGTAACATTAAAAAAATTGTATTTTTTTAGATTGTAATTGTTCATTTGACGGTAAATAGTTCTCTCAACAACGTTTGACAACGTTCAGCAACGTTTAGAAACCTAGAAATGTCTTTAGTTGTTAAATCTTCTTCTAAGAGTTTCTCTAACACATGAAAAGGCATATAAAACTTCAAAGGTCTTCCATCTTCATTTGGATACTTATGGAGCAGTTTCGACTAATGGATTCAACATTTAAGTTTTAATTTATCGTTTAATGTTTGTTTGAAACACCTCATACTTCAACGTCTCTCAAAAACAACTTTAAAATCAAATCAATAGTTATCTTTTTCCGTTGAAAGTTTGTAATCAGAGAAAAAACTTCAAAATCTTGCATTACTCTCTTTAGCTAATGGTCTGCCATTTTATAAACTATACGTGTAATGTATAAAGTAACTTTATAGAATAGTCATTACATCATATAATGATGTAATAACTATATTGATGTGAACACATCATATAATGTAGTAATTACATAATATATATTAGCATATCATATAATGCTTTAGTATATTTAATATAATGAGCACGTTATATAATGTAGTGAGCACATCGCATAATGAACTGAACGCACTTAAGATATTAAGTGCGCTCAACAAATATTAGCTCAAAATTTGTAGATATTAGCTCGTTTGTGCTAATATCTACAAATATTAGCTTAAACGAGCTATCATTTTAGTTTCATCAATCAAAACTCATTTTTGTTTGACTCGTAACTCAATAAAGTTGCATCCTTTTTTTGTATCTGTACCTTCATGCTCTGAAAACAATTTTTCTCGTACACCAATGCTTTTGAACTCTCTCCCATCTTTATGTTTTCCCAATTCATATGGTTGACTGTTTTTGAAGTGTTCTGTAAACCGTTTTTATTTTATTTAATAATACTCTTTATTCACTGGTAACTCACAACTTAAATATTGGTTACTTCCAGCCTTGTTAAGAATGAGTTAATTAAAAATTTTTATTAATTCATAATTTTTTGAATCTGGTAAATGATTTAGTATGTATTTTATGTTACAATCTTTGCGTGCGAGTGGGCTTTTTCCTTCATTTTTAGCCATTGTGATATTATCTACATTTTAAATATCAATACCTAATGTGTCGAAGTAAATGCCTCATACATACATACATACATACATACATACATACATACATACATACATACATACATACATACATACATACATACATACATACATACATACATACATACATACATACACACATACACACATACATACATACATAACGCTATTATCACTCAATTTGAAATTGCTGTAACAAAAACAATTCTTGGTGCTTGAGGCCCTTTAGAATAAAGAAAACTCCCAAACTATTTTGTTTTGTAAAATAAAAATACTTTGGAAAATATTCCAGTGAATAAAGTATGAAAAACTCCAAAACGTTCCCAGCAAACAAAAAGATATCTAAAATGCATCTAATATGCATCTAAAAACTGATCTAAAAGATGTCTAAATTCAGGTCTAGAACGGGACATAAATAGACGTCTATCTTATAGACGTCTTTTA
Organism: Hydra vulgaris; assembly: GCF_022113875.1. NCBI lineage: Eukaryota > Metazoa > Cnidaria > Hydrozoa > Anthoathecata > Hydridae > Hydra > Hydra vulgaris. The sequence goes on from NC_061166.1 coordinate 10,285,855, forward strand.
GATGCATTTTATTCGACACAAATAATTGCCTTAGATGCATAAAAGATGTGAAATATACATCTTACAGATGCATATTAGATGTATAAAATACGTCTCTTAAATAGATGTCTTAGGCGCGTTTAAAAAAGATAGATAATAGATAATTTTTTAGTTAATAATAGCTCTTTTATGCATCTAATATACATCTAATATACATCTTTAAATGTATATTTCACATCTTTTATGCATCTTAGGCATTTATTTGTGTCGAATAAAATGCATCTAAAAGACATCTATAAGATAGACATCTATTTATGTCCCGTTCACGACGTGAATTTAGACGTCTTTTAGACCAGTTTTTAGATGCATATTAGATGCATTTTAGATATCTCTTTCTTTGCTGGAACTTGTTTGATACAAAGGTGTTACAGCAGTTAAACTAATCATAAAAAAGGGTTAAATTAAATAAGTAAAGAAACATTTTAACTAACATTACTTAATTTTTATTTCACAAAAATATACATAAGAAACTATATTTAAATGACATTTAAATGACTTTAACAGACATGTAGAATTCTGAATCTATTTTTATGAAATATTATATATATTATAATATTGTGATCCGATAAATCATGTGTGTAGCATTTTATCTTTAGTAGTTAAGCAAAATTTTTTAATATCGTAGCCTTTTACAGGATAAAGTTTTAGCTGATTTAAAAAGTAGGTTTTCCAAAATATTATGGCAACTTCTGCGATGGAGAGATATAAATATTATATATATATATATATATATATATATATATATATATATATATATATATATATATATATATATATATATATATATATATATACACACATACAGTATCGGACAAAACCAGTGCAACCAAATGATGCTAATTTAGTTTCTTTGTATAAAAGTGCTGTATTTTATCAATTTAGAGAAATAACTATTTAACTGTTTAGAGACAAGGTTCTTCAAATTTTATTCATCACAAAGTTCATTATTTGTACACGAAAATTAATAAATTAATCAAAAGTATTAAAAAAAGTTGATTTCCTTCTGGACAAAACAAGTGCAACTCCACAAAATGTTGACCAAGCTGTATTCATATCAATATTTTGTGATGATTCCTTTGTTGTCGATCACAGCCTTGCATCTTTAAGGCATAGATTCGATCAGGTGATCAATGAAACTCTGTGGAATTGCTGCCTAGGCCTTTTGGATTTGTTCAAACAGTTGATCCTTATTACGAACACATTCATGATTAACTCTGCGGTTGACGATCTCCCACAGGTTCTCGATAGGGTTGAGATTCAGAGATTTAGGCGGTCAATCCATCACCAATAGATGGTTGTCTTGAAACCACTGCTTGACTACTTTTGCAGTGTGTTTGGGATCGTTGTCTTGCTGAAAAACCCATTTTATTGATAGATTTCATTCAGCATGAGGTAACATAACATTTTTCAGGATATTTTTATACATGAAAAGGTCCATTATTCCATCAATTCGATGTATTGGACCTAGACCATTAGCAGAAAAACACCCCCAGACCATTACATTGCCTCCACCATGCTTCACAGTATATATATGTATGCTGCAAAATGGCACTTGTCAACGAAGTTCTGCCTGTGTGCTGTCACCTGTCAGCTGATTGCTCATTTCATGGCATGCTATGACTCCAGACTCCTAAACTGTTTGCTGTGGTAGTATAGTTCGTTTCATTTTAAAGACATATAAAATTAGGAACACTTTTTAGCATTGTTCGATGTTAGTTGCAAATTTTTTGTCCAATACTGTATATACACACATATACATGTATATATATATATATATATATATATATATATATATATATATATATATATATATATATATATATGTATATATATATATATATATATACATATATATATATAATATATATATATATATATATATATATATATATATATATATATATATATATATATATATATATATATATATATATATATATATATATATATATATATATATATTAACAAGAAGATTTGTATCTCAACCAGATACAATATTAAACAACAATTTTTTTATGAAAAAACTAAAGGAACTTGTATTATGGATACAAAAATTCTAGCATGACACAAAAAAGTCGAAGAATATCTTTTTAATACAGATATCAGTTTTGTAAATACTATTTAAACTATACCTCGTAAAACACTCCATATATTTACTAGATTTTCTAAGCTTATCTTTTCCCCATTTCCTTTTCAATTTAATTTGGACTGTAACTGATTCGAAAATAACCTGATAAATATTTTAACAATAAACTGAAATATATAAAGATTTTTATTTTAATATATGTAATAAATTAAAATATAGTTTAATAAATGAATGCTTAAAATTATGGAAGGTAAAAGCATTAAATTTGAAAATAAAATGCTAAACAAGGTTTAGCATTACACTTACTTTAGCACACAAACAAACTTAAACACCTACAGCGAAGCTCCCGAGTTTATCAAATTGTCATGTTAAAAGTAAATCCATAACAAATAACGGTCAAAAAGAATTGCTTTTGGTCTCTTTTAATCATATTTCTAATAATTAATAAAAACATAATCATTTACCTTTTCATGATCAAAAAAACATGTTTTCTTGGCTTTCCACCACCAATCTTTTTTAAACTATCAAGCTGAAATAAATGTAATAAAAACTAGTGTAACTTAAATTTCTTTACAACATATTGAGTCTAACACAAGCTAGTTATTTTAGTTCATTTACAAATACTTTTTATTTAGATTCTAAACTAATAAACCAAATTTAAACAAACTTATTAAAAATTAAGATAATTAGATTATACCAAATTAGTATACTCGGTTTTATCTTTTAGTTTATTATCCAGTGTAACCACTTTGTCCACCGATTCTAGCAACTTCACCCCAGTAGTCTGAAACTTAATTTCTATAACTTCTTTTAAAAGAACTTTTATTTCTGCAAGCTCCTTGAGAATAACATTTTGCATCTCTGCAAACAAGAATAAAAAGATTGATTAACATATTTAGCTCTTAAAACCAAATAGCAAAACAATGAAATAAGAACTTTAATATTCAAATTATGCTTGAGTAACTTAAACTAAAATTTCAAAAATACATGTAAGTTTTGTAAGTTTTGTAATCGCAGAAGTTGCCATAATATTTTAAAAAACCTACTTTTTAAATCAGCCAAAACTTTATCCTGTAAAAGGCTACGATATTAAAGAATTTTGCTTACCTACTAAAGATAAAATGCTACACACATGATTTATCGGATCACAATATTATAAATAATCCATTTCTATTCTTTTATACCTATCTTTTACAATTATTTAATACAAAAACAAATAAATAAAAAAGACCTCCACATTAACATTCAGTGGTGTAAAAACCAAAATTACTCACATTAAAACTTAAAACTCTTTGACAATGTGAACTTTGCTTGGTGTTCATCAATAAAACGTGAAGAAAAATTATCTTCTTCAATCTTTGAATCTAATAACAACTCTATTCAAAAGAAATAATTATAATTAGAACTATAAATAATCCCTCAACCATACCTGTTACTTAATTTAATCTTTCAACCAATTTTGTACTCTTTCAATTTCTGAATTTAAACAATTTCAGCATGCTTTCAATTAATTTTCAATTTTCATATCAAGTTGATTAAAGGATTATTTAATACAATAGAATGTTGTCAATGATAAAAACATATGTAACCAATTTAACAACATTACATATAATAGGACACCCAAATAGATAAAATAAAAGGAAAATCTTAGTAATACATAAAAAAGATTAATAGCTAGATAGATATTATTCAGATCAAATTAAACAAGAATCTATTTCAGTTTATAAACTATTAAGAAAAAATTATGATATTTATGTTATACTTTTAGCATTGGGCTTATTCATAATAGGTGGCGGAGGTTCTGGCAATGAAGAGCGGTATGATTTGTTACTCTTATTTTTAATGCTTTCTTTAACATATATCTCATCTGATGTAGAAAGTTGTATTCTTCACAAAATGAAAATGAATCTAATTATAAAACATTTTGCTACAAAAAAGTAATTAAGTTACCTTTAAAAAAAATACAAAACAAGTTAGATACTGACTATCTGTTATTTTACACTTTATCAATGGAAATTTGTGCCATTCTTTTGTTGACAAAAGGTTGTTTTTCAGTGCATAATTATAGTTTTTTTTGGGACAATAAATTTGTTGGTATTATTTGTCAATCCACTTGTTTAGTGCATAATTACTTGGTTAGAAAAACATGCAGAAAAACTTTCCTTTAAAGTTGGGTTATGCTTATACTCATTAGGCTTTTGGTCATAAGAGTATTCATTGTACAAAATCGATGACTCATGATGGTCAAAATATTTTTTTAGATTTTCGCAAGATAAGAAATCATTTTTTTAGAAGTTCCAACATTCGATTTTTTTTCTATATGTACTGATGAAAATTCTAGTATTTTTTAATATTCTTTTTGGACAAGTCTACTGCGTCTCTTTTCGTATGCCCTTTTTGTGAAAGACATAAATGAATCTTGGTTTCTTGATAAAAACGATAAGTGCACAACCAATAAAACAATTTTTTGTGTTATTGAAAACATTAACACAAAAGATTATTTTATTGGTTGTGCACTTATCATTTTTATCGAGAAACCAAGATTCATATATGAGTCATATATATATATATATATATATATATATATATATATATATATATATATATATATATATATATATATATATATATATATATATATATATATATATATATATATATATATATATATATATATATATATATATATATATATATATATATATATATATATATATATATATATATATATATATATATATATATGTATATATATATATATATATATATATATATATATATATTTATATATATATATATATATATTTATATATATATATATATATATATATATATATATATATATATATATATATATATATATATATATATATATATATATATATATATATATATATATATATATATATAAATTACATTATCTTTTATTCTAGAAATAAAAATATCAACTTGAAAATATTAATTTTGTAATATTTCTGCAAAATAAATTTCAAATCACAAGGATTTTAGCAAACATGCTAAGCATCAAATCATCGAAATATTTTGTGAACTATAATAGCATGTTATTTTATTATTTAAAATTTATCAAAAGAAATAATCATTAATGTTTTCCATAGGTTAAAATCTTCATGCTTTTTTCGTAATAAGTTTAAGCATGGTTTTTAAATGGCGGTCATTTATAATTGTCGCTCCGTAAAATTAGTTGATATTTTTTTCTTGTTTTTTTAACAAATCTATATAAGACATCTTATAGACATCTAAGTTTAGATGAAAAAAAAATTATCTATGCACGATCTATTTTATGCATCTAATATGCACCTAAAACAGAGCAAAAATAGTATCTCTAGAATCAGACGTCTTTTTGATCTCTAATATACGTCTAAAATATACGTATCGGCAATAGATACAAATTAGACCAATTTTAGACGGTCTAAAAGACGTCTATTGTTTGCTGGGTTGCCTCCGCAACTCCAGACGCAAAATCAACAAAAATAATTTCTTTTTTTTAACATTTCAAACTAAATTTATATTTATGAGTTTATTTATTTATGAGTCTCATAGTATTCAAAAGATACAACTATAAAAATTTTTCTCTAATTTCATTTTCCTTGCGCTTGTTTTTTGATGGTTCAGATTTTTTTTTTTTGCAAACCATTCTAATTGACAAAAGTAAGAACGTAGACTCGTTTTTGCTTTTGTTATTTTTATTACTTTTAGCGTTACCATGTTGTCTAGACAATATTTTTAAGAACTTGGTTTTGACAATATCAAATATAATTACATAATTTTTTATATAAAAATATTTGTCTCAATAAGATTTAACAAAATAAATTTATAAAATCGAAAAGCATAGTTATTATGTCTTTATTTTATCAAAAAGTACATCTTACTTTTTCTCCGTATCTTCTCTTAAATGAAAATCTACAAAAAACTTTAATTTTTCAAAGATTTTTGAATATAACATTTGTATAATTAATTTTTTATTGATAATTTGAGAAAAAAAATTGATTGATTTCCTAATTTGAGGTTAAAGTTCATAGTGCCAGTTTTAGCCTGTAGGATCCCATATTCTTATCCTTAATTATGAAAATCGAAATTATTCTATTGAAAATTACAATGACATTAGACAGAATAATGCCATATTTTATTGAAAAATACGATAACATTCGACAAAATAATGCCATATTAACAAACGATACAAAACGTGTGTGTGTGCTCATCCGCATCTGATGAAATGTATGGGTGCACGTTTTTAATATATTAACGACCGTGAGTAATCGCGGTCGTTTATATATTAGAAAAAAGTGATGTTATTATACGGAAGCGCAGTAAGATTTATAATCCTGAGAAATTGAAAAATGGCTGTGGTCCTAAGCAACAATTTTTTTATTAAACTATCAGTTCTTTCTATATTTTAGGTCATTATATATTTTTTTTGTTTAAATAAGTTTAGATTTGAATTAATTACCGAAATTATTATTTTGAACACAAATAGAAACATTTCAATATAAAAAAAAATACCCACACAAAAGAAGGTACATTTTTGTGATTTGTTTACAACATTTAAAACACTTTGGCTGCATTGCAATTAAAATTTTTTTGTTTTCGGTTATCTTTTTTCGTTAGTTGTTATTCTGCGTAAGAAATAAAATATTTTGTGCTAAATTTATAATAAATTAACAAGCTTAACTTGATTTATTATAAAACAAGTTTAAATTCTGAAATGGATTCAAACCAACTAAATTTTGAGTCAATTTCATTTAACTTTTTTCAAATTAATGATTTTTTACTTGATAATGAATCCGATCCTGACATAAATTATTTTAGTGAAGCAGGTGCTCTGCAAAACTGCTCTTATTTTTATAACAATGAATTGAAAGATTTTCTTAATAGGGATTTTCTTAATGTTATTCATTTTAATATAAGAAGTTTAAAAAAAAACTTTGATACTTTTCATAGTAATATAGAAGAAACTTCTAATATTTTTAACATAATATGCATTACAGAGACATGGTGCAGTTCTGATGATGTTAAAAACTCAAATCTCCACCTTCCAGGTTTTAATTTAATTTCTTTAGCGCGTAAAAATAAAAAGCAAGGTGGTGGTATTCTTTTTTACGTGAATGAATACTTGCGGTTTATTAACAGGCCAGACTTAAGTATTTCTGACGGCGATAAAGAGGTTTTAAGTATTGAAATTTTAACTAAAAATGCAAAAAATATAATTTTAAGTTGTTGTTATCGCCCACCAAATGGAGTAATTGAGGATTTTAATGCCTTTTTACATAATGATATAATTAAAAAAAGTTCACATGAAAAGAAATTAAACTACATAATTGGTGATTTTAATTTAAACTGTTTTGAATACCACACTAATAATAACATTAAAAAGTTTTACAATGACATTTTCGAAATTGGAGCGATACCGTTAATAAATAAGCCTACCAGAATATATATCATCAACATCAGCCTCTATATTAGATAATATAATTACAACTGACGTTTTTAACTTATCTTTAAAAAAAGGTATTATTAAAAGTGACGTCTCTGATCACTTTCCCATTTTTTTCTCCATAAACACAAACATCAAAAAAATTCTACACCATAATAAACCTTTCATCAAACGTTTTTTTACGGAAGCGAATTGCTTTGCTTTTAAGGAACAATTATCTTTACTTCATTGGAAACATATAGATTCTAATGATGCTAATTTAGCTTATAATTCGTTTTTACAAACATTTTTTGAAATTTATGATATTAATTTTCCTAAACATAAAATACTAAAAAAAAAATAAAGATTTCACGTCACCATGGATTACAAAAGATCTAAGAAAAAGTTCTAAAGTTAAGCAAAAGTTGTATATAAAGTATTTAAAAACGAGAACATTAGAAAGTAAAACAATTTATAAGAATTACGCTAAAAAATTTGAAATGCAAAGAAAAAATTTAAAAAAAAGATACTACATTAATTTACTAGAAAAATATAAAGATAATTCAAAGCAAACATGGCAAGTTTTAAGAGAAATTACAGGCAGTAAGAAATTGAAAGCTAGCTCTTTACCTAAAGCTATTAAAATTGATAATAAAATATTTGATGATCCAGGAGTGGTAGCTAATAAAATGAATAAATTCTTTACTTCAGTTGGACCAAATTTAGCAAAAAAAATTTCAAACATAAACAAAACAATAAACAGATGTAGTTTTCCTTTAATATCTTATCTAAATTCTTTTGAATTGTCTTTTGATGAATTTGATAGAGCTTTTAAAATGCTAAAGTTAAATAAAGCAGTCGGTCCTGATGATATCAATGGAAACATTGTCATTGATTCATATGATATCATAAAAAATATCCTTTTTAAAATATTTAAATGCTCAATTCAACAAGGAATTTTTCCTGATGAATTAAAAATAGCTAGAGTTTCACCAATATTTAAAGGTGGAGACCAATATCTGTTCTCTCTGTTTTCTCAAAGATTATAGAGAGAATTCTTTATAATAAAATTTTTAATCATCTTTCTCAAAATAATATCCTATACAAAAATCAATATGGGTTTAAAAAAAATAACTCCACTGAACACGCTATACTCCAAATAACACAATATATTACTGAATCATTTGAAAGTTCCAAATTTACTTTAGGCATTTTTATTGACTTGTCTAAAGCCTTTGATACGATAGATCATAAAATTGTCTTTAAAAAACTTAAATATTATGGAATCTCTGGCAATGTTTTGAAGCTTTTAAAAAGTTATTTAAGTAACAGAAAGCAATTTGTTCACTATGACGTATCATCAAAATCAAACTTGTTAGATGTAACATGCGGAGTTCCTCAATGGTCTGTCCTAGGATCTCTTCTATTTCTCATTTACATAAACGACCTTTATGAAGCATCTAATTTAATGACAATTATGTTTGCTGACGACACGAATTTTTTTCTATCTCATGGTAACATAATTACCCTATTTCAAAGTATGAACATAGAATTAATTAAAATTTCAGAATGGTTTAAATTAAATAAGCTTTCTCTTAACATTGAAAAAACAAAATGGTCTCTTTTTCATCCATACTACAAAAAACATCTTCTACCAAGTGAATTGCCTGCTCTTTTTATAGATGACATTCAAATTAAAAGAGTAACGGCTACAAATTTTTTAGGGGTTTTTATTGATGAAAATCTGACATGGAAAAAACATATTGAAAACTTATCCTCTAAAATTTCCAAAAGTATAGGAATACTATTTAAAATAAGAACCATGCTAAATAAACATACTTTAATTCAGCTTTACCACTCTTTTATTCATTGCCATCTAAACATCTAAAAATATTTGTCTATGAATTATTAAAGGATTATTTATTATTTAAAAACTGTTTAGGCGGTTCTCGATGACAAGATCTTATGATCTTCTGCGAGTATCCGCGTTCTTGTTGTAACGTTAACAAAATTGTAATTCTGACTAAAAGCTTGTTAATCGCAAAAGGTAAGGCAGGAAGTATTGAAAAATTTTAATTATTATGCGTAAACAAGTATCTAATTCTTCGTAAACTGTAATTTTCAAAAGGCACAACTAGCTTTTAGATTTAAAATTTTAAATCTAAACAATCTTGTTCATATAAATGTCTAAGTTCTGTCACGGTGCCATTTATTCATCTTTTGAAGAAGCAGAAGAATCCTTGCTAAAATTTCGTAAAAACAACTGCGATCCAATTAATCGGGATAAAAAAAGAACAGTAAGTAAACGTTTACTTAGTAAGTGTTTAAACACTTAGTATGAATAAAACATTTTGTTTTCGTGTTTAAGATTATCTTTTAAATATGGTAAGTGGATTGATTAAAATGAATTTAAATAGATTAAAAATCAATCGCTTATAATCTTATTTTTTTTTTTTCAATATCAATATATATTTCTGAAATATTTGGTCTTAGATTTCAAGGTTGTTTACAAATAGTATAAACTACTAACTTCACGTAAACACTTAATGATAACGATTAAAATAGTAATAATAATAAAGATAATATTTATAATAATAATAATAAATAAAAATAATAATAACATTTTATTTTAACAATAGTAATAATAATATACTAATTAAAATAATTTAAATAAATCAGTAAAATTTTCCATACAACAATCGTTATTACAAACAAAGTTACAGTTACAAACAGTAATTAACTGACAAAACGTAACAACTAACGATGACATAAAAACAACCGCTGCTTAAAAAAATTATACAGATTATAAAATTATTTTCCTAGAATACCCCCGTAACAACTAACGATGACATAAAAACAACCACTGCTTAAAAAAATTATACAGATTATAAAATTATTTTCCTAGAATACCCCCGCGTGTGTGTATATATATATATATATATATATATATATATATATATATATATATATATATATATATATATATATATATATATATATATAGAGAGAGAGAGAGAGAGAGAGAGGCAATTCCACGGCGGAAAATGAAAAAGTAATCAAATTTTACTTTTTTTTTTTTTTTTTTTAATTTTACATTTGTTGGTCGTATTACAACTATATATTGCCAAAAAAAAATAAAATAAAAATAATGATAATAATAATGAACTTTCACAAATATAAAATAAGGTATCTGAAAGAAGATCAAAGGATCTTGTCGTCAGAACCTTAAATAAGTTCAAACAAGCATTAACAGTATCAAATTTTAACAAATTTCATATATATAGAATCCAAATATATATTTTATAATCCAAAGAGAGATCACGCAGATCTACTCACCAATATTTTATATAAACGTATACGTGAAGTAAAGAATATAAAATCAACAAAATAAGTAAGAATAAATTTTTTACAAATATAAATAAGAAAAGGCAAAGTTATTAATTTATATTATTAATAATAACATAATACGTCTTCTAATGAAAAAATTAGGGTTTTTAATTTACTTTTAAAAAAACGAAAAGTAATGGGTAGTTCGAAATCAAAATTGGGCAAAACAATTTTATTTCAAAGGTGTGGTGCCCGATAGACAATACAAAATTGATTAAAGTTCGTTTGACAGAAAGGTTCATTTAAAAAATCAGTATTTCTCAAATTGTATTTGTTGATGGGTTTCGGAGTAAAAATATCTTTGAAGACAGATTGAGACAAGTCATTTTTCCACATGCATACAAAGCATAAAACATTATATATATTTAGCTCGTATATATTTAAAATTCTCATTTCAATAAAATAATGTTTTGCGTGAGAAAAGCGATTTGCAAAGCAGATTAAACAGATAGCATGTTTCTGACGGCGATAAAGACGTTGCAACTTACTTTTTTCTGTACTACCCCAGGCGATAATAGCATAATTTAAATAACTGTGTATAAATGAATAATAAAGTTTGATTAAAATTTTCTTATTGAGGTAGATTCGTGCTTTATATAAAACTCCTATGTTTTTTGAAATTTTAGTGCTTATGTAGTCGATATGATGATTCCAAGTGATGTTTTCATCAAGGTAAACACCTAAAAAATTTTATGCTATTTCATTTTGATCAATAAAAATTTTAGGTAAGTTTAATGGCAAATATTGTTTTTTGGAAAGCGAATGGAATAAGGTCCACTTTGTTTTATTAGAATTTAGAGTTAACTTATTACATTTAAACCAACTCGATATATGTATAAGCTCTTTGTTCATTGTTTTAAAAAGTTCAAAGATATCACTGTTAGAAAGAAATAAGTTAGTATCATCTGCAAACATAATACTTGTTATTTTAGAGGCTTTATTTAAATCATTAATATAAATTAGGAAAAGGAGTGGACCAAGAATTGAGCCTTGTGGGACTCCACATGTTATAGAAAGACAATTGGTGTGATAACCGTCATTACTCGGAACAAATTGTTTACGATTTGACAAATAGCTTTCAAACCATTTTAAAACTTTATTTTTTATTCCATAGTGTTTAAGTTTATGGATTAGAATTTTGTGGTCAACCGTATCAAAAGCTTTTGATAGATCAATAAAAAGTCCTAGAGTATATTGTGATTTTTCAAATGATTTTGAGATTTCACGTACAAATTGGATAATTGCATGTTCAGTTGAGCTATCCTTTTTAAAACCGAATTGATTAATGTTAAGTAATTTATTAACATGAAAATATTTGTATACTCTGTTATATATAATTCTTTCTAAAATTTTTGAAAAGGTGGAAAGAACAGAAATAGGGCGATAGTTACTAATAATTGATTTGTCCCCTTCTTTAAAAATAGGAATAATTTTGGCAATTTTTAACAGTTCGGGGAAAACACCTTGATGGATAGAAGCTTTAAAAACTTTAAAAAGAACAACTTTTAGCTGTTCAAAACAATCTATAATAACGTTTCCATTTATTTGATCTGCTCCAATTGCTTTATTATTTTTTAAAGATTTGAAGGCTCTTTCAAACTCTTCAAACAATAATTCAGAAGACAACTCAACTGAACCAATGCAGTTATCAATGGGTACTAGAAAATCAGTAAATAAAGATTTGGTCTTTGGGATTTTTTTAGAAAGTGTTGGACCTATATCGATAAATATCGATATATCAAAGATATCGATATATCAAATTTTACTCTTTTTTTCGTCAACTTTTAACTAAAACTAATTAGTTTAACTCATTATTATGCTTCCGAAAGTTACGGTTTTTCGTTACGGTTTTTAATAAAAATTCATTGTAGAATGTTATTTTTACCATGAATTTATTTGCATAATCGGAATGAATTTAGCGTGAAAATGGAGCTAACATGTTCGAATTGGTCAGATTTTATACTTTATAAAATATATATATTTTAAGAAAATAACAAAAGAACTTTTGCAATTTTCATGTAACGCAAGTTAACAAAAACATGATTAAGTTTTGTTTTTTCTAAAATTTAGTTAAAAGTTTTATAGTAGGCGATATATATGCGACATAATATTAAATATATGCGAAAGGCTATTAAATGTTACGTTTTTGCATTTCAAGTTTAGAATAACGATGCTTAGTTAGAGCATATTTTTATTTTAAACTTGTGTAACGTAAATTAAAACTACATGCATTAACTAAAGTTCTAACGCTTTTTCGTTAACAAAATAAATAACGTCGTTCGCATTGGTTTTGACAAGGTTTTAAGTGAAACTTTTTATATTAGAAGAATTTTGAAAAAAAATCTTTTATTATTTTTTTATTGGTAATTAAAGTTATTTATATTATTGTTTTTTTATTTGTTTATGTATTCTTATTTTGATTGACATAAATATACATAAATAAATGAAAATAAAAATTATGTAAATATTTTTATTTAGTCATTAAAAAAAGAAAATAATAATTTAAAAAAAATCAGTTTTATTTTTGTTTTAGTAAAACAAATCATTTGAAAATCTAATTAAGGAGGGTAATCCATAAAGCACGTTATCCTATATTTGTCAATTCTTAACCTCTTTCCTCCTGTCACAAACGATCGCATATATCCTCTCCCTCCTAAACTGTAATAGCAGTTTTTACGTCAAAAATAATTTTAAAAATTTAAATTTAAATGTAACTTTGCAGCAGGCTTGTGGAGCCGGAAAGCCGGTGATTTTTAGTGGAGCCGGAGCCGCAAAAATCGAGCGGCTCTTGACTCTCGTGCTTTTTTTAACAGAATAGAATGTATGTTTATTTTTTTACCGTGGACAAATTTTATTCTTTTATTGTTAAACTAATTTGTTGAATGAATTATTAATTGAACTTCTATTTTTTGAAAATAATTTTTTCTAACAGTTACTGTTATGCCAAAACTTAATAAAAATGAATACTTTAACGATTTTGTGCTCAACAAAATACTATTCTTTATTAAAATTTTTTAATATTCTTAATTAAAAAAAAAGTAAGTTATAAATGAAAACATTACAGTAATGCACATATTGCTTTATATTATATTTTTATACTGATACTATGCTGTTAAATATTTAATGCACGATTTAATGATCAAAGGTTATTCATATCTTTAAAACTAAACTAAAGCATGCGATCGTTTAATTTGGAACGATAAATTTCGTTTAAAACTTGTCACTAACACATTATTAAATCATTTTTTTCGCGTAATTACATAAAGTAATTATGGTATTAATTAAAAGCATCAACAAACGAATCAAAATGTTTCTCTTAATTAAAATGTCATTGAAACATATAGAAGAACGAAAAAAATATTCTGCACAACTATTTACAAAGTCCTTCTACATTGTTAATTTCAATTGCTAAGGCATCTGAATCTAGCAAAACTACTGTTTGCATTGTCATAAAACAATACAAAAGCTCTCTATCAAACAAGCAAAAGAATCTGGATGAAAGAATAGCTTTAGAAAACCGTAATTAGTATTCGATGATTACTCACGCAAAACCCCGGCTTATCAAACAGAGTGCAAGCCAATGGATATAAAGTTTCAGAGTTTTTTAAAGATTAAAATTTGGCAAACAATATGCAGCTGCGGTTTGAAATCTCGACCTTTTGTCACATCGTCAATTTTAAACTTGGATGTTTACATCAATTTTTTTTTTTGAATTTTTTATCGTTTTTAATTTAACGATCGCATGTTTTACCCTGTAAGCATGGGGCATACAAAAGAGGTCTTTTGAACGTCTTTAAAGTGTTTTCAACGTCTTTTAAACGTTTTAGACGTCTTTTGAACGCTCAAAATACGTCTTTTTGAGGTCCCGTGCCCACTGGATACCCAGTGGGAACGGGACTCAGTGAGGGCAGAAGAAAGGCGTCTTTTAAACGTCTTTTGAACGTTTGAGATGCCTTTTGAAAGTTTTGGACGACTTTGGGACGTTCAAAAGACGTTTTTTTTTTAGTACTGTGCCCTCAGGGTTAAATTAAAACTGAAATTTGAAACAAAAACTTTAGTTTTTGGTAAATAATATATAAAAGAAAGAGTTTATTTACCCAAAAAAATTTTCTTTTCAAATGTCATATCCTGTAGTAGTAATACAATAACCTTGTAATCATGAGAGTTGGTTAAAAATTTATTGCTGTAATTGGTACAGTTTTGGTTTGGCAAATATGATTAAAAATTTTAAACTTTTTTGTTCATAAAGTTAAGGAGCCAAGCCGGAGCCGGGTATTTCTTGGGAGCCGGAGCTGAGTCGTCAAAAAAACAGTCGGCTCCACAAGCCTGCTTTGCAGCATTTTAAAAATTCAACCTTATGAAAATAAGGCAATGCACATAAACGTACGAAGTGTAAGTAAAAACTTCAACAGACCAAAGATTATTTTATTTAAATGACTCAAATAAGTATTAATAAAGTTGTAATACTAAAATAATTTTTTAAATTATTTCTTGGTCTTGCGGAAAAACTCATAAATCATAAATGTAATGAAAAATCACTCAGGAAGAGTGCCACCAGTTTATTAAAATTTCCTTTCCTAACTATTTTTAATGAGTGCGTTTAATATAGGGAACGAAAAATCGACTATTTGCGGTGATCGGATTTCTGCGGTGATGGTCTGAAAACTGCTAACCGACAATCACCGCACACCTCTAACCACTGTCGCGGCCAATGCATCACCGCGCACCGCAATCACCAACCACTGCGGTTAGCTGATAACCGACCATCACCGCAGAAGTCCGATCACCGCAAATGGTCGATTTTTTGTTCCCTAGTTCAATACTTTTGCAATTCTTTTCTTAGGTAACTCTAACTATATAAAAATCGCTTGGTAACGTAAGTGACGTAACGTAAATTCTCTACAAAGTATTAAAAAAACAAGCTTATTTCCCTTAGCCGGTCACCTCTGATCAACTTTTATATAATTTTTAAATTGGTATAGAATTCTTAACATCTTGTGAAAGTTTCAAATACAAATCGCTTTACTAATTCGCAGAAATCTGACCTAAAAGTTGAAGCAATTATTTTACCTTGTTTTACGTTTAACGTAAGACTCAAAACTTTACCAACAACGTACACATATTTACATGTATATGGTCACAATATCAATTTATTTTTGTTGGTTAGGTTAGAAGTCTTTGTAGTATGGTTACTGTTGAAATAACATCATTTGGTACATTTCACACAGAAATTTACCTTTTGAAGCGTTAGGCAACAATGGGTAAAATATGGAACAACAAACGAAAAAGTCAAAAGTTTGTAAACTTTTATTAGTTTAAAGTTTTTTTAAATAAATTTAATAAATTAAAGTAAAATGATAGTTAAAGTCATCTAATTTTTTGTTTTTTAAAAAAATATTAGAGCTAAATTGCGCACCCTTTGTTCTATTATTTTTATAGTAAATATTTAAAATAAGTTTTTTTAAACTATTACGTTGAAAGATTTACGTGACCAAATTGCGGGGAAACACTTGACTTTTTTGTTCTGGTGCATTTCGAAATGCACCAGAACCCGTAATTTGGTCACGTTAATCTTTATTGATCAATATATCACAGTATTGATCAATACTGTAATTGCATGCCGATAGATGATTCAATGTCTGTTATTGCATTGCAAACAATTCACAATTATATATTTTTTGCACTACCGGCAGATATTTTAAAGTCTTTTATTGCATTGCAAACATTTCAGTTTGTATTTTGCACAGTCGATTGTTATTTTTAAGGCTTATATTGCATTGTAAACATTTCACTTTTATATTATATTTTGCACTGCCGACAAATAATTCAAAGTCTTTGATTGCATTGTAAGAAGTTACAAGACTGTAATCATACTGCCGGTAGATAATTCAATGTCTGTTATTGCATTGCAAGTAATTCACAATTAAAATTACTTTGCACTGCCGGAAGATAATTTAAAGTCTGTGATTGTATTTCATCCAGATCATATTAATTTTTGCACTGCCGTTAGGTAATATGCCAGTAGAAACAAAGTCTGGGTATGCATTACAAGCAGATCACTTTTATATATTTTTTTTGCATTTCTTGAAGTTAACCTGCAATCTATGATTGCATTTCAAATAGTTCACTCTCATATTGTTTTTTGTACCGGCGGTTTGTAATTCAAAGTTTATATAAATCAATTTGTCAAGTACTATGTCATATTTGTCAATTAATTTGTTTCTTCGCTTGTGCTGTCGGCAATTAATCCCAGTATAATTTGCCGGCACTGCAAGCAATTAACCTCAGAATTATTTGCTGGCACTGATGGCAATTACCACTAGCTTTTATTAATTTATTACAAATTTATTATAAATTTTATAAACACTACTGTTGCAATGAATATGATGGTTTATTGGGAAATATAATCTAACCCTAAACCCAACAATAAAGTTTATTTTATTGAAAGTCATACCCTAACCAAACCCTAAGCCTAACCCTATGGGCAGGGGTTAGGGTATAGTTTTCAACAATATTTATTTTGTGTTACACTTTTTTACGGACTTAGTAAATGGGGATGCCTGAAATACACGTCCGCTGATATGAGAAACCCAATAATAAAATTGATAAAACAAAATTTGTTTGTTCTTTATTACTTTTTATTTGTTTATTCTTTATCTACTTTTTAAGTAAAGTTATATTTGAGCTTTGTTACTTATATAAATAACAAGAATAGAAAAAAAAAAAATAGAAAAAAAATAATAATAATAAAAAAGAAAAGAAAAAAAAAAGGTATTAAAATATATATATATATATATATATATATATATATATATATATATATATATATATATATATATATATATATATATATATATATATATATATATATATATATAAGAAAAAGAAAATAAAAAAGAATGGATGTATGCCTATCTGCCAATATATGTATCTAGGCTACGTTGAGAGGTGAATCATCTTTTGGCAGTGGCTTGGTGTTTTTGTCGTTAGATGAGTAAACGGTAATTTATATATTTGGCAGTGACTTGGCGTTGTTTTTGTCAGAAGCGTTAACGGAAGTTCGGTAATTTGGCTAAACACACAGCGATAACCATCGTATTTAGGTCCTTTTGCACAACCTATTGGACAATCTGGAAATGTACTATATTCAGTCTGGAAATGCGATTACATTGATTATATACAGTGCCCTTTTGCACAACCTTTTGAACAATATGGAATATTTAGCGATTAATAAGATTCAGTGATTGATCGCACAAGTGATTATTCGCATGAGACAAATTCATTGAACAACATTATTTTGATTTAAGTAAAGTAATTACTATAATTTTGAAATTAAATTATGAAATTTATAATTAAATTAAAATATCACATTTTTTTATATTTAATTTTTATTATATAAGTTGTTTGTTTTATTTAAATCAAAGCGAATCACAGAAGTTGTATAAAAAGTTCTCATTGAAATTATAATTGTTATATTAAATTTAACTACTTGAACTGCTTTGATTCATTTTTTTGGCTCTTTTGACGTTTGAGTAGGAAATAACTGTATGTATGCATGCATGTATGTATGTATGTATGTATGTATGTATGTATGTATGTATGTATGTATGTATGTATGTATGTATGTATGTATGTATGTATGTATGTATGTATGTATGTATGTATGTATGTATGTATGTATGTATGTATGTATGTATGTATGTATGTATGAATGTATGTATGTATGTATGTATGTATGTATGTATGTATGTATGTATGTATGTATGTATGTATGTATGTATGTATGTATGTATGTATGTATGTATGTATGTATGTATGTATGTATGTATGTATGTATGTATGTATGTATGTATGTATGTATGTATGTATGTATGTATGTATGTATGTATGTATGTATGTATGTATGTATGTATGTATGTATGTATGTATGTATGTATGTATGAATGTATGTATGTATGTATGTATGTATGAATGTATGTATGTATGTATGTATGTATGTATGTATGTATGTATGTATGTATGTATGTATATATATGTATATATATATGTATATATATATATATATATATATATATATATATATATATATATATATATATATATATATATATATATATATATATATATATATATATATATATATATATATATATATAACTTGACTACACTTAGAATTTGCCATCCAAGCAGGATTACCCTATCTTAAATTGATATAAAAAGATTCAAACATACCCTCAGTAATTAATTTGGTTTCAGAGCAACCAAAGTAATTACTGAGCTCAAACATCTTTTTTACTCGGAAAGACTCATTTCTAGTAAGAAAGAAGCATTCTTGAATTAACCACTCTGAAAACCAGAAGAAAACGTGGAGATCTTATATAACAATATAAAATAATACATGGTTTCGGAGAGTTTGACTTCTTTACTTCACAAATGACTGCGCCTGCTCCTTCGCACTGCGATCTACATAGCCACAATTTCGTTTTGAAAAACCGAATGTGTCGCATCATTCTATGCTGAACGGTTCTATTATTTCACAAACCGTGTCGTAAATGACTTGAATGATTTACCTTCTGAAACTGTAAATGCATTGTCAACAAATACTTTTAAGAACTTTTTTTTACCAGTAAAAGCATTAGCTAAACAACATAAATAGTCTTCATAAATGAACTTCATTAATTTCAAGACTAAGACATTATTATTTATTCAAAGTTTAATTTTTGAAAGCATTGCGACGTTTTTTGACATTATGTAGTAAAAGAAATTAATTACTAAATATAGAAACTATAATTGTAATAATGTATCTTATTTCTTTGAAAAAAATTTACTTCTGTTAAACAAATTAATATAGTTCTCTCATGCATAACGAGGATTTAACTTATAAATTCAAAATTTATTAAAAAATAAATTAAAAATTAGATCAAAACATTAAGGACGATGCCAAAATATTGTTTGGCACATCTATGGCTTTGAGATCATCCATAAATAAATTTCACTAATAAACAAAACAAAAAAGATAAGTTTTCCCTCTCAGATCCTTAGGTTAAGTAAAAAAAATTTAGCATTTAGTTTAACTAAAGTCGCCGCGTAAAAGAGCTTAAGATCTGTTGTTTTTTAAATAAATTTAGCGATGCGTAATTATAAATGATCTCTTTAGAGTTCTAAAATATTTTTCCTGATTATTTTGATCCCATGTTAGGAAAATTAAAATTTAGTACTAAGACACGTAAAAAAATGATTTTATTGTTAGCACCACAAAGTCTTTTTAAAAATAATATGTATTTAAAACGCTGTAGTTCGATAGAAGTATAGTCGTCTTTAAACGGTATAATATCATCGGTATCAACACCGAACAATGTTAAAGTCTATTGAAAGTATTTAAAAAGGATTCATCAAAAAAAAAATTTTATCTTAGTTGTTTAAGCAATTATAGCCGTTTTATGTGCTTAGTTTGAATTCTTTTGAGCTCGGATGTATAAAGCAGGTTTTAAAATCATGCACAATTTGTGATAAAAGTTCATTTTTTTTTTTACTTATAAGCTTTGCAAACAACATCGTCTACTCGATGTTCGCAAATATTGTTTTTCTCAAAAAGTTATTAATATATAGCACAATCTGACATCAGAAGCTGCAAACGCAAAAAATATATGCATGTTTAAAAATAAAACCCTTAAATTTCAAAAAACACTGCTTCTATAGAGTAAACAAATGAATAAAATCTTAAGTGTTTGTATCATAAACTATACTTTTTTATTAAATACATTGTTTTTATACTTATTAAAGAGCATACTGTCAGTGTCCTTTTTTTTGGACCTTATGTCGTTTAGAACCTTTAATTTTAATCTTGTTCAAATAAATATTATCTATTTGCAGGCGTATCCAGTGCCGTGACTAGTGGGTTGGTGCCTCATTTTTCAAAAACAAACAACAACCAGTCTTTAAGGCCCAAAAAAAGATTTTAAAACATAAATATTAGAAAGAAAAAAAGTGAAAAGTACTTTTTCAGTAAAAATTTTCACTGAATATACCTTTAAAGGTAAAGATTTCACCTAATTTACCTTTAAAGGTAATAACTAAAGAAATCTTGTTGTGAAGAAAATAGTATCTTGTTCTATAATTGATAACTCTACCCGTTAATTGCAACCTCTTTATGTTGCATTTAATGGGCCTCTTAAAAAATATTGGTGGAAAACACAAGATCAATCGAAAACCTCTTGTTCAAAAAAAGCACAAAAATTACAAAAAGCAAACCTTCGTTTTTCAACTTAATTTACTTATTATATTTGTCAGATCAAAAGGTAACCAGCAACTTAGCTGCTAAGTGGTTTTAAAAAATATTGTATCTACCCATTAAATGTAAATATTATCCTCAATCGTTTGCCAGATAGTGATAAAAGCATTAAAACAGTAGTTACGAAGCTGTAGTTAATGTACTTTAACAATGTCATGTTGATGTCAAGGAAAAAGGAGGCCCAATCGGTGATATTTGCTAAATTAAAATTTCCAAAGAACAGTTAATAAAATTTTATAAATTTTTATTTTCACATTACTTTTGAGAATTTTCAGACAAAATGGAAAGATGTTCCATTTGCATTGTCTTCTGTAAGTGAAACTGATAAAAATAATACTCTTTTTATGCTAGTACTCTTAAACATACCCATTAAAACAAACCAAATGGGTGTTTGTTATGAAATAATATACTATTTTAGCAATATTAAATTCATGTGAAAACTAGCCAGTTGTTTCTATTAAATTTTAAAATAAAACAATGCGTTTTTGAAAAGGTTTTGCTTTTACAGAAAACGTATTCAAAGTTACCCCATTTATAGGAGAAATTTAAGAGACAACCTTAGCATTATATTAAATTTCAATTATTACCAATAGTAAAAGAAGGGCAAGTAAAAGTGTCGCAAAAATGTTAAAAGTAAACTTAGTTTACGGTACATAGTTTTTTAAATTTAGGTGAAAGTATGTAATAAAATTTATTGGGGAGACCGGGGAGGCTTCAGATAGGTTTTACTCTAACTAGGCTTATTTGATAACTATTGCATTTTTTCAAAGTAACATACTTTTTTGTCAATTTTCAATAATTAAAGTATTTTTTAACATTTCATCTTTTTTTATATTTCTTGATTTTCAATGTTTAACAACTATTTTGAAAATGCGAGTTAAGTATCATGTTTAGGGGAGATTATGGACAAAATAATATTAAATACAGAATTTCAACGATGATTATTTATTTTTCATTTAGAAATTATTGCAATTGCACTTAAAGTCTCCTTAAAATGACAAATCATGGCACATCAAAAGTATTAGTATTGTTGTCATTAAATTCACCGTCATCAAAGTTATATGCACTCTCAATCGTTGAAATTTGTGGTCTATTGATTTATTAGACGATGATTCTTAATGAATTTCTTTTTTAGAGATTTTTCTCTGTAGAATACTTTTCTTTATTTTCTTTTCTATAAGCTTCTTCGTCATCCTTGCTTTATTTTGCAGCTACAAGTGCCTCTTTTTCCGGGGTATTTGTAGCTATTATAAATTTACACTTGCGTTGTTTTTGATTATTAGTGTTTGATTTTCCAAATACCAGTGAATCTAAATCCAGATTTTATATTTGTAAGAGTAGCATCTCTACCCCAAGCTTGGAGAAAATTTTTTTGGATATCATAAATGCAAACAGTTTGACCAGGGTGTGATAACATCTATGAATCCAGATTACTATTGTAAAAATGTATAAATGGCCCAAATACAGTCGTCTAATGGTTGAAATTTATCTGATGTATTTGATGGCAGCGTTTTTAAGGATGACAATTCCTTGTTTTGTGCAGAACGTTATTTTGTGAAAAAAACGGAAATTCTAAGAAAAATATTTTAACACCTTAAAAAAATTCTCACTTGGCATCAAGCCAGAAGAGTTAACCAAACCAAGTCATAAAGAGTCTGAAATACCTTACATCATTTTCGTTTTATTAAAGCAGTGCCGATGAAAAATTAAAACAGGCATAACCAGCCGCAATTATGATTCCTGTTTGTGTTACCTATTTTTCTCTTTCTCGTAATGTCAGTTGACCGACTTGATGCTGCCGTTTCCAAGCTATAACTTTAGAAACACGCTGCATTGCGTTTACCTCAGTTTCATCCAGATTGTAAATTTGGGATGGTGTGAAATCGTATCGCGTAATATGATGAAGTTGAAAATCTGCTGCTGTTTATTTTGAAAATTTGCTGTTTACTTAAAAATTTGCATGAAGTCTATTTTAAAAATTTGCTGCTGTTACTCTATTAAAACTGGTTATTCAAGCCAGACTCGTAGCTACAAATGATCGTATTGATAGGCTAGGATAACGTTTTATGAATGACAAGAACAAATCAGATCTGCGGACTTCCATTTCTTCCATTTTCGTCGATACTTTATACAATTTCTCCCCGCTTATTCAAAGGCTAACCGCCTTGTGTTGTTGCATCAACAGTTATTAAATCAATATTCTTATGTTTAGTCTTTTTGATATGGTCGATGAGTCTTGATTTGCTAACACTGTGTTTAGCAGCACTCTTTCTTATGCTCAAATTATTTGTTCGGACATTTTTTACGGCTTTTTTTCACTCACAGTTTCAGGTCATCTTTTGATGATAAAAATTATAATAAAACTTAAAACTTGTTAAAAGTGCTGTTAAAAACTTCTTAAAAACTTTTTAAAACTCTTTTTTTGAATATTCAATTATTATTAAATTCTTTAGGGATCGTCCATAAAAAACGTACGCTCGGAGAGGAGGAGGGGGTCTGCAAATAGCGTATATGAGATGGGGGGGGGGGGGGGAAGGAAGCAGTAGGTCAATTATAAAAGTATGGAGACACCAAATTAAAAAAAATATCAAAAAATGTTGGGTTGATAGGTTAATAGCGTAGGTACTTTTAGGGAGGTAGAGGGTACTCAAAAAACCGTATGGAAATATGCGGATGGGGGCTGGGTAAAAAAAAATGTACGTACTTTATTGGCGTCCCCTTACTTTTTAGTTTCGCGCTTCGGCTTTTATATGCATTTACTCGAGAATTCCTTCGTGCGTAATTCTTCTACAAAGGGATGATGAGTCTCAGTTCCCTAGTTCCCTAGATCCCAAGTTCCCTAAATTTTTTTTATACTGTGTTTGACATTTATGTTACTATAATTGATAATTATTTTACAAGTAATATTTTAATATTTGACTTCCATTTTTATTATTTTTTTATTTTTTGTTTACATTTGACGTAATATATATATATATATATATATATATATATATATATATATATATATATATATATATATATATATATATATATATATATATAAAACATATTTTTCAAATACAAACGAGGCTTCTAAAAGAAGATCACAATGATCTTATCGTCAGAAGCCTTTTGCAAAAGAGGGTACGTAAAATATTATAAAAAACGCCTTTTTACAATAAGAGTACGTACAAAATCATATAAAAACAATAAATCGTATTTAGACAAATAAATTGTAAACAAGTATAAAACAAAACTTGAACATTTATGACAATAAAAATTAATATATATATTTTTTTATCACAAGATTAATTAAAAATAATCTAAGATATTTTCGATAAAAAGAAAAAGACCTCGTGTCTTTTAATTTATTTTTAAAAACGCAAAAATAATTTTGTTCCAGAGATAAGCTGCACGATAAGTGATACAAAATTGATTGAATTTTGTTTGACAGAATAGTTCATTTATATAATTATTATTCCTCATCTTAAACTTGCTTAATGGTTTCAAAATAAAAAGATCTTTAAAAATTAAAAGAGATAAATCATGTTTTTACATATAAACAATTGATAAATTTTTATATACGTTTAGTTTATATATATTGAGGATTTTCATTTGATTAAGAAATATTGAGGAATGTGCGAACCGATCCGCAGAATTCATTAAACGGATCGCATGTTTCTTTTATAATAACGTATAAATTTCATTTATTTATTATTGACCTCCAATAGCTCTTAAACTCTGTGATATGGGTTGAGCAAATGCAGTATTGGATTTTGGCATCATAATGAACGCTTCAACGAAATATTTATGTGTACTTTTGAGCAATTAAGAACTGGTTTATACTTAGTAAAAAAAACTAAACGCTGTAGAAAAAGTCATTACCTATAATTGACCAATCATTTTGGTTTATAATTATGAAAAAGATCAAGAAAAAAAAAAAATTAATCAGACATCAATGAAAAAAGCAAGTGCTTTTCTGAGTAAAATATATTGTGATGTGTATTTCTTTATTAATAGATATTAATATAGGCTTTAAATTTTAACAAAGTTTTGCTAAATTGACTTTTTATGTTTTTTAAAAATAAGTTTCACGTTGTTATGAAAATATTTTCACGTTGTTATGAAAATATATTCGCGTTCTAGAAAATATTTATTTTATTACAGATAAACTTTATCGTTACGTTCGTAAATGAACTCTGAATATGCGCATTCTTTTATATAGCAGTCCTTAAATAAACATTAAACTCAGTGACTGCGCAGAATCGAGCTTGGATACTTATAACACGATCAAACTGACGATATAACGCTTTTTTATGTTTCTAATGTTACAAACTGTAAAAAACAGCAATAAAACAAGATGGCGAAGTTTAATATTAACACAAATTTTTATATTGACAAAACAATATTGTTTGTAGTTTTATGCAACTTTATGGCTTTACAATAAAACGTGTATGGGGTACAGTATGGGGTACACGATATAAACTAAATGATTTTTATAACCGTAAAACCTGAAAATAACTTTTAAGGATAAAAATTGAATAAATAATAATGCAAAAAACATTTATTTAAAAAAATATTTAAAATTACTTATAAACATTTTACAATTACCATATAAATATTTGAATAATATTTACATCTTATATTTACGCTACAAAAATTAGAAAAAATCAAACACTAAAACCAACAAAATATACATACAAAATATAACTTATGAAAATATACCTTTAGTGAAAACCTTACAAAAAATGCAGTTACAGGTGTTGAGGGATGAAGATAACAGAAAAAACTTTCATAGATTATAGAAATATATGTCAATAAAATTAATTGTTTGAACTACTTACTATTTAGACTGTTATTCAACTTTAGGTTCTGAATGACAGCCAAAAAAACTAAAAAGTCTATAGTTATGTCCAGTGGGCACAAGACGTTTTAAAAACGTTCAAAACACGTATTAAAACATAATATTATGTCTGAAAGAAGTTTTGAGCTCACTGGGTGTATTGATAATATAAAGAAATGATATCTAAATTTGACCTCGTCATCAGACTGCATTAAATGGAATTTATACAAAACTAGTACTCAAGTAAAAATTTTTGTCTCAAATACTTAAAATTAAACTTAACTAAACCATAGGCGACATTGCTGGCTCTAAACGTTCGTCATAGTTTTGTTGGGTCGAATTATTTATTGAATCAGTCAATCCTAATGTTTTCGGTTTACGCTTCCCTACTTTTTCTTTGTGAACACGATCGTGCTGCTCAGCCAAATATTTCTCACGTTTAATTTTTAATTCCAAAGCTACAAAATATAATGTTAAATATTAAAAATAAAACAGTTCTAAAAAAATTTGCTTTTATCCTTTAAATCCTACTTACATTTTGGAACATCAGGAATTAAATATGCAACTGTTTCTTTAACTGTAAGAACAAATGCTTGAAAGGCAATTACAAAGGCAAGACGAGCAGTGAGAACAACCCAATAGTCACGGCTATATCTGTATGGAAAAGTATCTTCATGAAAACCAGGATATCTACAAATAAAATAAATAAATTAAACTAACAATGAACCCAGGAATCTACCTTAATAAATATCAATGTAACAAAAAGTATATTGGTGAAACAAAAACACAGATAAAAACATACAAAAACACACACTACAACAGTAAATAGAACAAAACACACTACAACAGTAAATAGAACAAAACTGCTTGCAAGTTGACTGGGGACAGTTGCATAACTCTAAAAACTGATACTAAAAATATATGTCAATAAAATTTTGGTCACCAATGTTTGCGTATTTACGTCAGAAAAAGATGAAACTATACCGAAGTAAAATAGAACTGCCGTTTAAAGATAAAAAACAAAAACAATCAATCAATATATTTCGTGTTAATATGAATGTTACAAAAAAATCAACCACAGGTCATTGCAAATAGTAATTCACTAATAAAATGCAATGACCTAAATAGTATAAAGAAAAGACCAAAAAATAATATCAAAATAAATTAACCATATAATAAAAGAAAAACTTCACAAATTTATAAATGGCAACACCCATTAAACAGAATTTTAAAAAAGGCAGGTCTTCTCCATAAACTTGTTTTATATGGTGTATCTGGGAAAATTGTTGAGATTATCAAATTGTTTCTTTCTAACCGCTTTATTAAAGTCATCCTTGAAGACCAATACTCTTCTTTATTTCCAGTAACCTCAGGGTACCTCAAGGTTCTAACCTTGGTCCTGTTCTGTTACTTATCTAGATTAATGATTTTTCCAACAACCTTACATTTAAAGTAGCTCTTTTTGCTGATTACTCAACTTTATACTCCTGTCTTGACAAGAAGTCTTTTCGATCACTTAGAACAGGCAGTTGATCTTGAATCTGATAATCTGTAACAGATTGGGGCTCAAGGTGACTTGTAAATTTAAGTTACAACAAAATCCAGTTATTTACTGCAAACAACTATCACAAACTGTCGACATTCCTATATTAATGAATTCACATTTTTTGGGATTATTGTTAACTACTGATCTTTCATGGAAACCATATATACAATCGATTGCTAAATTAGCATTCACTAAGGCTGCCTTTCTCTTCTAGACAAGATCCAAAAACGCATTGTAAGCGTAGTTGGAAATCTACAAAGCTTGAGCCTGTTTCCCATCATCAGAAAGTTGCATCTCTTTATCTTTTGTACAAGTATTATCATGGTCGATACTCAATACAAGTATTATCAAGGTCGATACTCAATACAAGTATTATCATGGTCGATACTCAATACAAGTATTATCATGGTCGATACTCAATACAAGTATTATCATGGTCGATACTCAATACAAGTATTATCATGCTCGAAACTCAATACAAGTATTATCATGGTCGATACTCAATACAAGTATTATTATGGTCGATACTCAATACAAGTATTATCATGGTCGATACTCAAATGAGCTATGATCTCTAGTTCTATCAACTAAAACTCATTCTCGTTTGACGTCATTTAACAAATTCTCATTTGCTTACTGTATCTGTCCCTGCATGCTCTAAAAACTTTTCTTTATCTATTTTTTTTCCCGTACCTCACCCTTTGGATTTCACTCCAATCTTCATGTTTTCTTGACTCATACAACCTTCAACTTTTCAAGTCTTCTGTCAACCGTTTCCTTGCTATATAACTCTATTCTTTTTTTCTAGTAACTTCCAACTTTTAACAGTAGTTACTTGGAGCCTTGTTGGGAGTGAATCAGAATTTAAAATAAAATAAAAAAAAAGTAAGATATGGGTAAAATAATTAATATAATGTGTTTATTTATATACATGCACAAATAAAAATTATAAGATGTACATATACACAAGTTAAGTGTAACTTTTTAGGTAGAAATGATGGAGTGACCATAAGAACGGATTATTGGAACTAAAGATGAAACTTGATTTCAAGGTGTTAGGAAGGGTGTTCCAAAAACAGACACACTGGTATGTAATGCATTTAATTCCATGTTTAATTATCTAGTAGGATAGTGTTAGATGTCTCGTGGGATAGTTTTAGTGGAATAGCTAAGTTGTTATAACTAACTGATCTTAAGTTATGCCCACTCATCATCCTATTATTAAAATAGTTATGAAATACGGTAGGAAGGAGACCATGTTTTTGATCCCAGACAAATGAACAATTTAAAAACTGAATTAAGTCATAGAAACAAAGAATTTTGGAAGTAAGATACAAGATGCATAAGGAAAATTTCTTGGATAGAACTATTCGTATTGCTCTATTTTGAAGTGAAATGATTTTAGAAAGACAAACGATTTTTGATTGTCCCCAAACTTGACATGCATATAATTAATGTGAATCGAAAATTGAGTGACATACAGATAGTAACGTTTCAAAGTTAACGTAATGTCAAACTTTAGCTAACATGTCATTGGAAATTTTAATTTTTTAATATATATATATATATATATATATATATATATATATATATATATATATATATATATATATATATATATATATATATATATATATACACTGGTTTTCATAAATTTAGACGCACTCATATTTGAGAATAGAAAATTTTAGGTATTTTAACGATAAAACAATGACGAAAAAAGATTTCGGTTGAGTTTTTTTTCTATTTATCAGATAAATACATACAGAATACAAAATTTAAAAAAAAGTTTACAAAAAAAATGAAATACTAAGTAATAATTAGGTACAACTACATGGTATTAAAAAAATTAGACAAAAAAAATTATTCATAAATTTAGACGCACGATACATTAGAAGGCGTAATTTATGAACCAATCAATATTTTGTGTATCCGCCTTTTGCTTTAATACAACTAAGAATTCTTCTAGGCATAGACTCAACAAGATTTTTGCACATCGCTTCTGGGACCCCATACCAGGTCTCCTTAAGGAATTCCTTCAGCTGACCAAGTGTGGAAATTCGAACCTTTGCTAATTCACGATCAATCCAAGCCCAAATGTTTTCAATCGGGTTCAAATCAGGTGAATATGGAGGCCACGGAATTGTCATAATATTATTATCGTTGAACCACTCCTTTGTATAGTATGCAGTATGTGCAGTAGCGCTATCTTGTTGAAGTTTCCATGGTTTATCATTGAGCATAAGCAGGTCAATTGATGGAATTAGGTTGTTTTCCAGTACTTCTACGTATATTCTGGAGTTGATTCTTCCGGTGTATGTTTGGCACATACCAACACCTTTGTAATTGAAGCATGACCAGATTCCTATCGAGCCTCCTCCACTTTGTACAGTTGGTCTAATGTACCTGACGTAATACTTTTCGTGAGCCATTCTTTTGACTGTTATGTTAGATTTGCGATTGATAAGCTCAAAGTTACTCTCATCACTCCACATAATGTTTTCCCATTGATCTATTGTCCAATACCTTCTTTCACGACACCATTTTAGTCTCCTTTGTTTATCATATGGACGCAGAAACGGTTTCTTCAAAGCAGTGTAGACTCCAATCTTGTATTTGATAAGTATTCGGCGGACTGTGCTTTGAGAAATAGATGTATTTTGCGTTGTATTGAATTCTGTGGTCAATTCTTTGTAACTAATTCTTGGATTAGCTCTGACAGCTCTAAAAAGAACACTATCGTCCTTTCTCGTGGTTGACAAGGGTCTACCTGGCCTCGTTTTCTCGCTGGCACCACCAGTGTGAAGAAAGTTTTGTTTCGTTGTCCGAAGGCATTTCTCAGAAACTCCAATTAACTTGGCGATTTCTCTATTACTTTTGGTTCCTTCTTTGATGTGCGCAATAATTTGCCATCTTTCACCTTGAGTGATACGTCTTTTGCCCATTTTTTACGTTTTTTTAGTGCAAAACTAACTTAACTTTTGTTTATTTATTAAATAATGATTAAATAATTCCAGGTAAGTCATATTTATATAAGGTTTTTTGACAAAATCAATTAATTTAGGCCTATTAATGAGAAATATAAGAAAAAAACTACTAATTAACTATCAATTAACAAGATATAAGACTTTTTTAATTGTGCGTCTAAATTTATGAACAAAATAAAATCAAGTTTATCAATTAACTTTTTTGTGTTAATTGGTATAAAATGAGTAATAAACATCCTGTAAAAAAAATTAAGGTACTCTATAATAGAGTTTCATTTCCTCTTTTAAATTATATATCAAACATAGTGGTAGCACTTTTATTTTATTTTTATTTTGAGTATTTTCTTACATATATGAAAAAAAAAAATGAATGCGTCTAAATTTATGAAAGCTACTGTATATATATATATATATATATATATATATATATATATATATATATATATATATATATATATATATATATATATATATATATAATAACAAAATAAACATTCCCTTATAGTAATAAAAAAAAACAACCCATTTAACTTGTTTAGGGGTAATTAATATTATTGAAGTATATTAAAAAAGTTAATGTCTTTAAAAGATAAAAAAATAAAAAGAATTTTATGATGTTAAATTGATGTTGCTAATGTCGTGTTAAGCTAATGTATTAAGCAGTTTTTATTTAAAATAAGGCCATACATGTAATAATATTATATACTTTTAGGCCAAATATTACTGGTATTATGTAACCCAGTATTACCTGCCCCATCTCCTGCTGCCTTGTAGAGTTTGTTTTTTTAAGCAAAGGTAGTAGAAACAAACTCTAACTTAAAAATCCCCTGTTTTGGGGTTCTTGGTTGAGCAAATGCTAGAGATAGTGTCCTGATAAAAATACTTGTCTTGGGCAGATGTTAACTGCATCCAGCTACTGCCTTGTAGGAGGCCTTCTAAACAAAAGGGTAAACAAAATAATTCTGCTAACCATCCTTGAACATCTATTAGGCTGACGTAGATGTAAACCTGTATTACATTGTTTCCTGCCTAGGGTAATGAATGCTGGATCTTCTTGACTCTGGTCATAAGTTTTAGCATGTGCCTTCTTGATAGCGACTATACGACTCTTCCTGTTATCTTCTAATGAGCGTACAGCCTAAAACTATGTTTAATAGTTCTAAGGCCGGCTGGTAGTAAAGTTTCCCAAACTCTATGGTAGCTCTCAGAGAGGCTGATTTCATCAACAGCTGCAAAATATCAGAACATTAAAAATGCCATGTTGCTCATGGATGGTGTCCCTGTTAATGCCTTTGGTGTGCATTGTCGACGCCACATAAGGAGCCCTGTGTTATGACTTATTTAACAAGACTGAGAAAAGTAATCCAAAGTATTAGGCATAAAAACCCTACCACCTAACTGTTTTAATATACCTTTTACTAATATTCGTGGTCTGCGAAGCAACTTTCCATCAGTTGAATCTTACCTCTTGCAAAATTCACCAGACTTGCTTGCTCTTAGTGAGACTAAATTAATATAAATTATTCGTTGTTCTGATCTCAGTGTTCATGGGTACTATCCTTTGATTAGCAAATACTCCAATAGTCACATGCTTTGCTTGGGGGTATACATACACATCAATTCACCTATTTGTTGTGAAATCAGGTTCAAATCCTTTGACCATCCTTTTATGTGCTTCTGCTTAGCACTTCTTCACTCTATCACTTTTCTCTTTGTTCTTTATTGTTCACTTTCTTCCTAAGACTGCACTCTTTTAGACGTAATTTCTGATCATATTGACCATACCTTCTCTCTTTACCCCTCTGCCAATATTGTTGTTATTGGTTACTTTAATGGTAATCACACTGAATGGCTTGGCTCTAACGCCACAGACCCTGCTGCTGCTAACTTCTGCATTTTTACATAATTAACTATCTCTAACTCAGATAGTTAGTTATGTGACTCATTTTCCTGATCATTTTCACTTCTTGATTTATGTCTGGTCTCTGATCCTAGCTTGTGTTCAGTTTCTCCTTTGGATCTGACCATGCAATGACCTTTTTAAATCTTTTCATCTTGTTCTTCCTTTTCAGACTCACCCTATCATCATACTACTTACTTCTACCCTAAAGCTCTTTGGGATTCTTTTCATGACTTTCTTTGTGAGAGTTCTTGGGCTAATGTCTTTTCCTTCTCAGTTGAAAATGCGCCTCCTATGTAACCTCCTGGATTCAGGCAGGAATGGAAGCTTTTATTCTTAGAACAGGTAGCCGATCTTGAATCTGATCTCACTTCTGTAACAGATTTGGGCTCACAGTGACTTCTAAATTTTAACCCCAACAAAACTCAGTTATTTACTGCAAACAACTATCTCAGAACTGTCTACACTCCTATATTAATAAATGGCAACCTCCTCACTGAGTGCTATTCTTTATGTCTAAGTGGATAATTGTTTACAACTGGCCTTTCATGGAAACCATATACACAGTTTATTGCTAAATTAGCATCAGCTAAGGTTGCTTCTCTTTATCGCCTTCACCATTTTCTCTCCTGATTCCATTCTCTACCTCTACAAATCTCTTATTCATCCTTGTATGGAATAATGTTGTCATATTTGGGCTGGTTCTTCTAATCATTTTCTTTCTTTTCTAGACAAGGTCCAAAAATGCATTGTTAACGTAGTTGGACCCACTTTACCTGCTAAGCTTGAGCTTCTTTCCCATCGTTTTAAAGTTGCATCTCTTTCTCTTTTCTACAAATATTATTATGGTTGCTGCTTAAAGTTATCATTTCTAGTTCCATCAACTAAAACTTATTTTCGCTCGAATTGTCATTCAGCAAAGTCTCATTTGTTTACTGTATCTGTCTCTGCATGCTCTAAAAACTTTTATTTGTCTAGCTTTTTCCCCCACTTCAACCCTTTGGAACTCTGCCCCATCTTCATGTTTATTTGATTCGGTTTTATAAATCGCAGATTCACATGTTCACAAAATCTGGCAACTTTAAACGAATGGACCACTGCGGTAAATAACAAAAAAATAGTTGACATCATCAATATTGATTTTGAAAAAGCTTTTGACTTGGTAACTCATCCTAAACTAATGTTCAAATTGCAATACTATGGAATTAAGTACGAACTATTTAATCGGATTAAAAATTTTGTAACTAACCACTTTCAATGTGTGTCCGTTGGTACTTCATATTCTGAAAACACTCCAGTTAAGAGTAGAATACACTAAGGAACTGTACTAGGACCTATATTGTTCTTAATATTTGTTAAGACATAGTTTATTGCACTGATGGAGATTGTGACATCAAGCTGTTTGCAGATGATATTGAGTTGTATCAATCGAGAAATGATTACAACAAGATTGATCTTGTAAACACTTTAAAAAAATCTTGAAATGGTCTAATGATTGGCAACTAAAAATAGCAACCAACAAATGTTTTCATTTATGCTATGGAAGATATAATATACCTACTCATCTTTATTAATTCTTATCATCCTTAATAATTGATAACTCCGTTATCAATATTGAAACTGTTTATTCAATTCACGATATTGGAATCACCATGTCCTTTGATACGAAGCTCTCTTATCACTGCTCTTGTATTTTAAGCATAGCATACTCTCGCATTTAATTACTTTTAAAATCCTTTATCTCTAACAACTCTCAACTTTTGTTAAAAGCTTACAAAGTTTAGAATCTTGCACCCCCTTTTAAAAGATATAATTTGCATAGAAAAAGTTCAAAAATATTTTACCAGAATTGTCTGCAAAAGGTATCATAATACATACAGTGACTACTTATCAAGACTTATTGTTTTCCAAACTAAATTCTCTTGAGTATCGCAGACTTGAATTTGATCTTTATTTGACTTATAAAATTGTACATAATCTTGTTGATTTATAATTTTCAGATTTTTTTACTTTTTCCAATTCAAAATATTTTACTAGAAGTCATTCACAAAAGTTTACACCACGTAATAAATACATTAATAATACTAGAAGATATTTTATAGCAAAAGAATTATTAAAGTATGGAACTCACTTCTGACCACATAGTAAACTTGCCCTCACTGTCAGCATTTAAATTGAATTAAAAAAAGTATTTTAATTTAAAAGTATGATTTAAATTGTCACGCAATCTACTAACTTGGTTTTTTCACATAAACTCATATTGAATTTTTTTTTGGTGCTACATACGAGTAATTTAGTAATTACCTGTCTTACCATTTTGGTGAGACAAGTAATTACTAATTTTTTTCTAGTAACTCCCAACTTAATAGTGGTTGCTTGCAGCCTTGTTGGGAATGAGTCAGAATTAAAAAAAAAAAAATTTATGTTACAGAATATACAAATACTGATATTGATTTGTAAACTATGAACTGTGGTAGAATGATACTAATATCAACCAATTTCAAAGGGCATTTAGCACCAAGCCTGCAAATTATATGCTGTTTACCTCCTGAAAATCCAGTTCTGTCAAAATGACAAGAATTGCACTATGTGTTAGTGTTAAAATTAATATTTTGTTGTTAATAATTTTTTGATAATTGTTGATATTTGCTTCAAGGAACTTATTTTGAAGTGCATTGAAATAACTTGCTATTTTGTCCTTGATACAAGAAGAAGCTCTGAGAGACAAAATATTGCCTGCTACTCTGAGGCTTAATTTTGAATCCATCGTTTCATAAAACTTTGATACCATTCTTGTCCTAGTATACCATTTCCTTAAAGTTGGCATTTTTTTCTTGCAACCAAATTAGCTACATAAAAATTATCCACCAATGTTGCAGAAATATAATTTAACACTTTACATGTTATTGGTGTGAATTTACAGAGTTTTTTACAGAATTGGTGTGGATCTACTTATGAATTGATTCTGAGTAAGCATTAAGTACTTTATTGAACATTTTATATATATATATATATATATATATATATATATATATATATATATATATATATATATATATATATATATATATATATATATATATATATATATATATATATATACTTATATATTTATAATTATATTTAAAGTGAAAAAATTATATTAACCTGCAATATTCTTGTTGTTTTATACCATTCTTTGTTGGACTTTCAGGCATAGAATCATTTGAGAAGTCAGCCACTCTAAACTTTGACATTGACCAGTCCGTAAAACCATCTAACTTACCATCAGGAGATTTATAATAAATCCACACTAAACGTGGTATAAGTTCTGAAGTGAATGCAAGCACAAATGCATTAACAATTGTCGAAAACTAAAAAGTCGAAATGAAAACTAAATATTCAAATTAATTTATATTCAGACAAATTATATATTTTTACATAATTTTTTCCACATAAAAATATATAATTTTTATATAGGAATTTTTATATGAGTAAACTGGAGTAAGAGTAAATGGTTTAGCTTGTAATTCAAGTACTGTTTTTTAAAAAAATTTTTTTTTTTTGTTTTGTTTTCTAGAGAACTTTTTACATTATATAAATATATAAAAATTGAGAATAAAATTTTAAAAATTAAAAACAAAAAAAAAACAAAAAAAACAAAAAAAACAAAAAAAAAAAAAAAAAAAAAAAAAAAGAAAAAAAAAAAGAAAAGAATTTTGATAAAGAAAAAAAATGTTTACCCTTCCCTTTATAATCGGGGAAAAGCAAACAAGCTAAATTTTAGTAACAATTTATTAAGGTATTAAGAAAATAATGCTAAATTAACTAAAATTAAAATGAAAACTAATGTTATTAGAATAACAAAAAAAAACTAATGTTATTAGAAGTTAAATATACAAAAAAATATTTTAATTAAATTTACGAAAAAAACTATTTATTAAATAAATTTGAGTTGTTTCATGGTCAGAAGTAAGTCCACGGCACATTTTTATGCAAAAAAAACTCTTCACTAATTTTGTATTTTTTGGGTAAACATGATAGACAAACCCAAGACTTGCAACTAAAAGCTTCACATTGGTATTACATATTGTTTTGAATTGGCAATGCTTCTTCCCAAACTCTGCAACACTTTTAGCACCTCTTGATGTCTTTATTTTGTTTTTTTTAAACGCTGCATTTCAAAAAAATGTTTGAATGATAATTAGTTTTATCTGAAGCTTCACTAAAGTCAATCTTGCGTTTCTTTAATTGTTTTGACTTTTTGGCATCATTGTCTTGCTTTAGTTTCTCAAGCACCTCAGATGTACTTAGACACTTGTACTTGGCCTTCAACTTTGAGAATGTTAACTTTTTTGGTCCACATTCCCAAATTTTCACATGGTGGCATTGTAAAACATTTCTCAAACTGCCTTTGAGTTTCTTTGCCAAGTGTAGTAACATTTGATACGTTTGAACAGGAGTCACTGATGTTGTTGTTAAATTTTGAAGTTGGTGAACCATAGGAGTTTGATGCTGATTGATGTTGGATGATGATATAGCCTGGGATGAAGATGATGAAGCAGAC
>NC_061166.1:10327892-10362892 GCF_022113875.1 Hydra vulgaris
AGTTTTTTTATTCATCAAGAAAGATTATTCTGTTGGGGGTATTTTATGTGACGGTGGAAATATACATTGTGAAATCTCTTATGCACCGCGGTTAACACTTTCAAAAGTACATATATTAAATACAGTTTGTAATTATTCCAAACAGTCTTGGTAAGTGATGAATGTCTTCTTAAAACTGAGATATTTACCAAGACCCTTAACTTTATTTATCAATTTCTTTATATCAAGCCTTCCCAGGAAAAGCGTGCGGTTTTTTGTCTCATATGACCACACGCGATTATATTATTTTAGAAAACGTGAACACGGCCGTTTGCAAGTTTTATAATAATGCTGAAAAAGTTTCAAAAACAAAAAAAAAACAAAACTAACAAAATAAAAAGAGATTGAAATAAAAAAAAATAAAAAAAAATTAATAATTTAAATAATTTGTGTACTGTTTTTATTTTTGTTTCTTTAGAGTTATATTCAGCAACAAAATTAGATAAGGCGAAGCAAAAAAAAACAGTTTGAAGTCTACAATAAAAAGAATGATTTTCCTTTTCTTATTTTTTTTTTTTTTAAAAGGATAGCAAAAGTACAAATTGCAATTTGTTTGTAAAATTTATTTGTATAATTTTAATGTAACAACAAGGGTTGAATTAAGCGAATGCAAAACGCAAAATCTGGAAAAATATCTAGTATTCAAAATTTTAGTTTATACAAAACCGCGTTCCTTGTTTTTAAGGGGAGAACCAACTTAAAGTTACTAATGGACCGTAAAAATAAATTTTAAAATTAACCAATAAAATTTTTTATTAATTGATTTTAAAATTAATGCGCGTTTTTACGTAACGTTTTTCATAATGCTATACATTTTATAAAGTACTTTTTTATAATGTTGTTTAAGTTATATATGAAAGTTCCTGAAATTTTTAATAATATTTGAATATCTGCTTTATTTTTTATAGATGCTTTTCTACTTTAATGTTTGGAATTAATAATGTTGTTTGAACAAAGAATGAACTTTAAAAGTAATAAGTGCTTTATAAAAAAAAAGACACTAATATAGTTTTATTACTTTTATAATGCAGTTAGTGACTAAAGTGTTATTACTTTTGTAGTCGTAAGTTTATTGTTTTTGTTTTGTTTTTTGTAACTTTCTCGCTAGCAAACTTTTAATAATTTGTCCTTATAAACAAAGTACACAGCTTTGCATGAACTAAAATTTTAAAGACCTAATATTTTACCAGAGTTTGCAAATCGCGATCGTATAATTTAACTCTTGATATAAACTTGTTACATTATAATTATACAAATATATTTTACAAACAGATGACGTTACATATTTTCTCTTTCCTCATTAAAAGAAAAAACACATAAAATATGGAAAAGTCATCCTTTTTAATGCCTAAAACTGTTTTTTTTTTTTTTTTTTTTTTTTTTGCTTTGACTTAATGAATTTTGTTGCCGATAATAATAACCACTAAGAAAAAACAAAAATAAAAACAATACACAAATTATTTAAACTATTATTATTGTTTTCTATTTAAGTTTACTTTAACTTCTTATGCAGTTGTTAAATTTAAAACAATTTTTCAGTAATGCATATAATATAACTTGCGCAAACGACCGTGATCACGTTCTCTAACTTGAAAAACGTTTTCGTGGTCATACGAGACGAAAAACCGTATGCCTTTCCTTGGAAGGCTTGTTATATGGTTGACTACACACTTTTGTGCTGACAGATGCCATTTCCTAATACTTAATACAATGGAAACCAACTTATTCAACCAACAATAGATGACAAGTAGAAAAGATTGATAATAAACAACAGATTGAAACAAACCCCTTTGTTGAAAGAATTAATTATCACTTTTTACTATCTACAATATAAAACAGAACATGTTGAATATGTATATTTTTGCAATATACTATTAGCTTTTAATTTATGGTTATTATGATTTTTTAATTTTTGGTTACTTATCTAATATCATTTCTCTAATATCATTTCATCATCTAATATCACTTATCCTATATCATTTCATATACCACCAAAGGTAATATAAACTAAACTTAATGATCACTTAAAAGAATATGCCTTTATAAAATTGAAATGTGTTTTCACATTATTTCATCATTTTTAACTAAAAGTTGCAGATAATTACTAAGCTCTAAATTTAAAAAAATTGAAATTAAATGATAAAAAATTATGACCCACCCTATTATATATATATATATATATATATATATATATAATATATATATATATATATATATATATATATATATATATATATATATATATATACAGGCCTTGTTTTAAAGCGTTACGCCTAGAGCGATTTACGTACGCCTTAAGCGCTTTTTACGTACGCGTAGAGCTGTTTTGGTTAAGCTACTTTTTATCATTTTTTAACTTTTAAATTAGCGGTAACATAAAAGAAGTAATTAATTTTCAAAAAAACCACATTAACTTTTAAATAACGATATGCAAAGGTATTTATTTAAAAAAAGAATTTACTTTAAAATTAATTGTTGTAACTTTTCATCGCGATATATCTTTCCTTTTTATAGCAATTAATTTGACTCTAAACTTTTTATCTAAATATTTAGCAACATGAAAAATTGTTTGTCAATCCTTAACTAGAAATTTTTTGCAATGTTTTTAATAAAAAGTAGTAAAGTTTTTAGTAAAAAACTTTTAAAAAATCTATATTCCATATTTATTAATACAGAATATAAAAGTTTTTTGTAATATAGATTTTTTATAAATTTTTTACTGAATTTATAATAAAAAACATTTGCAAAAAAATTTGTAATTAAGAATTGACATTTTTTCAAATAAAATCTCAAAAAATGTCTTAATATTTTCGTTATCATGATAACAAAAATATCAAGACATTTTTTCGAGATGTTAAAAAAAATGTCTTTGCTTTTCTTATTAGTTTAATAGTATATAGCTTATAGTTAGTTTAATAGTATATAGCTTTTCTTATTAGTTTATTAGTATATAGTTTAAGTTATGCAGGGGGAGGGGGTCGGCACAGAAAAAAAAATTACCTGTTACTCGCAATATTTGAATGAAGACAATTTGTTAAAATTCTTCTGCGTGCGATTCAATAAGCTTTTTTTGTCATAAATCAAGTTATAATATAAGGTAAAGAAATCATGAGTAGACTACAACATCCGCTGATGACACTAATATTACGTTGAATATATTTATATAACGGAGGTTTCATTATGCACGCGCACATTACAGGTTCCGTTAAATAAATACTAAGGCACGTTTTAGTTTAATGACAGTCTCCATTTTTTACTAATGAATATGTATTTTTCTTTATAAAACAAAACAAACTAGTATATAAAAACCTTGTATATTTCTATTATATCTAAATTATTTAAAGTTCGAATATGGATTGTATTTTGAAGGACAAAAGATTTACTTTAAAAACTTATAAATCTTGGGACTTTGCCGATGCGATGATCACAGAAAAAGAGAAGACTTACGTTATTAAAATCAAATGTAAGTTATGTGATCTTCATCAAAATAAAATATTATCCAAAAACAATAGTGCCGTAAGGGCAACTGCCCAACGGTTTATAAATAATGCAAGTCATGTTAAAATATTTTAACATGTTACTATATTTTAATTAAGTTGATATATAATTAAAAATAAAAATATAGTTCAATAAATAAATTAAATTTTTTCTTAACAAAAATTACCTCATATTTATTCTTTTTTTTACTTTATTAAGTTAAATTGCTTACAAACGAAAAAAAAAAAGAGTTTTGTAATTATACGTAGAATGAAAATACTTTTGAGTTTGTTTATAAGTTAAGGAACTTAATTTTTAATAAACAAATTTTTACGAACGTTTATTATAAACAGATACGATTCAAATTATTAAATATACTTAAATTATTTCAGTTGAGTATTTTTATAAGTTTGCACGATTAAAGTTTGGCGTACAAGTATTTGTTTTTTTGTTTTAAGAATAATTAATAAAAGAGTTTGCATAATTAAGACTTTTATTTTTAATTTAATTTTTTTTTTAATTTCCTAAAATTAAAAAAAAAAAAAGATTTAATCGTTGAAAACGATTTTTCTCAATAGCTCTGTTTCTTTGTGATTTGTTTAAAAAGTTAAATATTTTTACAATAACATAAAAAGTTTATGAATTAAATTCCTTGCGAACGCGTTCTAAACTACGTATAAAAAATACGCTTCAAAGCAGACAAAACTTTTTTATATTTTTATAAAACGCAAGTTGAAACGCTTTTAAAAATGTTAAAAATATTTAAAAACTTAAATTTTTCTTTGCTAGTCAAAACAAAATCGTTGTTTAAATAATTAACATGGGTTTGTGTTTATCAATGTTAATATTTTTTGTTTACTCTAGAAATTTTTAAAAATAAAAAAAATCTTTATTATTTTTTATTCAATAACGATTAAAAACAATTATTCAAAAACAAATTTCAGAAATAATTAATATATATATATATTTTTTTTACTAAATAATATTGAACTAAAATTAATAATAAAATAACAATTGAAAACATTACAAAATTTTCATAATAAATTTATATTTAAAACGTTTATAGTTTATATTTGAGTTAATTGTTAAATTGAATTAGTTTGCGGTTATTTATTTATTGCGGTAGTTAAAACACTTAACGTCTATAAAAAAAAATTAAGATAATTTTATGACGTCAAAATTGCGTTAAGCTAATGCATTAAGCACTTTTTTATTTAAAACAAGGCCTGTATATATATATATATATATATATATATATATATATATATATATATATATATATATATATATATATATATAAATATATATATATATATATATATATATATATATATATATATATATATATATATAAATATATATATATATATATATATATATATATAAATATATAAATATATAAATATATATATATATATATATATATATATATAAAATAGGGTGGGATATATATATATATATATATATATATATATATATATATATATATATATATATATATATATATATATATATATTCTAGACCGTTTTTGACAGCATCAACTTTATTTGGAATTAAAAATTTAAATTACAAATTAAAAATTTAGGAAATTTTTTTTTAAACGTTTTTTTACGGCAAATGTTGTTTCTTTTTTCGCAAAAAAAACCGGCGATATTCATCAATATTTCTGTTAAATTTCTCCCGACCAGGGAGGTGGGGGAAAGGGTACCGCTACCAAAATTTTTTTTCCTACACCATCTTTTTTCCTAGACTATATATTTATATATATATATATATATATATATATATATATATATATATATATATATATTTATATATATATATTTGAAATTAAAAAATAATTGTTCCATTCTACAAAGCAAATATAAAAACAAAAAAGAATATTTCATTTAAAATTTAAATAAAATAATTAAATTAAAACAAAAACACAAACACTTAAATTAAATTTTAAATAATACAAATAAAAAATAACTAAAAAACCAAACTAATAAAATAATTAAAATAAAAAGGAGCAAAATGATCATTTTATTTAAATCTCAAATACGAACCTTTAATTTTAATTGTAAACAAAACAATTAAAATTAAAACTAAATTAAGAATATTAAATTTCTAAACACATTTAAATTAAATGCAGCAAAACAACATTTTGTTTAAATTCTGCACTAACTAATTTAAAAACACAACAGCAAAACAAACATTTAATTTAAACTCTAAATTTAAAAATACTAAAAGAAAAAAGAAAAAATAAATGATTTAATTAAATATTATTAAAAAAAAAAAAAAAATTCCTTATAAAATAATAAAAATAAAACAGCAAAACGAATGTTACATTTAAATTCAAAATATGAACCTTTTATTAAAATTGTATAATAAATAATTAAAATAAAATTGGCAAAACTTTTATCGGTTTCTCAAATTTTTAAAAAGAAACATCAATGTTTAAAAAGAAACATCAATGTTTGAAAGAAAAGACTTTTCTTTCAAATCTTGAAGAGATTACATAAAAAAGCTTCAGTTAAAGAAAGAAAATAATTTATGAGTAATGTCCAATTCATGCAAGCATGGAAACAAGCATGTAAAGAAAACAAACACAAAATAGACAAAATAAAACCAACCAGTTTTGCTCGTTGTTCAAACATTTATAACAAATAATTTATAAAAACAATAAGCAAATAAAATCCTGAAAAGAAATCTAATTTAATAAAACGAATATTATTTAGCCTGAAATTTGATATCACTGGTATTAAATCTTGCTAACAGTTTTATAAGATGATACTTAGTAGTAAGCAGTTTTGTTAGTGGATACTTTTAAATCATTTAAGCAGTTTGGTGTTAAATACAACAATACAAAAATATAAAATTTTCAATACAACTTTAAATAAAACATTACCATTGTTAAAGTAGCCAAGATTCCATACCATGCACCAATATCTTCTGCTGGACTTGGATGTGTTCGTCGGAAATTATGTATAAAATTAACAGCATCCAATCTTATTTCAATAATATTGTTCAAAAGAGCTACCAATGGAGCCAATGGGAACGCAGCCACAAACATTGTAACAAAGCCAAACTGAAGAACTATATAAAATGAGAAAAGCCTTTAGCATAAAATATTAATAAAAAAAAAATAATTAATTATCACATTAATGATGAAAAAAAGCATATCGAAAACATAGTTTGTTTAACAATGTGATGACAAATGTGTGCAGGGTGTGGTAAATTTTTACAATTGTTAACTTACTTCACAAGGAAAACAACCAACTCTTGACTCAAACAATAGAAAAAGATGGACAAAGATTAAACAACATTGAGTTTTTAAGTATATTCATTAAATCTA
Source organism: Hydra vulgaris (assembly GCF_022113875.1). NCBI lineage: Eukaryota > Metazoa > Cnidaria > Hydrozoa > Anthoathecata > Hydridae > Hydra > Hydra vulgaris. The sequence goes on from NC_061166.1 coordinate 10,334,747, forward strand.
AATATTTATGTTCTAAATTAGTATATTTTATGAAAACAATTGTGTGTTCTAAATCGATATCATGTTTTATATAAAGTACCATGTGATCTAATATAGTATGATTTATGTAAAAAATTGTTCATTGAAAACTGACATTGCAAACTGACATAATGTTTTATAAAAATAGTAACATTTTGTAAACTGACATTACATTTTATAAAATAAATGTGAGTTGTAAATTAACAATTGTTTTTCATGTAAATAATCATGCGTTGTAAAATATCATTAGGATAAATTAACATGCAGCCTACACTAAAAAATACATAAATGTTTTAGAAAGTTGAAGGATTGATGAGAGGTTGTTCAAAAGTTGTAAACTCCATGGCCATGTGTGTTATTTTAAACTCTGAAGCAAAGCTTATCCTACCTTGATCCTATTCGTTTAATTAATATGAGACTTTCATCGCCATAATACAATTACAAAACACATTGTTACCAGTACATACATCTAGACAGGGTTTAGAAAAAAAGTAAGCAAAAGGCAGAAAATGTATATTTATATGCGCTATAGTATATATACATATATTTATATATATATAAATATATATATATATATATATATATATATATATATATATATATATATATATATATATATATATATTATATATATATATATTTGTGTATATGTATATATATATATATATATATATATATATATATATATATATATATATATATCAGGCCTTGTTAAGAATCGTTACGCCGCTCGCATTTTACCTGCGAAAAGGCGATTTGCCTACGCGTTCAGCAGTTTTGTTTTACGCAAAAACTTTAATCTTTTAGAATATTTAAATTATCATTTGATATCGTTTATGTGATGTTTATTCGGAAGAAAATAAAGTCGAAGTAAAAGCATTTAACCGCAATTGTAAACTAATAGATTTTTTGTTAAAGAAAAATTTGTTTAATTATTTTTATTGTTGTTGTTGTTAAAAATTAGTTTAACCCTCTAGTGCCCCAATTTTTTTTCTTCACCAAAAAATTATGCTAGGCTAAATTGAGGCTATTAAAACTCAATTTCAAGCTAATTTTTTTCTAAAGTAAAAAATATGACCTCGAGTCCCGATTATATGATCTCCGCCTTGAGGCGGACCTGGGAAGTTAATACTAAAAGTTCAGTTTTATGATGGATCAAATAATTATAAATATTTTCTTTTTTATTATTTATTATTGAATAATTACAAAAAATTTTATATCATTGTTTATGAAATATTGCAAAACAATTTTTCGCTGCAGTGCAACATAAATTTATATTACATTTAGAGCAAGTGCATTGCGTTTCTGATTTGCACCCAGGCAATTTACATTGGCGCTTTCCGGATCTGTCCAGCCACTAAGGAAAGTGTTCTTTGCCATCAAATCTGATGTCTGCAGCTGGTAAATATGTCCTCTTGCCCAGTCGTTTAGGGGCGGGATCTTCTTCTGCATTTGTTGATCGCGGTCTTCCAACGATCTCTTTTGCGGTTCATCTGTTTGAAATCTGCAAAGCATTGCAGCCACTTCTTTTCTAAATTGTGGGAGTTGTATATTGCATGCTTTATTTAAGTCCAACACATGATAAAAGAAACGACTAGTCCACTTTACTGTTTTCATGCGATTATGATATCGACCCAAAAGACCGTCCATTAGGTCGACACCACCCATGTGTGCATTGTATTCGTGGATAATATTTGGGCAATCAATTTCTATTCTCTTCTTTTGGGCACGATCATATCTTGATGCCTTTAGGGTGTTATTACTTTCATTTTTAAATGGTAATACTCTTACGTATGTTAAGGCCAAACTACACTGTGGAAAGACCAAAACACCTTTGTTGTCTTTCCACAGTGTAGTCGACAAGTCTACTCCATAACAAGACCCTACATATTCAGTTAAAAATCCTCGAGGTTTCTTCGCAACTTCTTTATCTGTTGGCAATTTGCAATTTGCAATTCAATTTGTCCGAACGGTTCCCAAAGAATATATTCCTCTGCTATACAGATATATCATCAATGGCAAAGTCGAATAATAATTATCAAAATATACAATGTGATTCATGTGATCAGGGATTATTTGCGATAATCTTGAAACCACATTGGCTGCTGCACCTAAATCCGGTGCTCCATTTGGAATTTTATTGTCACTTGCTCCAGAATATAACTCAAATCCGTATGAAAACCCATAGGTGTCGCACAACACGAAGAGTTTCATGCCCCATTTATGTGGTTTTGCGGGCATGCATTTATGTATTGCCGAATATGCAAAACCATTTTTGTGGAACACATCTGTTCGCCTACACACAGGCATTGAGACATTTGTACCGACTGAAAACGTATATTGAAGTATTCAATAATTGGCCGCATCTTGAATATCAGATCAAAATTGGAATCCCCTTGTGCCGGCATTTTGGTATTGTCGTTGAAATGCAAATAACGACGTATTTCTTCAAATCGATTTTTGGTCATAGTTTTCCGAACTGGTTCAAACAAATTTTCTCCCCAATATTCTCGAGTATTTGGGTATCTGTATATGGACATATAAAACAAAATTCCAACATATTTTTGTATTTCTGCCGGCGTAGTTACAAAATTTGTTGAAATATTCATTTGGCAAGCATAAAGATTAGTTGTATTTGCAATTTCCTGATATAATTTATCTTCCAAGAAATATTTAAAACATTCATAAGGAGTTTTCAATTCATAAAAATGCGCCGGTAATTCTTCATTTCCTCTGAATTGTGTTTGTTTTTTCTCTAGCTGAATATTTTTCTTGCGCCACAAAATATTTTTGAAAGCTATATTTTTTGGATCTCGGTAGAGGATCCAATAAAAGTGTTCACAAAATTATCATTTTCAACTTGCTCTAACTGAGGTTTTTTGGATTGAGATGGTCCTATTTCAATTTCTTCAGATTCAACAAGTTGTATTTCGGAATTTGAGGTACCAGGCTCAATATTGGTTTCGTCCATTGCGGTTAGTATTTCATTCGTTTCATCGACGTCATTATCCAAGATATTTTCCATATTGAAATGATGAGCGTTAGGAACAAAATTGGGGTCATCATCCGAAAGGAAATTATCTTCAATATCAGTATCTAATTCACCTGCATCTATTGAATCTAGTAAATTAAAAACATCGTCCTGTGACATCAACTCGGGATTGTAAAATTTATGTCGTTCCATCTCTGAAATGAAATATTTAGCAATGTATAAAAAATGTTTCTCAATTACAAGTTATATCAAAAAAAAATAACTTGCTGCCCAAGTCCGCCTGGAGACGGGTATCATGAATAGGGCAAGTATAATATTTGTATGAGCAATTATTCATTTAAATATATTTTGTTGCAATGCTAAATAAAGTACAAACTTACCAATAATATTTTTATTCAATTAGGGGCACTACAAATATTTTTTAACAATTTTCCAATCACTGACACAAAACTAATCGTAGTAATCGCTGCGAAATAACACTGCACGGATTATACAAACAAAACCACGTGCTTTGCGGGTGCGCCGGCGCACATAACTTAGTTTGTATGCTATTGTCTATAGGCGGACACGAGCATTACGCTAAAATTTCTAGCAATGTAATTTTTACATGGATTTTTATAATACCCACCTTGAGGCCGTTTTGGGAACTAGAGGGTTAAAAGAAATAAGTGTTTTAAGTTTAAACTTTTTATCATATTTAAGTTTTATATTTCATAAGTTTAAAACCATTCAAATTTAAAAAAAGAAATATTTTAAATTTATTTTATTAAATTTAAATATTTTTTTATTAATTATAGTTTTTAGTAAATAAATTTATTAAATTTAATTAAAATTCTTTCATTTAATTTTAAAACAGAGCATTATAAAATTTTTTAGTTTTAAAATGCTCCGTTTTTTTATGATAAAATTTCTAAAGTAAAAAAAGATTTAAAAAATTTAATTCAAGTTACTTTAAAAAGTTCATATTACATAAAACTTTATTTTAATTTCAGTTAAGTTTCAGGTAAGTTTCAAATACTGGTCTGAATAATGCGCTTAACAAAAGCGCATTATTTTCCAGTTTTTATTTTTCCATTATTTTACACTTTTATTCGTTATTTACAGAAGCGCATTATTCATTTTATAACTACAAGTTAATAAATGACGTCAATACTTTTAAACTCGAGTTATAAATGTTATGTTTAGGTTTTCCCTTTGCCGTTTTCCGAAAAATATTTTTTATAAAACAAACCAAAGTTCAAACCTATTAAAAATAACGCGATCAGTAAATAAACTCTTTAAAAGCCCAACTTTAAAATTTTAAAAACAAAACTAGTACAAGAGCTGTAAATATAAGATACATAAATTTCAAAATTATAATGATATATGTTAAAAACAAATTCTGCTTATAACATCTTAAAACCGAAAACACTTTTTTTTTTTTGGATTGAGTAAAAAAATATTAGGTTTCACTGTACATAAAAATAAAATATTTTAATTGAAATAAAAAAATATAAAGCCGAAAAAGCAGTAAATTTCGATTCTTTACAATATTTATTTTATAAAAACCAGTTAGTGCAAACGTTTTTTTAAAGGGGGAAAACCCAATCTATGCGTTTAGTTATAAGTACATTTAAATTCCTTTAAGAAAATCAACCTTAAACAAGTTTTAAATTTAAATTATTTAAAAAAATTTTTTTTTTCAAAAAACAACCAAACGAATGTTTTAAAGAAAAAAAATTGAGTTTAAATAAGTATAAGATTTTAATACAAGAAGACTTTTTTTTAATCAACATTAATTTTTTTTTTTTTATAACAACATTGTTCAATTTAAAGCTATTTCGTTTCAAAGACTAACAATAGTTTTTAATTTCATTTTAAATTTAATCACGACGAAGTAAAAATGCAACTGACGTAATTTAACTTTTAACTATATAAATATCTTTATTGATTAAAGTTACATTTATTCACGTTTCGCTTTTCCGTTACGCAGTGAAATCTCGTAACAAGGCCTGATATATATATATATATATATATATATATATATATATATATATATATATAGTCTTTTAAAAAAGTTTAGAATCAGTTAAGTGTTTTTAGGTTAATCCATAGTTTATAAATGAGATCACAAATGACATACACAAAGCTAAGATTTAATGTTACATACATAGACATGTATGTATAATTTTTTTTGTTGAGTAAAAGTCTTTTATATCTAGATAGAACCTGTTCAAACCCAAAACTTCAGTGGATGACATCATACTGAAATAGCTTTGTAGATAGCTGTTTCAGTATAATGCCATTAATGATGTTTTATGCAAGGCCAAGTACGAAAAGGTTTTGTGTACAGATATAACATTTTTTTTTTTTAATATTGAAAATTTAATGAAATTTAGATTTTCACCACTGTTTTTACATTAAAATAACTTTAAATTACCTATTTCTAAGTATTGCCAAAACAAAGAGAACTTAGTCTGCATTTCGCCTTCAAAATCAGTAACCCATTGAGGTTCATCAGTTGCTGTATATGAAGTAAGTTTTTCATACCTCCAGTTTCGATATTTGTTTTTCAAAAACCTTTAAATAAAAACAATTATTAGTTATCATTATATACACAATAAAAATAGTTATCTACTAAAGTAACGAAATGTAAGAAATTATTTAAGTTACAATCTCCTAATGCAGGCTTTCACAGGAAGACATGCGATTTCACATTTTTATATGACCACGCAAGTTACATTTTGCTATGACGGTTTGACCGCGGCTAATTCAAAAAACATTTTAGAAACGCACTAAAATAAAAATTTTGATATTAGCAAAACGATTTTAAATAAAGTAACAATTTACTGAAAAAAAGTTTTGTTTTTTAAATATAATTGACAGTTGTATATATTTTTTTAATTTAAAACATAAATTGTTCAAGTGTTCATTTCTAAAATAAACCTTGTTAAAAAATAAAAAATTGTTTTGTTTTTATAAATGATGACATTCTACGACTATGAAAGTCTTTTTAACGAATAAGAATGATTAAAGTTAATGCATTTAAAAAGATAAACAAAATTTCGTTAAAAAAAAAGTTTTAGAAAACCGTTACAATTTAATAAATTCGATCTTAAATGCTTTTATATTATCGAAACGCTTTTAATGAAGTAAAAAAAAAAACAATTCTAATTAATTTAAAAAAAAGTATTAATAAAATGTTTTTTTATTTTATTTATATAACTATGTATTTTTTATGAGAAATATTTAACTTTTGAACATTAAATAAATAAAAAATATATAAAAATGTTGAAACAAAAATTAAAATGGTTTTTTAATGCGTAAATTAAATAGACTAAGCATTTTAGTTTGATGAGTTTTGTTTTAGTTGCGTTATATATATATATATACTTATTTTTTTGTATTTTTGCTTTAACTAAGCATTTTTTTTTATTTCCTCTTTTGTTTAAAATTTATTATTTAAAAAAAATTTTTTTTTCAGATAAGTTTAGGTAAGTTTTTGTAGCGCGTTTTTAAATTTTAAAAATATGCCGTGGTCAAATTGTTAAAACATTATTTTTTGTGTGGTCATAAGACGCGAAATCGCACATCCTCCTGTGAAAGCCTGTAATGCAAAGTTATTTTAAAAAAAACTTTTACTTCAGTTATATTAAATACTATCCTTAACTTCTTTCATGAAAACAATTTTAATAACATCTATGTGTACATTTAACTGCATATTACATTTTCAAAAACATAATATTAAAAAACCAATGCTTGATCTAGACTTTTGTTTTTAAATTAAAAAAGTTTAAAAAAAATAAAACTGACTAAAAAACTGGATCCATATCAGTTTATTGGTTGAACACAATGAAATTCAGCACCCTTTAATTATTAATTACTCAAAAACTACCCAATAAATTTTAAAATGTTTTTTTTTGTATGTGGAAGCTAATATGTTGTTGTTCGATTGTAATGGTAATAAATATTGGTTAATATGATAATTTGATTGATTATCATTTTTATCAGATTAGAATAAGTAAACAAATATTAAATCAATTTTTACAAGTTCAAAATTGACTGTTGTTTCTCAATTATCAGTTGGATTTATTTTGTGGCGATATACACAGAACCCATATGAAAGTGAAGCTGGAAGTGAAAAAAAAAAAAAAAAGATTTAAGGATAAGTATAAACTAACTAGATAAGTATAAATCTATTTGCTCCATAAATACAAATCCATGTAAGCCACCAAGAGATCTTTGAAGAAAATTTAAATGCAGCCAAGCTTTTATAAGAAAAAACACTTAGATCGTAAGAATATAAAGCATATTATAAAAAGAAAACTCTAATGCGATCAATTGATGATGAAATTAAAGCAATTTGCCATTCAAAAAAGCTATACCAACTTTCAAACCAATAAAACTTGGGCATAATTGAAGACAATGAAATCTATTGCAAAAAAGCCAGCAACATTTTTATCAGTCAAAAGGTAAATAATTATATGATATGCCTCAAATAATTACAAAGATATGCCTACAATATTTTGGCGTGAATTGGCTACAAACCACCACTTCAAGAAATCTCCAGAATGATATGAACAAAATGACGCCAAATTTGTAGCAAATCTTTTAAATTGTTCTGAGCAGAGAGGTAATAAAAGTTATTGGTCAATTACAAAAGGAACCTTGCTGAAAAGCGAGAAATTAGCTTCAGATAAAAAAGATTTTAATAAATAATGCTTCAAAAAACTTAAAGGAAGATTCAGTAGATGATATCCAACTTTCATTTGTTAATATATTGTTGTTGTTGTACAAACATTCACCTATTTTTTTAATCAAAAAATATTCAAAAATATTACGACCAAAATCATGATAATTTAACATAAATACATGAATGATTACACATCTTGTCAATTGAGCAGTTAAATCAATTTAGGGAGATATATGAACTGTGTGCTCAATAAATCATTTTAGGGAGGCATTATATGAATTTGGCACATATACTTAAAAGCGTTTTTTAGATCTTTTTTTTTTAAAGCTTAAAGTTTGAGGTTTGCAACAGTTTAAAGTTTGCCACATGTGGGCAAATTTTTTGTCCCTTCAGAACAAAAAAAATTATTTATTCCATTCTTGCATAAAGCAAAACTAATACAAAATAAAAAATTCTATAACAAATTTTCATTAATCCATGTTTAGAACTACTAGACAACACATATTTTAGTGTCAGAAATAAAAGACCTGTTTACAGGTAATATGGGAATGCTTAATAATAAAAACTTTTTTAACTTAAATTAGCTTTAGTTTTTACCCTATGCATATAGTTATTATGCTAATTTATGCTTATTATGCAAAATCTTATTTTTTATTTGTGGATGGAAAATCCTAAATATCTTTAGGTATGATATACATATAAGTTTAGCGTGCAAACTTTATATTCATGATTGCAAAGTAGATATACAGGTAATTCCATGTCAAATCAGCAAAAAAAAAAATAATGTCACCCCATGTTTTGGATTTTGCTAATTTTTTTATGTTTTAGGGTATTTGAAAATTAGGAAAATCTGAAATTTGGAACCTCCAACTCCTAACGGTTCCTGAGATATTCAGGATTCAATATTCTTATTTATGCTGACTCAGCATTTTTTTAAAAATTCTTTTTTGTTTTTAAATAGTATTTTAAAAACCATATTAGGTATCATCCTGAAAAGTTGTACATAAAACTCTTCCACATGGCAGATACAAATTTCGAATTGAAAATTTATAAATAAATAAATATATATATATATATATATATATATATATATATATATATATATATATATATATATATATATTATATATATATATATATATATATATATATATATATATATATATATATATATATATATATATATATATATATATTGCTTACTTATTTATGACAAAATTAGCTATATTTTAATTTTATATTGTAAAAAGTTATTGTTAAAAGTTATTGTAAAAAGTCTTTTTGAAGGCAATAGTAAACTTATGATTTATTTTTATTTTTTATTTTTTGTACATGGGGAGGGCTCATTGTCTAAAGCAGAGAAGGAAGGGGGGGGGGGGGGGAAGAACTAAGCATTTTACTACCAATCCCCCACCCTTCCTTTTTTGTTTTGTTTTTGTTTGTTAAAAATATTAAGACAAGTGACCAGATAAATTTTTTTGAGTAGCTAATTTGTGTCAATTACACATACAATTATACATACTCCCAAAAAGTTATATCTTTGAATATATTTGAAATATTTGAAAAAATAAAAAACAAATATAAAAAATGTGTTAGAAATTTTTTCAATTAATCTTTATTATTTTTTTCAATAATTTTTTCTAACTTAGTTTCTGAAATTTTATATATGTAACCATTTGTTGTAGATGGCAGATTAATGGTACATAAAACATGATTTGATGGGAGCCAACACATATCTTCCTGTGCGGGTCAAGAAAAACTGGGGCTGGGAACAAGGGAATGCATAAATTGAATTTTATAATCTCATCTTCTTTTATCTTTTTTGTTTATAATTCCAATCCACAAAAAGTTGTTATACTTGCAAGCTACATAATTCATATGATTATAAATAACATGCTGCACAACCAGCTCATTTGGTATCCGCACAAGGTTAAATGTCTGAACATCAGTTTGTTAACTCATCCTTTTAAAAAAATTCTACATTTATTAATTGATATAAAATGGAAGCATCTTGTTCCTGGCAAAGGTTCTTGCTATAGTAAACCTTGGTTGAAATGATGACCATTAATTTCTTCATTTATTTCTTTTTTATAAACCAAAATGAATTGAATGTTATTTGTTTCACAAAATTCAAACATCTTATCTACATCTAAAATCTGTTCAGTCAGTCCTTTTTAAGCTGGATTCTGCAGTTTGTCTTTTTGCTGAGCCCTCAATGCCATCACAAGCAGATTTACCATGGCTTGTAGCAGAAAAAAAAACATTTAGCATCAATGAGTCTTTTTTGTTTTTGATTTATAGTATATAACAATAGGATGAAGTGTACATTTTGGTTTATTCCAGTGGTAACTTTGCACCTCATCCTGAACAATAAACTGAAAGTTCTTTGCATAGTTACCCAATTATATAACATAGTTACCCAAAATTATACACTCATTGTGATTTAATTATTTTTAACATTTTTAAGGTACTTGGCCTGATATTTAGCTATAATTGAATGAGATGTTAGTTTATCTATTTTATTGCATATAAGGTCAACAACACCTTCAATATTGATTTTTTGATTGAACGTGCACTCTGCATTATCCCTATTGCAAACAATTATTTCCATTAAATCTCTTTTGTTGATTTTAAGGGCATCAGTTAACAAACACTGTGAGTGCCAGACAAGTTTGCGGTTACACACCATCTTGAGCAAAGGCTGCAAAACTTTGAAAATCCAACATTTAAATTAGAGTGTTATCAGCCTTTTTTGCATGTGTTGCCTGTACCCTATACTGACAAAATCTTTTTTTCCAGGCATCATTCGTGTGTACTCATCACTTTGATAAAAGCTATGAACAAGATCAATGATTTCATGGGAAAGCAACTTTCCTTATTTTGATGATGGCTTATGCGAAATTTCATGTTTTTTTTTTAGCTTTTCTCTTATATAGGTAAATAGATACATTGAAAAATTCTGCAGGTTTTGGGATTGACCATGATTCTGGAGTTCTTGCTAATATCTGTATTTTTGTAGAGTATGATGTCAAATTTTTTAGTTTATCTTTTAATTCATTTAAAAATGAGTTAAGATATCATTTTTATGGTTATCAATCAAAGAAATTAGGGGTACATAAGATGGTGTCAATCTTATCATAGGATCAATATTATAATTTTTATTTATTTTGCTTGTTGCTGCTTCAGTTATTTGATCAAACTTTCTTTTTGCAGCTGGTAACCATTGGTGTTTTGGCACTAATTTAAGTTTAATAGGTGACACACCTATAGAAGACTTTCATTGCATTCATTCATGATGGTGTGACTTTTATTGCGTGTTATTCATGTTCAGACGAAACCCTGCTAGCATTGAATTCTTATTTTTTATTTTTACTCTGTACCATTTTGTAACAACTAATGCCTAATTTTCACCCAGGTATAGCAGGAATATCTTGTGTTTTAAGAGTTATAACCATTGATAGCAATATCAATGGCTATCAATATTAAATGTGAATAAAAAAAAAAAAACAAAAACAAAAAAAACAATCATTTCTAAAAACTAATATTAACTAAGCATCATTGTAAAGAAAATATTAATACATTTATTAGTTTATAAAATAATTAAATTTGAAATTTATTAAAAGATTTATATTTCCTTCTTAAAAAATTGTCTTATTATTTTTTTAGCTTATTTAATCACCATTTTTAGTTTATTAGTTTATTTGAATCATTCTAATCATCAAAATAATATCAAAATTGCCCTTTACATTTTTCTTTCACTTTCTATGTTTTTTTAATAGATTAAAACATTTTTGAAATTTTTTTTCAAGTGCAACTCTAAAGTATTCTCAATGATAATAGCAAACTGTTGTAAACAATTCCCACAATCAAATAAACCAGCTCTCCATAACAACTTGTGTTTTTCATCACTTGAAAATATTGATAGGTCTAAAAGACCTTGCCTTCTTGTTAAACCTTGCTTGTGGCAGTCAACATTACATTCTAATCCAATAAAACATTTTTTGATAATTTTCCAACTTTTAAATATATTAAAAAATCTAATTTTGAAATACTTTACAAAATAAATCTTTTTAAGAAATAGCATTAACATTATTTAGTTTACAGTAAATTATTAACTTTATTTCATTTACAGATCATATAGTAATCATTTAACATTTATTAATTAGTTAAGTAAATATAAAAATCAATAAATTTATAAAAATACAAATTTTATACAAATTTATAAAATATAAAAGTAACAGGAAATCAGAAACAATAATATAATAATGAGGAAATAAAAAGGTTTATTTATAAAAGGAAAAAATCTCTTTTACAAATATAGCCTTTTACAAAAAAAATTTTAAAAACATCATTTCTTAACTACATTAATGATCTTCCTGACAACCTTTCATCTAAATTAGCTCTTTTTGCAGACAGCCGATCTTGAATGTGATCTCACTTCTGTAGCAAACTAGGGCTCACAGTGGCTTGTAAATTTTAACCCCAATAAAATTCAGTTATTTACTGCAAACAACTATCGCAGTACTGTTGACATTCCTATATTAATGAATAGCAACCCAAGAAATACACTTCTGACTTTTCCCTTGAAAAATCAGAAGTGTATTTCATTGAAAAATCCTAAATCTATTCATTGAAAAATTCCAAATCATAAAAATAAGTTTGTTTTTATATTAAATTATAAAAATTACAAATTAAAATAAACCAATTTTTAAAACTCTTTTATTTGCAAAAACACATATTTCTTTGGCAAATAATTTTAAAACCCAAGAAATAGTCAATATTTAGCTCAGTTCTGTCAATGTATTGATGGTGGAGAATCATTTTTGAAAATGAATCTTGGTCTTATTAAGTAAACTGATGACACATTCAGTCCCCCACCAAAAATTTCAAAAATTACTCAAGAAATCAGTAACACAAAATATTTTTTTTTTTTTAATTATTTTCGCTTCCAACAAGGCTGCAAGCAACCACTAATTAGTGTTGAAGTTACTGGAAAAGAAAGATGAAGATTGTAGAGCAAGATAACAATTGACAGACGACTTAAAAGATTGCAAATTATACGAATCAGGAAAGTAAGATGAAGGAAGCGAATTCCAAAGAACTGATGTTCGAGGAAAAAAACTAGACGAACAAGAGTTTTTGGAGCACTTAGGAACAGTAACAAAAAAAGGATGAGACTTGATTGAATGACGAGTAACACCAGAATGAATTTTAGTAGATGGCACAAGAGACGCTAGCTCTTTCGAGCAGTGCCCATTATAGTATTTGTAGAAAAGAGAAAGAGAAGCAACATTACGACGATGTGATAGAGGTTGAAGGTTGGCTGCAAAAGCAGGTCCAACTATGTTTACAAGGCGTTTTTGCACCTTGTCTAAAAGAGAAAGGACATCATTAGAAAATCCGCCCCAGATATGGCAACAGTATTCCATACAAGGCTGGATTTGAGATTTATAGAGATAGAGAATAGAATCCCAAGTAAGAAAGTGACGAGCTCAATAAAGAGATGCAACTTTAGCAGATGCTAATTTTGCAACGGATATGATATAAGGTTTCCAAGAAAGATCAGAAGTAAGAGTTAATTCTAGTAGATGAAGGGTAGGAGACTCATCGAGTACATTACCGTTCATAAACATAGGAAGGTCTAAACTATTGCGATAACGATTAGCCAAAAAAAAATTGAGTTTTATCTAAATTAAAGTTCACCAGCCACTGTGAGCCCCATGCTGTAGCAGAAGTGAGATCCTTTTCAAGCTCAGATGCCCCCTGCAAGCAATCGGAGGGAGTTGGCTTCTTATCGTGACAAGAATAAATGGTAGTATCATCAGCAAACAATGCCACCTTAGATGTGAGAATATCTGGAAGATCGTTAATGTAAATTAAAAAGAGTATAGGGCCAAGGATTGAACCTTGAGGTTACAGAATAAGAAGAAGAGTGCTGTCCATCAAGGAAAACTTTTATACTACGATTGGAAAGGAATGATTCAATAATCTTAAAGATGTTTCCAGATACACTGTAAGAAGAAAGCTTATGGAGAAGACCAGCATGCCAAACTTTATCAAACGCTTTAGAAATGTCAAGAGCAATATCCTTAACCTCTCCACCTTTATCTAATGCGCGATAAAACCTATCGGTTATTACTGATAGCAAATCAGCCGTAGACCGAGAAGATCGAAATCCATATTGATGATCAGAAAGTAGGTTATGAGATTCGAGATGAGAGATTAAGTGTTTATTAATTAAAGATTCAAAAACCTTGCTTATGATAGGAAGAAGACTAATGGGACGGTAGTTAGACGAATCAGATCGCTCTCCAGAATTTTAAAAAAAAGGGATAACAGATGCTGCTTTCCAGCAGGCTGGAAAACAAGACTCTGATAAGCACTTGTTGAATAGTTTTGAAAGGATAGACAACAGCTCCGGAGAACACTTCTGCAAGACTATAACAGGTATGTTGTCCGGGCTGCAAGCTGTAGAAGAGTCTAAGCGGGAAATCACTTTAGATACAGAAGCTGGAGTGATACGAATGTCGAGCAATAGATCAACCTGTTTGACGGCTATATCAGGTAGAACGCAACTAGTGGCATCAAGAGATGCTATTGATGAAAAGTTCTTGGCAAACAATTCAGCTTTGTCTTTAGGTGAGGTGTCAAAGTCTGAACCATACAAAAGAGGTGGAATTACAGACTTGCCCTTATTATTGATACTATTAAAGATTCTCCAGAAGTCACGAGAGCCTAATTTTTGTGATGAAATACGAGATTTCATGATCTGAGAATAGCGGGCTTTGGCGTTAGACAAAACCTTTTTACAATGGTTCCTAGCAGTAATAAATAGACGTCTGTTTTCTGGAGAATTGTTTTGCTGATAGATATAGAAGTAATGGTTTCGATTGGCAATTGCAGCAGCACAATGTGAGGAAAACCATGGAGAAGAGTGAGGCTTGACCTGGAATTGTCGAGAGGGAATAAAGGATTCCATGCCAGCCTGAATCCACAAAGTTTTGTAAGAAGCACATTTGTCAACAGGGAGACAAAGATTTCTACCCAGGGGCCATCACGAAGAAAATCACGGAAAGAGTCCCAGTCAGCTTTAAGGTAGTTATAAGATGTACAATGATAGGGGGATTCTGATGGTAAAGAAGAATGAGATAATAGTTTTAGAGAGACCAAACCATGATCAGAAGCACCTAAAGGTGAGTGTGAAGAAACTGAGCACTGACTAGGATCAGAAACAAGACATAAGTCGAGTAGAGAAGGTAATTGATTCGGGTTGTCTGGAAAGCGAGTTGGAAAGTTGACTATTTTAAATAACATCAAGAAGAGTGCAGTCTTGAGATGAGGGAGAGCAATATAGAACAAAGAGAAAGGTGATAGAGTGAAGTGGTGCTAAACAAAAGCACATAAAAGAGTAGTCTGTGGATTCAAACCTAGTTTCCCGACAAATGGGTGAATTCTTCTGAATGTAAATGCCTAGGCCAAGCATGTGACTATTGGAGTCTTTACGAATTAAAGAAAGATAACCATCAACACTAAGATCGCAAGATGAGACAGCTGAACTCAAATTAGTCTCACAAAGAGCAAGTAGGTCTGGTGAACTTTGCAAGAGATAAGACTCAACAGAAGAAAAGTTACTTCGAAGACCACGAATATTGGTGAATGATAGGTTTAGCGGACTTGGTGATGACTGTGGTTTTTTGTGTTATATAGTTTTTGTTACTTTATTCATTTTGAAATTTGTTAAAGAACTTGACTCGAAACATAGATAGTACTCAGTACACTGTCTTATAGCCCAAGCAATTGCTTCATTTCCACTAATAAACCCTAAGCCGTAACAAAAGGCTCCAATGTGGCCTTGGCAATGCACACCAAAAGTACAAACAGGGACACCATCCATGCGCAACATGGCACTGTTAGTACTCTGATATTTTTCAGCTATTGATGGAATCAGCCTCTCTGAGAGCTACCACAGAGTTCGGGAAACATGACTACCAGCCGGCCTCAGAACCATAAAACTGAGTTTTGGAGCTGTACCCTCATTTGGAGATAATAGAATGAGTTGCCTAATCATAAAAACAGAGACAAAAGCAAAACCCATGAATCGAGTTCAACATCCTAAACTGGAAACATTGTATTAAAAATACATCTGCGCCAGCCTAATAGATGAGGAAGGGGTGCGAGGCTGGTCAACAGATAGAATCTGTTTACCCCTTAAGTCTTTGCCTAGGAACACAAGAAAATATATAGGAAACTGGAGTCATACCCATGTTAATCATTGAAATTTCATAAGGTCCTACAAAAACATTAGGCTACTGCTGGATTTAATCAACATAAATAACATTAGGTTCAAATTTTCACACAATCCTTAAATTGTCAACCTTTAGTGTGGAAATCAATCAAACTCAATCAAGCAAATGACATTCTTAATGACACTAAGAAAAAAACCTTTAGACTTTAAAATAACTTAAATAGTTTTTAAAATATCATTAATTTTTTTTTTAGAACTTTTTTTTTTTTATTTTATTTTTTTTTTTATTTTAATTCACCTCCTCAAGGCCGAGAAGGCCACTACAGACGAGGAGGCTATTTATTTGTGGTTATAACCCTCTCTCAACTCTATAACTCCGAAACACGAACCTTGAAGAACAAGGCCGCTGCGCGGAGAAACGAGTTGAACTAACTTGTTTAATTTTTAAGAATCACTTAATTCAGTATTTTTCAGTTTGCAATTTCGCTTTCATTATACAAAGCCTTGTCAAAGTTTTTTAAAATTATTTATATATTTTAAATCAATAGTTGTAGAATAATTAGACAAGCTAATTAGAATTCCAAATGTATCATTTCTTTTAAAGAGGTCACAGGTTTTTTCACTAAACAATAAAAAATTTATACACTTAAGAATATCTAAGAAAATTTAGGATATCCATTAGTATCTATGAACCTTTTTTTTAACTCATTTTGTTGTATCAAATATATAATTTTCTAAATGATAAAGCATTAATAAACTTTCATAAAAAATAAATTATCTCTGGGTAATGACCTACTTAAAGTATACTGCCTAATATTCTGCACTTTTGCAGAAAAAATAGAAGGCCAGTTCTTTGCGGTTTTGAATGAAAGTATACAAAAACTAAAATTACTATTAGTAGAAAAAAGAATATTGAACGTTGTCTTGTGAGCTATTTATTAAACGATTTAAAATAAGATGTATACCAACTGATCTGTATGCCAACTAACTCATATGTTATATTTCCAAAACATTTTCAATCAAAAAATACTTTAAAATAAGGAGAGCAGACTAAAATATCCTACTTTATAAAACAACGAGAACTGGCTAAAAGATCCTGCCTAATAAAACAAGGATAGCATGCTAAAATATCCTGTTTAATAAAAGATTATAAACAATACCCACTCTACATCCAAGTGTCATGGATAAATAACAATTGCAAATAATTATGTATTAATGAGATTCTTGTAATTAGTCATCTGGTTATTTTTGTTCCAGAATGTTCAACATACTAAGTACTAAAAAATATTGAGCACACAATTTTAAATACATTGCTGGTACGGTAAGTAGCTACCAAATGTTAAAACGTAAAAATCATGTTGTATTTCACAAGTTATTGTTTAATACCAGAAGTTATTGAGATACTTAATACCACATATTGAGTTATTTAATACCACAAGTTATTGTTTACATACCATAAGTTATTGAAATTATTATACAAGTTGCTGAGAGCTTGTATGAAAATATTTTACAAGAGTTGTCTATTATCTTTACACAGTGTTTTTATATAGTCATAAAAATGCCTTGCATATGTATGTTTGAACAATTTCCTACTTATGTAGATAATCATGCAGAACCTTTTTTTGGTTTGTTTTGGTTTTTGAAGAACTTAACAAAAAAATAAAGAAAAAAAGTATATCACCATTAAAAAATCTTTTGAAAGATTTTCCATTGCTTTCTTTTCCAAAAAATTTCCATTGCTTTCTTTATTAAAAAATACAATTTTCCATTGCTTTCTTTTCCAATTTGGTAATATTGGTGCAATACAATATGCAAAATTATTACTTAAAAATGACTCAAACGTTGCAAGATATCTGCTTAACATTTGAAGAAATGTATATACAGAAATATACAAAATACTCTCGTGAAACAGGTCTGAACTTTTTGAAAATGGTATACAATAGAAAATTTTTAAGAACATTCATTAAATAATAAGAACATCCCGTACATAATAAAAACTGCCTCAGTTATAAAAATTGATAGTAATTGATTTAGAAATAAAACCATTGAAAATTTCACTATTTTTTTTTAACAGTGCTTTGGTGTGCAAGTTTAGTGTGCAATAATCATGCAAGTAATTTTTAAAGAAAAGGAAATTATTTTATAACAGTAGATAAAAAACCTTAAAACTAATAATTAAAAAAAAGTGTAAAAATTTAAACAAAATAATAAAAACCTAAGCTTTAATTAGCTATGGCTTTGTAGATAAAGATACAAATCTGTCTGCTCAGTTGCAGTAGCTAAATAGTTAATTATAATTGTGTCAGTAAGTTTGGACAGCATCAGTAGTTGAGTGGCATTAAGTTTTGGTTTCTTAAAAGATGTTTTGATTTGAAAATACTTTGTGCTCAAAATGAGTTACTAGAATTAAAAGCTTATTTAGAGTGATATATAAATTAACAATTAAAAATGATTTTTCAACAAATTTTTGTTTCCATTCATCCTCTTTAAAGATATCTCTGTCAGAAGTAGTAGAGAAGGTATCTTATTAATGTGGAATAACAAAATATATAAAGAATACTACATTCTTTGGTCAAAGTCAATTTTTATTAAATAAAAATTTATTTCTATTGAAAAAAAAAAGTAAATTCTGTTAGAAAATAGTTTATTTATTTCTGAACAAAAAGTCTCATTTAATTAAAAATTTTCTTACGGAATTAAAATTTCCATGGTATTTCCAATTATTTGTTGTCCAACCATGATAATCACAAGTTGAATAGTCAACTCAAGAAAACATCCTTGAACAGAACAACCATCAAAACGAAATTTCTGATTAGTAAACCTCTTGTAATTTCCAGGACTGCCAACAAAAAATTCACTTTTGAAAAAAGCTACATAAAAAATTGAAGCATATGTGTTGACAAACTGAAACCAAAACATTTTAATTGTAAAGCTATCTTCGTAGTCTGTTGCTGTCCGTGGGTTCTCCCAATTAGTCAACTTGACTGCAATTCTCTGGTAAACAAACTTTAAAAGATTTATAGCAACTAAGTTAACACAAGCAGCACAAGCAGAAACAACCATTTTAGAGCGACTTCGAACAGTTTCATTACGTTGACCAATAAGAAAAATATAAAACGCAGCTCGAAAAATAATAACACCAACAACAGCACTAAGAACTAAAACCATAAAAAACAAGACAACTCCAAAAGCACCAAAAAGGCGAGTATATCTTTGAGTTGTTGGCATGTAAGGCTCCATTTTCATAGTAACTGGGTTTTTTTTAAGCCTTGTGACTTTTGCAAGGTATTCTGGTCTAGGACGCTCTTCTTCTTCTTCAAAATCCATAGTATGCCATTCATAGGCGAGGGATATTTCTTTGCGCTTCCAAAACTCTAAGTATATGGTAGCCCAAAGAGACATAAATACAGCAAAAAACAAAGTGGAGTCATTATCAAAGAAATGAGTAATTTTAGAATAAATGCAACCTTGACTATGAAGCAAATAATAAGAGCAAATTTTATCACACAAGGGACACATGTAAAATTTATATGTGCCATCTGTCTGATTGTTTGGATTACAAACTTCTTTAACAATGGGAGAATCATATGTTGAAATCACACCATACAAAAAACAAAAAAAACCAACAATCGCAGCTGGGACAAGAAATGTTGTGTATAAGCCAAGCCATGCAAAATATAGTGCAACTTTTTCACCAAAATAACTTCGAATGGCCTCAATAGGTTGGTATTTAAAAATACGTTTCAAACTTGCCCAATCTTCTTGTAAAAATTGACGATCATTTATTGGGGTATCTTTTGCATTTTTTTTTACTGGTCCACTGTGCAATGGATAGATATCAAGAAAGATACCGTTTGCTTGAAGATTATCTATACCTAAATCTAATTCTCCTTTATCATAATGAGTTTTTTCAAGAATGGAATAAACTATTCTTCTTCTTTCAATGGTGGAAAAAAAAAACGGTTTATCACTGTAAATAAATTGTGATAGTTGGTCTTGGTCAAAAACTTTAACAAAGAATTTTTTCTCATCACGTGTATGCTTATCACGAATTACAAATGGATCAATATTTTCAATCATGCTGTGCAATTTTCCATGGTACCATTCATTGATATTTATATCATAATCTTTTATGGGCATTTTCATTTTTAAATCTTCAGCATATTCACATAAAATATCAAATGGCGCATGTACTTTGACAAAGCGAATAACATCTTCCTAAAGAGATTTATATTTATTACAACAATTTTTCAAACTAATAAATTATATAGTATATATTATTTTATATATTTAAAGTCTTAAAGTAATAATAAGCCTAACACTGATTCTGAAAAACTTTTAAAACTTTGTAAAGTAACATCAAATTTATTTTAAAGCAAAAATTACTGATTAGAAAGTGGATCATGCAACAAAAGACTTAAAGAAAATCCGTTAGTTTTCTCAAAAATAAATAAAATTTTAAAATAAAAATGAACCTTTTTTTTTTTTATAACACTTAATAAAATAATTTTTATGATACTGTTTTACTATATATTACTGTTAACAGAATAAAAAATAATCTTCTTCAGTACGAACAATCAAAAAATCTTTTTTCATGCTTACATCAGCTGACTAACAATAACCTAGGCTACTTTTATACAATTAATTACATTCAATGTAAATGAAGGAATAAAAAAGTATTAGACATGATTCAGATTTATGAATAAAATGGCTTAACCAGGTTATGAAGACTTCTGAAAGAACAATTGCAAAAAAAAAAAAAAAAAAAAAGAAGAAGAAGAAGAAGAAGCAATGTAATTATCTATTACGTACTTCTTTGGTTTTAGGCCAGTAATAAGAACAACAAGTGCAATGTTAATTGAACTTATTAAGACAAGTTCAAAAAAGATTGCTGCTCATGGACAATATAAGTATGAAAAAAAAAGATTTTTTTTGTCTTCATTGGTTGCTAAAGAACATTATTTTACCATATTTGTGCTATTTTAGGCTATTTTTTATTGTTATTAAAGCTACCAGGTAATTTTTGTTACAAAATTATTAAATTTTATTTTGAATTGTGATAAATTGTTGTATGATATAAGGAAAATAGAAATGAAGATTTTTTTTTTTTGGCCTTCATTTGCTGCCAGGGGACTTAAACTGGGTATTTTTAGGTTTTTTATTGATATTTAATTATTAATTTGTTTATAAGTTTTTATGTTTTATGAAAATAACTATGACACAAGCCAAAAAAAAAGCAGATAAGAATATATTGATATACTATTTATTTGCAACTTTTGTTAGTCAGAATATTAAGGAAATACTTTATTAGTTGGGCTAGAAATAAAGATTATTTTAAAATTCGTTTTTTAAATGTTTTTGCAAAAATTTACTGTTTTGTATGTACATAAAAGCAGAAAAACTAATTGCTATTTATTTGTTAAATATGTATTTTTTTTAAACATGTTTTTCATGTAAATATAAAAAATCCATTATTACTAATGTTCAAATTCTCCAATCATTTAAACCTGATTATTTTCTGATGAACTTTTGTTATTGACACTCAAATCTGCATTGTTATATTACTGAATTTTTTTAATGAAATTTTTAGGAGCCTATTTTAAAAAAAAATTTCAAGTTTTTGTATACATTTTTTCAAACAGAGCAATTGTTATGTTAATTATCTCCATTAATTTGTCTTAATGATGAAAATTAGGCAATATAAAGGAAACAATTTCAGACATGCATTAAGTAAATACATTTATTTTTTTATTTAAAATCTTCCATCATTACAAAGCTTATTATTAAAAAGAAATTTATTTTCTAATTTTTCTATTATATAAGCATTAAGAAAAAAAGTTAAATATAGCAAAAACATTTTTAAAAAGTAACAGATGTGAAAACAAATAAACATAAGAAAAAAAAATAAGTAAGTTTCTTATAGTTCAAGAGTACATAACAAATTAGTTTCATAAAAATCCTTAATAAATAGCATAATAAAACTTTGAATTGTTAAAAAATTATAAAATTGTTGCTATAAGATATAATATGTTTTTTTTCCTTTACTTGTATCAAATTCTGTAGCTAAAAATAATAACCATCACACACAAAAAAGTGTACATCACTGATATATATATATATATATATATATATATATATATATATATATATATATATATATATATATATATATATATATATATATATATATACAGGGCTCAATTTAACAGTCGGACATTGCTGCCCCATAGACTGTTTTTGAGATTTGATTTATGGGGGCAACCAACCACTGTTCATTTTTAATAAAAAAATCAACATTTTTTTGTCATTAGTTTGTTGCCCTCCTCTAGCATGTCTCAAGAATGGTCTGAGGGGCAGCGATGTCCGACCGTTAAATTGATATATATATATATATATATATATATATATATATATATATATATATATATATATATATATATATATATACAGATATATATATATATATATATATATATATATATATATATATATATATATTTATATATATATATATATATATATATATATATATATATATATATATATATATATATATATATATATATATATATATATATATATATATATATATATATATATATATATATATATATATATAAAGTCTTATATATATATATATAAAATTTCTAAATTTTATAAATAAAATTCGGAAAAAATTATTTAACTACTTAAACAGTTTTTTTATTACCTTTATTTATTACATTATATGATATAATTATTTAAAATAAAAAAATTATGCAACTTTATCTAAATTTCACTTTATTATTGCATCTTTCAATCATACTGCAATACAGTTCAAATGCTAGAAAATGTTTTTAACAAATTTCTTGGTTATCAAAATAACCTTTATCAAATGTCTAATATTTATTTGATGGAATTTAAAAACCCTTTCTAGATTTTTTTACCCAAACAAATTTGTTCTTTTCAATATAGAATTGATTTTATGCAAGTTTACAGCTCCTGTTTTATGCAAGTTTATAGCTGCTTTGAATATGATAATGAACCAACACAAAAATAAAGTAGTAAAAGATGGTCTAGAAAATTGATAGCCACATCTTTAAACATCTTGGTCAAATTAAAATAACAATTTTTTAAAAAATAAGATAAACCTCAACATCTTAAAGCAATTCTGTCATCAATTGGCAGCTTATTTTTACATAAACTTTTTGGTTGACTTTCTGAATGCTAACTCTTCTAGTAGTAAAAAAAGCATCAGATAATACAGATCAAAGATCATCTAAATTTTTTAAATTACTACATTTTTTATCAGTAATATAATTTCACTCTTCAAAAAAATATTGATTTATTCATCAACTTTTTCCACCAACAATTAAGTCAACTTTGCCAACTTTTTGACTAACGTATTCTTCGATAAAAAGCACTAAATACGTATCAACCAAAGTATTGAACTAAATTTTTTTCTTTTTCTGTTTTCTAAACATGATTAGCAAGGTTATATCGTACAAGAGCTGAGGATCTGTGAAAAAAATCCTTTCTGATCTGCAACTATAAATTTTGGATAAAAAAACTTCAACTTCACTATAAATAATTTTTATAACTTATTTTTATAAACTTGAATGATAGATTCGTATCATCTTTTTAAAATATGTACTTTGAAAGCTAATCTCTGATATATGAATAGCAGCAAAGATCGTTAATAACAATAAAAATGTTTTATAAAACAAAAATGATGAACTTCTTTGCAGAACATTTTGCAGCAAAGATTGTTTGTAACAATAAGAATGTTTTTTGAACAAAATTCATGAACTTATTTGTAGAACAAATTTGCTTAATATCAGCTTATCCATTTATTTGCTGTGGTAAAGAGAAACTAATTGAATGTATTGCTTGAACTTACATTTTATCATACACTGGTAAAAGTAAATTTGGTTGAAGCGTTTTTACTCCCAATTTCATCGAGAAAAGAACTGAAATTATTGATTAAATTGAGTTTACAAAAAAATATATCTGAATCTAGATCTAATATGAAATAATCAAAGCACTGTTTATCTGTTGAGTTCGCCATTTTTTTAGATTTTTGTGCACTTATTGGTAGTCTGGGCACAATAAACGATTTTCAACATAAATTCAAAATTTTAACTTTTATTTTTTAAAAAAAATAGAATATTGTGAAAACGGCCCAACTGGTCAGACTATCTGTTATTATGACATAAAAAAACTAAAAATATTTTAAAATAAAAAAAACTAGAATGTTTTTAAAAATATACAGAATGTTTTTGTTAAAAAAAAAAAAAAAAGCATTCTGAGTGTTTTTAATTTTCTACTATTTACATACATCAACTAACAAAAAGGTAGAACATGCAAGGAGTGCTGCTACATTGACTGACAAATAGGTACAACATGCAAGGAGTGTTGATAATTGACTGAAAAATAGCTAGATTATGTGAAGAGTGCTTCTACATCAACTGACAATTAGGTAGAACATGCAAGGAGAGTTGCTAAATCATCTAATAAATAGGTACAACATGTGAGGAGTGCTGTTACATTGACTGAGGGTTTAGTTTGGGCAGGCAGCCTATCAATTAAAATAAAATTATTTTATAGTTAAACTTTTTCCTGTTTTCTAAACTAATTTTTAAAAAAAAATAAAGTTTACATTTTATATGATTATTTACATTTTATATTATTTTATGATAACTGTATCAGATCCATGTTTTAGTCCGTTTAAGTCGCAAATTCTTATTTAAGTCAATGTTAATATTTATTATACATAGTATATTTAAATATTAAAAAAAAATGATATTAATATTTATTATACAATATTATTATTTATTATACATAGTATATTTAAATATTAAAAATCCATTTTTTAACAGCGCTATCCATTTCACAAAATGAGTAAAAAATTGCACAGTTCGTGAAATGCGCGATTTCACAATCTGTGCGTAACATATGTATATATATATATATATATATATATATATATATATATATATATATATATATATATATATATATATATATATATATATATATATACATATATATATACTCGCTAATTTCATTACAAAAGTAAACAATTAGTCAGGTAACATAAATTATTTTTGGATTTTTAAAAAAGAATTTTTTTTTGTTTCAGATTATAGTATTGCCTATCCTCTTTTTGACAGAATATTTTTAATTGATTTTTATTATTTACATCAAAGTCAGTGAGAAAAAAATAGTTTTTTTTGGATAACATCAAATAAAATGACTGTTATGTACTCATACCACTTAAACCCTCTTGAGATAATCCTGCATTGAAGATAATATTTTGTGTGATTTTGTTTGTATTCTCTCTGGATTTCTAGTTCCATGGAAAAGAACTAGTTTCAGTATTATCACTGATTAAACCTGATTGTCCAAGCTGAGAAGTATATACAAAGAATATATGAAAGTAAAAAAAAATTGCAGTACAAGGTGGGAGTTGGTTATAATGATACTTGGAATAAGTTAAAGAATTCTTTAGAAGGCTAAAAGAAATTGACTAAAAGGGAATTTGCTTATATATTAAAAATATGAGCATTAACACAAATTCTTTTGAATCAAAAACAAAACTTTGACTAATGAATTTTTCACTGTTGGGCACTCTTAAATTTGTTATATAAAGTGTAATTAAAAAATCTTAGCACCTTTTTATTACATTATAAAGTAACCAACCTCAACTTATCACAAGTATTTGATATAAAAAATGTTTTCATAGGATTCTTTTGGTGATAATTTAGCTACTCTTCGCAAAAGTTTTGAACTGATGATGATTTAGGCGTTCTTCACCAGCCCTTGGAATTAGGGTTGGCATTTGGCAATGCCGACATAAAAGTGTTTGAGGTCGGTAAAAAATTCCTGACCTCGTTTCTATGTTTTATGGTAACCCATTTGCGTCAAATTTTTTTTTACCTTATTTTTGCTTATTCCAAGGTGCCATCTTCTAATATAAGTCAAAAATGTTATTTACATTTCATACGTTTTTTTTATTCTTATATTCTTTATTTTTTATGTTTCACTTAAGTTTAGAGATTAATAATTTTATGATAGTTTTTTATAAAGGAAGATATATTTTTTATCCAGGACCAGATCAAGGGCCGAAAAATGAAGATAGGAGAACTTGATGGTCATTTTGAGCAAGTTAGTGTGAGAGCCAAATTGAGGAATAGTCAGGAAATCTTTTCAGTACAGGAAGAAACAAAAATGTCAGCAAGTTTTTTACTTGAAAATAAAGATTTTATGATTGTGATATTTAGTGAACTGATCAAAGTTTTGATGATGAAGATTTTGAGATTTTGCAACCTAAGAGTAGGAAACCTGATAAAGGTCAGGAACACATTCTCCCTAAGGATATTAATCAAAAACTGCTAAAACGGCAATTGGAATGAACATTTCTAACAATCAGGCAAATAGATTTTTCATGTTCTGTTGTTACCAGTTCTGGTGGAAATATTGATGATATTACTTTGTCCCTCAGCTCTAGTCACAGAATCTTTAACAAAATCATATGGGAGAATGCAGCTACTCTGATATCTAACTTAATAGAAATGATTACCAACACTGGGGAACCAAAAATTTTACATTTTGATGGAAAAATCATGAAATATTTTAAAGGTGCAACAGATGAGACAAAGGACCATCTGTGTGTTCTTATAAAATGCAACAATGAGACCCATATTTGTGGTGTCCCAGGTCTGGACCATGGAACAGGAGAGACACAATTTTCAGCTATTAAGAAGATATTGGATTATTTTTTATTAGACATTGGATAAGCGTGGTGAATACTACAAAACAGATGAGTTTGTAATTATGTATCCGGCCTTGTTTAAAATAAAAAATGCTTAACGCTTAACAAATAACAAATAAAAAAATTAGAGTTAATTTATTTACTTTATATATTAAAAGTCTATTATTTTATTATTGTAGTTAAAGCAAATATTATTTTTCCAAAAGACCATTTATTAAAATTGTATGGTTGTATATCATTTATTAAAAAATAATCACTGATTTAACTTGCATTATAAAAACAAGTTTAACTTACGTTTTGTTAAAATTTTTGATGCAGCATTTTAACACGTTTATTTTAAATTTAATTTTGAGTTAAAAAAAAAATTCAGTAGGAAAAACCGAAAAAACAATTGCGATAAAAATGAGTTAATTTTTTTTTTAAGAATAAATAAAATTTAAATATTAAACAATATTTAGTAATATTTTTAAATAAATTTGAAAGTTTAGTTAAACCCAAGCATTTTCTTTAATTTTAATAAACTTAAATTTTTTTTAATCAGAATTAAATAATATATTTTTGTTAAACTAGTTTTAAATCAAATTAAATTTTTTATTAGAGTTAAATTATATTATAATGACCTTTGCTTCAAGCTTAAAGTATTAGCATTTTTCAAGCGAAAAAATCAATCATTACATTTTTAAAACATCATCATAATATAAATTGAAAATAAAACAAAATTGAACTTTTTTCTTTATTATTAATTTAATTTACTTTTTATTATTAAATAGAAATTTAAGTAAATTTTTTTTAAATTTGCAACTAAAAGTTATATAAATATCCTTGTGCTCGCAAGATGATAAATAAAGTCATTTAAACTTTTGTAATAACCTACTCTTATGTAATCATCATACAAAAGTTAATGTGGTTTTTTATAAAATTAAATACTTCTTTTATCTTACTGCTTAAAAAATAACTTTTTAAAAACTTTTTAAAAAATGATAAAAAGTGGCTTAATAGAAATCACTCTAGGTGTATGTAAAATTGCTTAACGCATACATAAATTATTGACAGCTTAATACTTTAAAACAAGGCCTTATGTATCTTGATAAAGATCATGTCACGAAGTACAGAATTCACAAAACTAGATCTCACATGCACAATTTATGGGCAAGGCCCTTTACTTCATGAAGTTTAAGCTACAACTGCAAAGAATCAAACAGGTCATTAATCTGAGTGAAGACGTTATCAAAGAGATTGATAGGATGGCTGAGTATATTTCTTTATTCTGGACTTCATAACAAATGAGTTTGCAGATTCTGCTGCATTTTAGGTTTACTTAAATAATTAATTTATTTTATTAACAAACAAACATGATATTAAAAATGTTAATAACTTGAATAACAAAGCTTTTGAAGGATTAGAGGAACTACTAGCATATGTGCCACTTTGCTATTTTTAAACCTGAAGCCCAAGTTGTTGTAAAA
>NC_061166.1:10367892-10505392 GCF_022113875.1 Hydra vulgaris
TATTGCTTCCCCATCCCAAACCCTCAGTCGATGTAGCAGCACTCCACTGCGAGTCAGGCTATTTGTCAGTTGATGTATGTACTGAAGCCCCCAGCAGCAGGCTATTTCAGCATGACGTCAGATTGCTTACAATAGTATGCAATACAATTTGTATATATATATATATATATATATATATATATATATATATATATATATATATATATATATATATATATATATATATATATATATATATTAGGGTGATTTTTAAAACAACTTTTTTGAGAAAAACCTGCTCTCACCCCCTAAATGTGTTCTATTTAATACAAAAATACTAGGTTAAAAATTTTTTTGAACAAAAAATATTTTGAGGGGTAGTTCAAGGCCCTCAAAAATTTGACAGGTCATATATATATATATATATATATATATATATATATATATATATATATATATATATATATATATATATATATATATATATATATATATATATATATATATATATATATATACATATGACATCTCTACCACTCATTAGCTATACTGTGTAATAAAATTCCAACATGACAACAAAATGAATATCCTGACTAGATATAGTGTTGATGAATAAACTGACTAGATATAATGTTGAAACAAACTAGATATAAAAGCACTCATTATTTACATTATTTTTTTTAAAGGGGCAGGCTATCTCATAAACAGAGTAGACACTTTCTAAGTGCCATGATACTTTTTAAATGCTTATAAAGCCCTAAATATAACATTAACATAATAATATGGTCTTAAAATACTATTGTAAATCCATGCTTAATCTGGCGCATGTTAAAAATAGTTAATCATAAACATATAAATAACAGTTTTACTACATAAAATCCAAAAAATTGAAATTTTTTTGAATATATATAACATACATGTGAAATAGGAGTAAAAAAATGACAACATTAAACGCTAACTTTTGAATATATGTATAGTTTCCATAAGAGGTCAGTCAGAAAGATTAGATTTTTAAATTGGAACCACAGATGCCAATTTCCAGCACACAGGAAAACAAGATTCAGTTAAGCACTTGTTAAATAATTTAGAGAGTATTGATGGGAGTTCTGAAAAATGCTTTTATAAGACTGTGACAGGAATTATGCCTGAATCATAAGCTGTAGAATAGTAAACAACCGGGGTTAATATTTGACCAGGGCTGGGGCTGGGTTTGATAAAATATAACCGGGACCAGGGTCAGGGCAGGGTTTGTGACTGGGGATGACATAAACATTTATACATTTTAAAGTACTTTTTTTTTTTTTAAATTTATGTTTGATTTTGTATATATATGTATTTATAAACATCTTTATGATCAACTTGATTATCATTATCATAATCATCATCATGATCATCATCATAATGATCATCATCATCATCATCATCGTCATCATCATAATCATCATCGCCATCATCATTATCATCATCATCAGCAGCAGCAGGCTTCCTCTTTTATGCTGTTTTTCTAACCATGGTCAATGCTCAAACAACCTATCATCTCTATTACAATAAACCAAAACTCATTCTTGCTTGGCTTCCTATTCAATAAGTTGCATCTTTTACTGTATCTGTAAGTAAACTATAGGGTAGAGTGAGGCTTGACTTTAAACTGAAAAGGAATAAATGCCTCTATGCCTTACTGAATCTAGGGGTACAATTTTTAGCAAAAAAAGACATCTTACAGTATTGACAATTCTTTTACTACCAACTTCTCATATAAAATATATACAATATATCACAAAGTTAACGTTTACCATAGTTGTTTCAATATAGAATATCAAACTTAAAATATAATTGAGCAGCCACTTAAAATAAACAGAGCTAGAGTTCCCTAAGATTTAGGAAGTGACAAGAGGGCTCTTAATTAGAATGACCACAAAATCCCTAGACAAAGAAAACCTTGGGTCTTTACTAAAGTTAAATGATATCAGCATTTTAAAAAAAATTTTTAATCTTATTGTACATTTTTTAATGTTACCTTTTTAATATTTTGTTTTTTTATTTAAAAAATTTATAGATATTATACTTGATAACATTGATCACAAAAAATTAGCAAAATATAAGAATAAATATAATATATATATATATATATATATATATATATATATATATATATATATATATATATATATATATATATATATATATATATATACACACACTATAGTGTATATAGATCAGCATATGTTTACTATTTTTGCTAACCTTTATAGCATACAGCTTTTTCAAAAAAAAGAAGAAAAACAACAAAGAACAAAGGAAGAAAAGATTGCTGCCTCATCCCAAACCCTCAGTGGATATAACCACACTCCTTTGTGGCAGCAGGCTAACAGATAGTCACACGGCCACACAACCTAGTACTTTTTTGCAATAACAAAAGTTAATACTTAATTTAATTCTAAACAAATTGAACATTACCTTTTTGGTTTCTCCAAATGTACCATATTCTTCTTTATTCTATTTATAAAATTTAAATATATATTTATACATACATATATACATACATACATACATACATACATACATGCATGCATGCATGCATCCATCCATACTTACATACATACATACATACATACATTCATACATACATACATACATGCATGCATGCATGCATGCATTTATACATACATACATACATACATACATACATACATACATACATACATACATACATACATACATACATACATACATACATACATACATACATAAATACATACATACATACATACATAAATACATACATACATACATACATACATACATACATACATACATACATACATACATACATACATACATACATACATACATACATACATACATACATACATACATACATACATACATACATACATACATAAATACATAAAAATATATTTGTATATTTTTTAAATCAAACTTTATATGGCTATCCTAAAAATTAAAGTCGGTGTTCAGTAATACTAACCTAATAAATGTATACATACATACACAAGCCATCTTGGGAACAAACAAG
Source organism: Hydra vulgaris (assembly GCF_022113875.1). Taxonomy (NCBI): domain Eukaryota; kingdom Metazoa; phylum Cnidaria; class Hydrozoa; order Anthoathecata; family Hydridae; genus Hydra; species Hydra vulgaris. The sequence continues at coordinate 10,370,909 of NC_061166.1, forward strand.
TGCGCTAACTGAGAATAGCTTGAGTAAAACCAATATAGAAAGCCAAGCAAGTTGCTTGCCTAGCAGCTTTTTATGCAAGCAATCTGTTTTTACACATATTTTAAATACATTCTTTTCTATGGTGAATGAGCCAAACTGCCACCTTTTGTTTACAATTATAAAAAAACTCAAATAAAATTGAATTAATATTCATTAATGGGATGTATAATGGAAAGAAGGTTGGCAGACAATTCAAAAGTATATTAAAAAAAAAGATGCACTTGGCATATTACAAATTACTATATTATCTACAATATTATCAGGGATGTGATAAAAGAACTCAGGATTTAAAAGATTTTTTGATTAATAGTGTAATTCTCTATCTAACTCTATCTAATGTTGCTGTTTCCTAACTGCTATTTCTCTATAACTATTGTCGAACTTTGCAGTTAAAAAAAATTTTAAAGCAGTAATTATAGTACATGACAGGCATTTAAAAATGATGTTTGATAACATTTTAGGTTTTGAATGGGCCAAGAAAAATTTAAATGAATCACCATGTAAAAAACTTGAGCTTGATACATGAATCTGTTTATTAAATATTGTTACTTAATGATAAAAATCTATCAACATAAACTAGAAAAATTCAATCCTAAGAAGTGTAAGAAGTTTGATACTCAAACTTTCAAGTTTCAAAAAAAATTAAAAAACCTTTAACATATGACAAAACTAGCAAATCGAAAAAATTGGATGATCTAACTTTGCTACATATTTGACAATGAATGCTCCGATAAATTATCCAGCATTATTTTAACCCTCCTTTTTAAATTAGGTTTTTAACAGCTGTTTGTCTATTACTTTGTATTTTACTGGTGCATTTTTTTACTATTTTTACTAGAAATGACATTTCATGAGCTATAATTTATTACAATTTGTTATTGTTAGTTACTGTATCATTAACATCTATTTCTGATTTGATTATTCTTTTTCCAGATTTTTTATCGTTTTATCTCATACATTTAACTTATTTTATTCTTTTCAATAAACCAGCTAGTTTCTTATTTTAATTTTTATCTTTTAGTGGCATAATATTTTATTTATATTAATGCCATTTTTTATTAATGCTGTATAATACTGATAATCTAGTTATCTAGTAGTAATACTGATAATTTTCTTATCAAGTTTTATTTTTCATTTATTTTTTATTTATTTAAATCATTTTTTAGTGTTACTTTGCCTAAAATTTAACTTTTTGTACAAAAAGATATAGGTTAAAAAGTGCATTAATTATTGATTATTTTACAATTTTACAAACCAATTTTGATTCAAACCAATGGTAAAGATTCAGAAAAACATATGTTCAAAAAAAAAAAAGAACCCTAAACCAGTTAAAATAAAAAAATATTCTTACATTATTTTTAGGGGATATAGTTTCTTCAATCTCTAGTCCTTCGTTTATTATATTTTCCAAGTATGTTTTTCTCCAATCAGCTTTTTTTTTTGCTATTTCTGGAGCTTCGTTTTCAACGATCTCGTAAGCTAAAACATAATCAATAACTCTTTCACCATCTTCAAAGTATAGATCCTTAGTTGCATCGTCCCTCTTTTTTACTGACATTTCCATACTTGTTAAAAGACTTGACTTGTCTGACATTTTGGATCCCCTAAAGTTTAAAGAATTGTCTTCTCAATAAGATTGTATATTAAAAATACAATGTTTGTTTATTTTTCGATATAAATAGAGTTCCGCCCTTTAAAACTATAGCTAGTTTAAAACGTACTTTACAAACGTACTTTTATAAAAATATCTCAACCGTACCTAATTACTAAACAAACATGTTGTTAAACAACTCAATCAGAGTTTCTACGGCAAGGTTTTCTTCCACGAGACAGAAGTTATTGTTATTAATTGGGGTTTTCCTCAGTAAATCTCTTTTTGCATAAATAATTTTTTTAACCAATTGTTTTTTTGTTTGTTTTTTTTTAAATCTGAATTTCTTTATCTTTATGTGAATAAAAACAAACAAAATTTTGAGTAAATTTAGTATTTTTTTTAAACTTTTCTTAACATATTATAATAATATGTTAAGAAAAGTAACTAATATATCGAGGATATTTTTGAGAAAAATTGTACTTAAAAGAAATTTACTTCCGTTTCTGAAATAATGATTTTGTTTATTGTGTAAGATTTAAACATAGTGTTTAAATTTTTTTAAATCTTATTTCAAAAGTAAACTACTTATCATTTTTACATATTATTTTAATTAAATGTTTTATTCCGATTCGTTTCAGTTTTACAAACATTTACAACTCCCTGAATGAGTATTTTTAATTATAAGTTTTTATCTTATTTAAATGTTCAAAATGTTTTTTAAAATCTTTGTGGTTAATAAACATCTTTTTCAAATTAAAGTTTTTTTTTTCGTGTATTTTTTTTATCTTCATTTTATTATTATCTATATATTTTTACTTACTAAAAAATATAAAATGTAATAACTATATAATGTATTTACAAATTTTCACTATAAAACTTTCACTTTAAAAACACTTCATTTGTAATAATAAAATACAGTAGAACCCCGATAACTCGGACTCCGTAAGGGGTATATATTAATTGTCCGACTTAGCGAATGTCCGAATTAAGCAATGCTCTCGTTAAGTCGGAAAATGTTTGAATTATTGAGATTTGGAGACTTATCGATTGTTCTTCGAAATATAAATATTATATATAGAACAATATAATCTTATGTGAAGTATATATTTTTGTATATATAATATATACTATAAACGAAAAAAGTTCAAAATTGATGTTTGTGTCAGCGATTCGCACCATTCTTTTTCAATCAGCTTTGAAGCATTCAAACCTACTCTTCCAATTTCACCACTATCAATTGCTTTACGAACTTCTCTTCAGTCATTGGCTTTGTCTAGGAAGTTTAGTCACGTGACTTTCTATTGCGGAAAAAAAAAAAACACAGTTTGTTTTTGAAAAATTTCGTCCAAAAAATGCATGAAACGATTTTAGGTAGGTGTCGAAAAATGAAAACCCACCCATAAAAACTACAAGTTTAAATACATGTTTTGGTATCGTTTTTTTCAGAATGTAGAACATTTATTTAAGTGAAGACGACATTTTACTTTTGAATTGAAAAAGTTATTTACATTTAAATGATTCAACTTTGTTAAAATACCAGTTAAATTTGATAATTTATCCGTCTTAACACGAAAATAGGTTCTGCAACTATTTATTAATAATATCTATGTATTTTTAATTTTTTTTTCTAATGGTTAATTAGGGTAGGTTTTTTGTTTTTCAATTGGTGATTTGTAAAATTTCCCCCGTTTTACTAACGCACTCAAAGATATGTGCGTTAGACTGTTTTTTTATGAAGAAAAAAAATGTGCACGTAGATGGTCTTTACTTGTATAAAAATATAGATATAGAATAATTAGGGTGATATATCTAGTTTTATTTGTTGTATAGGTTTTTTTATTAACTATATTCAAAAGAATGATTACTGAAATAATTTTTTTTCAGTTTTATAGTATTATTATTAACTTACTGAAAAGTAATTATTATTTACACAAAACAGATTATCCCTTGTATCTTTAAAATACTTTATTTAAGGAAAAACATATTTAGCGATGTAACACTTGCAAAAGAACGAAGTTCGAGCAGGATTTTTTGAAAGCTCTACATCTTCAAGTGTAAGTCTGATACTTCATTGATTTAAAGTGGTCTAGGCTAGATGAATCTGTATACAGAGAATATTATGATTTTTATAATAAAAATGTTTGGGAAAATTTCTCTTTATTCTTAAAATATTAATGATAGGTATCCTCTGTAATGTAAAATAAGTATTATAATATAATATTTACATTGGAAATGTTTCATAATATTTATATTGAACTTGTTTTTTTTTTATGTACAACACAAAATATATGTTGCAAAAACTAAAAGAAGATAAGCCACAAAAAGATATGCAAAGAAGTTAAGCTACAAGAAGATAACTGTAGAAGATCGATTAAAAGAAGATTAGCCACAAAAAGATTTGTAAAGAAGAGAAGCTACCAGAAGATACCTTTAGAAGATCGATTAAAAAAAGATAAGCTACAAAAAGAAATCTTAAGAAGAGAAGATACCTTTAGAAGATCTATTTAATCTAATATTTAATGTGTATATGTTGATAATTTGTAAAATTTAATTTTTTTCCTAAAATGTTAAATTTTTATTAAAATTCATTTACGCAATGTTTTTGTTTTTTTATTTTTGACGTTACCATTAGGCGCGATTTAACGTAATATTTTAGCGCCTATTCTGTAAAATACCAAAAGCGAACACCGAGAATATTCGTTCCGAGAATTAACGAACTTCACCGAGTTTAGGGTGCGCCGTGTACAGGTCCGCCCTGAAAAGTAATAACAATAATAATAATAATTGTTATTATTATTATGATGATGATGATGATGATGTTGATGATGATGATGATGATGATGATGATGATGATGATGATGATGATGATGATGATGATGATGATGATGATGATAATGATGATGATGATGATGATGATGATGATGATCAACCTGTTTATAGCTATTTAAAATCATTGTAAAAATAGTACATAACACTTTATGTTTTTAAAAACATCATTTTTCTTTTAAAAGCTTCACGACTTGATTCTTGAATCCCTTCATGTCAAGAGATTTAAATTCATTTGGCAAATTGTTGTAAAACTTTATCCCATTGCAAAAGATAGACGCTTTCCTTGTTTCCTTGTTTGAATTTAGTCCGCTTTCCTTATTTCCTTGTTATTTAGTTATTTTGTTTTTTTGCAGTATTTTTGTAGTATTTTGTAGTATTTTTTATACAAAATACTACAAAATATATATTTTGTAGTATTTTGTAGTAATTAGTAGTAATTTTGTTGTATATTTAGTTATATTGTTATTTAGTCCGCCTTTCCTTGTTTCCTTGTTTGGATTTAGTCCGCTTTCCTTGTTCTGGTTTTTAAATGATAATTATTTGCATTTCTTATAAAATAATCTTGTACTTCATTGTTTTTTATACAAAATCCTTGAAACTTTCAATGAGTGTCTTTCAATGAAAGACACTCTTTGAAAGTTTTGTAGTTACATAGTATTGTGTACAAATGCAAATACTTTCATTTTAAATTTAATTAAATCATTGGGAAATTTGTCAGTAAGTTTTATCATTTTGTAAGTTACACTGTAAATTGCATATATAACATTGTGTTTTTTATTTAAAAAGTATTTCTATTGTTTTGATTTATAAACAACTAAACTGTTATTAAATTTTAAAAATTAGAATGTAATTGTATTACATAGTTTACATTAACTGTTTAAAATTTATAAATTTAAAACTGTTAATAATGAAATTTATTATTGGATCTTAAACATTGAAAGATATCTCATACAATGCTGTATTACATAGTTTACATTAACTGTTTAAAATTTATAAATTTAAAACTGTTAATAATGAAATTTATTATTGGATTTTAAACATTGAAAGATATCTCATACAATGCTGAATTTTCTATGTTTTATGTAATGTTCAACTGCTTTGCTGTAAAAAATCATTAGCTATAAAGATAATTCAACTAGTTGATAACATCTGAAAGTTAAAGAAGCATTGCAAAAGTAGTAAGTTGGCATTGTAATTTTAAAAACCAAATCCAAATATTCAAACTTTCTAGGCTTCGACAATTTGATCTCAGAATCAAACATAAGAATGACTAAATAGTAAAACTGATGAAGTAAGAAAAGAATTACTTGATTGTTCAAAAACCAATGATAAAACAAATCTGGTTAAAAAAAAGCAGTTCTCAAAAAGGATAAAGCTATGTGTCTTAAGCAAAGTATAAAGAAAAAAATAGAGAAAAAATTTAACTATACCAAAAAAAAATTAAACTTTTAAAAACTTAACAAGTTTAAATATAAAAGCATGGATTTCATTGGAAAAAGCTTTAGAAAAGTTTGTAATATAGAAGAATCTTAAAAGTTAAAAGTACTTCTTGCTCAACTTAATTTTTATTTTGTCATCTCCGGTATGGAATATGACGAGAAAAAATTTTTTAAAACAAAGTTAAAAGAACCAAAAGAAGAAATTCGACTTCTTAATACTCTTACTACTGTCTTTTGAGCAAATTTAATGCCAAACAATCTTTAAGTAGTTTAAGTAATAATTTTAAACCTATTTACGTTATGTGGCTGTTAAAAACAAAACAGAAAAAGAATTGATGGTAAAAATTCAGGATGCAAGGCTAAACAAATTAATAAAGCGACAAAAAAAAACATTCCTTATCAAAAAAATTTTAATAATCCATCTGATTTTTTAGGTATTATTTTCAACATTGTGTTTGCAAAAAAAAATTTCTTAAGGTATCTTTGGAATCTGCACAAGTAGTACAAATAATCGTATTTGTACTACTTGTAATCAAGTAGATCAAATAAGTGGAAACGAACCACGTTCTATGTTGAGTATGGTAATGAATCTGGTGAACTACGATCATTTCTTTTATCAATTGATTTTGAAAAAGTAATCATATTCTTTGTAGCGAGGATCATGAGGTTTTTTTTATTAAATATAATTTTATGTTATAATTTAAACATAAATTATTTCCTTTATTAGTAAAATCAATAAAACTATGTTTTAATAATCTGTTTTTACTGCATTTGAGTGATTTTTATCTTTTTCGATGGTATTAATTATATTTTATGTGTTTACATGTACCCATTTTGTTTAATTAAAGGATATTTTTATAATATTTATCAATATTTTTTATCTTTATGGGTTATGCTAAACTACATGTTATTATAGATATAAAAAAAAGTTAAAATATAAAAAGAAAAGAATCCAGAAACGGAGAGCTATCCCTAGGCTAAGTTACTATTACTTTTCATTAACTGCCTATAAAGTAAAGTAAAGAATCCAGAAATGGGTTAACCTTATGCAACATGACAGCTTACAGATGGAGTGCAAAGTCCTATGGCTTACCTTCTCGTTGGTGCACTTCATTAAGTAAGTTATATAAGAGTTAACATCTAACTTATGAACGAAATAGCCAAGGCAAACTTTATTTAAACATTTTTGAAGACAAAAAAATGTAGAATTACTGTATGTCAGTCAGAATTACATTTGTGTGTATATATATATATATATATATATATATATATATATATATATATATATATATATATATATATATATATATATATATATATATATATATAAATTATGTTTGTGTATTCTACAAATAGAGTGATCAATGTTCTTAAAGAACAGAGCAATAATAAATTAGTAAAAACACTTATCTAATTTTTTTTCTTCTACAAATTGTTTCAACATCAGTTACTGATGGTGAAACAGTTTGTAGAAGAAAAAATTAGATAAGTGTTTAGATAATTTATGTATATAGGTATTTTGATGTTTATAGGTATTTTGATGTTTATAGGTATTTTGATGTTTATAGGTATTTTGATGTTTATAGGTATTTTGATGTTTATAGGTATTTTGATGTTTATAGGTATTTTGATGTTTATAGGTATTTTGATGTTTATAGGTATTTTGATGTTTATAGGTATTTTGATGTTTATAGGTATTTTGATGTTTATAGGTATTTTGATGTTTATAGGTATTTTGATGTTTATAGGTATTTTGATGTTTATAGGTATTTTGATGTTTATAGGTATTTTGATGTTTATAGGTATTTTGATGTTTATAGGTATTTTGATGTTTATAGGTATTTTGATGTTTATAGGTATTTTGATGTTTATAGGTATTTTGATGTTTATAGGTATTTTGATGTTTATAGGTATTTTGATGTTTGGATCTGAGTTTTTCACTTAATAATGCATTGAAAAAAAATTCAAATAAAAATTAGTTGAATTTAGTTTTTTTGAATATTTTTGTTTCAAATAACATTTTAAATATTTAAACATTAATTGTTTTATTGTTTAAAATCTTCAAAAATTTTAAAAACATGTTTTACTGTTAATTAATCAGTTAATGGTCCATGTTTGCAAAACACCAAAAAAAATTATATTAATAAATTGTTAAAATAATATAGATTCATAATCTTATTTCTGAACGAATTTTAGAAAAAATTTGTTATTGCAGGTAAATTTTACGCGCAAAAAAAAAAAAAAAAAAAAAAAAAAAAATTTTAATTTTTGGTACCAAAAATTAACGGATAGGGGAAAGCGGGGCAAAATGGCGAATGGGGCAAGATGGGTTTTCATATAACAACCCAACAAAAAATCTTAAAATTGGTTGAAAACTATATTTCCATCTTGTATTTTAAAACACCAATTGGTTTTTTGAAATATTATCAACGCAATTTTATACCCACTTTTACTTTTTGCGCTTAAAAAAAAATTCCTCACTTTCGGTTTCTCATAATGGATGGTGTCCTTCAAGTTTAACTTCTTTAGAAGTAGTTTTTTGCGATTTATGTTTATTTTGTGTTACTTTAGTTAGATTTTTTAGTAGTTTTTAAAATTTTATAAAATTGGAGGTAAAAATTGCATAATAAGTCATCTTGCCCCGGTCACGTGATCAGATAACAAATTTATGAACTTTTTATTTTAATATTTATTTCAAATTGTTATATTTGCAAACTAAAAATTCATGCAGGCAATGAAGGATTTTGATAACATAAACATACTGAGAAAGTATTATTGCTTCACGGCTGATAGATTTGCAATAACTCAGGGCTTTCAAAACGTTCGCCATGTTGCCCCGCTTTCCCCTACTTTATGAAAATATTTCTTCAAAAGTCCGAGTATTGAAAATAATAAAACATCCATATCTTTCGAACTAAATAAGCTAAAGATGTGGTTGAAACCATTTTGGAAATGAAATATCTTAAGGAATGCAATATATTTAACATAAACAAAATTTATGTTGACTATAAAAATAGCCTAAACACCCTACTTTGTCTCCGTTTCATCCAACGTTTCATGCTTTATCCAAATTTATGTTACATGCTTTATCCAAATCCTCATATAGGGAGACACGCATCCGCACTCTTTTTGCAGAAGTTTTTTTATTTTTTCAATTTCTAAATATATTATGTTTTTTTTCTTTTGACCATCCAGACAATGTTTGCTTTAGAATCCCATATTTCTTTGATATAGATACTGATGATTCTCGTTTGTCGAGTTTCTTAAGTATTTTATATTTTTCTGTTATAGTTTTTCTTGATAGCTTATCAACTCTTCGTCATTTTTAGTAAATAAAACTTGTTCAAAGTATAACCGAATCGAAGATATCAGTAAAAATGTTTAGTTCGTTAAATTATGTTTGACGCAAAGGTAAGTAATTTTCGAACGTTTTAAGTTTTGAATTTTAATTAATATTTTTGAATTTTTAAAGTAATAGTTATTAACAATAGAATTTAATCAAAGCTTAACTGAATCAAAAGATCTCCGTGTATATGTTTAGCTATGTTTAATTATATTTGATGTAAAAGTGTTTTATTTTTGAGTGTTGAAAGTTTGGAATTTTTATTGAAATATTGGAAGTTTTGTTATTGTATTGTATTGTATTGTATTGCACTTATATGCAATTCAAAAGTCATAGTCAGCGAAGTTTTTTGACAAAGGGGCCTCAAAAAACAGTACGAGTTAGCAAATGGTCCAACTTAACCAGAGTACGACAAGCGAATGACTTTACTGTAAGTTGATAGAGAACGTTCAAGGGGAATAGAATTTCCGCCCGACTTAGTAAAAGTCCGACTTATCCAGGGTCCGAGTTAACAGGATTTAACTGAATATAAATATTTTTGAGGAGTTTCACAAATCCGCAGAAACTGTCGCTTTATGTCTTCTATGAGCAGCCGTGGCGCAGTGGTTAGCGTTCTGGATCAGAACCCAGAGGTTCGACGCTAGCTCTAGCCCATAGACATAGGTACGGAAGGAGGCGTGAACTTCCTGTTAAATGCTTTCCTGCGGTGCTCTATGATAAGACCGTAAGGACTTCTGGGAGCACCTAAATACATACAAAAAAATATATATATATTATGATGTGCATTAAGATGCATTCATGCAGAGGCGATTTTACGGGGGAAAGGGATTGTCGGCTAGCCAGGTATTTGAGTCAAGTAAATTTTAGTTTTGAGAAGTTTTTTTTAAGGAGCCTGTCAACTTTTTAAGGATGCAAACCCCCTACCATTTTATTTGTAGAATCGCCTTTGCAATCATACGCATCAAGATGCATACGGACAAAAAGTAAGTATTGAAAAAAACACTACAAATTTATATTTTAACAGCATAGAAAATTATTTTTTACTTTTTTCAATTTTAAACTAAATATAAATAAAAATGTATTTTCAGAAGACTTTTTTATTTATTTATTTTTTTGATATTTTCATAAAACATTTTTAGTTATTTATCTTTTTAACTTTTTATTTTTAGTATTACTGATTATTTTGTTATTATTAATTTTAGAGTTTTTTTATAGATTTTTTTTAACTGATGATTTATCATGTAGTACACATTCAAACCCCATTGTAAACGTTTATCAGAAAATTTTTTATTGAACCCTTAAGTTTTGATGGAAGTTATTGATAATTGCGTTATTTTAATGATATTTATCAATAACTGTGTTAGTCCAAAATTATAGGTTGATGTTTTTAAAACATTTTTGCTTGTGGGTTTATAAAATTATAAAAGTGTACCCATAATTTTAAACTTTTTAAAGATCATCCAATTTATTTAAGAACGGGATTTTAAATTAACTTAATTAAACTTGTAAGAATGTACTCCGGTAGTTCATCATCAAAAAAGTAACTTTATGTACCTTAATTAAACCATAAAACTTTAATATGCAAAATATGAAAGTTGCAATTCCCGATTCTATGTTGTTAATGTTGCAACTTATTTGGCTTTAGATAAATACTTAACAAACAAAAAGCTCTGATATATTTTTTTTTAATTTGAAACCAAAAGCTTTTTTTCCGGGGGGATTTTTTCTTAGAACCTATCTTTTTAGTTCAAAAAATTTAAATTAATGCAGAAAATATAATACGGTTCATTGGACCTTTCCCCATAAAGCAATGCATTATGATATTAGTATGTACGCGGAAGTAAACAAAAAAATGAATCGAGTAAAATGTCAAATATTGAAAGAACTGAGACTGTGCCAATAGACTTTGGTGTATTTTATTTCACACCTTTTAAATTTTTTAGTTCAAATTTTAAAAACTATATTATTAGAGTAAAATTTGCACTATATAAGACTTCGAAAAATAGATAACGAGTGCACCAAACAATGTTTTTTAACTAAAAAACAAACAAAAAAAAGAAGTCGAGATTTTGCATGTTTGTACCTAAACGCTTTAGCAACTAAGTAAAACATAAAAATTTATTGTTTAATGCAATTCCCAACAAAGAAAACGTTAAAGAATAAAAAAAATATTAATTTCTTATAATAGTTTTTACATACTTATTATTATACATAAATATTAATTTCTTATAATAGTTTTTACATACAAAAAAAGTCTTTATCTTTGTATAGAACAAAGTCAATTTTGCAATTTTTGTATAGAACAAAGTCAATTTTTTGTAAAAGATAACTTGACATTAGTAAAATTAACTGTTTTTTAGTTTTTGCTGTCTACTACTATTCCCATAGAAAAAGTTTGATTGGTACAAGTTTTATGTACACAAAGATTTCTTTTTAAAAAAGAGCACTTTACTTCAATTATTTTGCAGCTGTCTTAGTTAATACACAACCCATCAGGGCTAGAACAAGCCATGGTATTTAGGATTTATAACAAGATCACATTTTTTAGCATCACAGTTACAGGGTTATTCATTCTTATATGCGCGTTTATTCATTTTTGTATGCGCCTTTATTCATTCTTATATGCGCATTGATTGGAAGAAATTTGAATTAGCATAAAAGAAAAACAACATTACGATTGATATAACCAGTAAATAGCGCCAAAATGGCTATAACGAACTAAATAACAATTTTTATACTAAATAACAGTGTTTTGAACGAAAATTTTGTATAACTAGAGTTTTTGTTGTTTTTTTTCAGATACAAAAATATAAAGAATATAAGTAATATAGTTAATGTAAAAACGGTTAAGATCTTAAAAATATAAGTTATAATACATATTCGGTATTATTTGTGATCGCCATCGGATCATAATTGGTAGCAGAGGGTAGTTTCTTCAACACAAAAGAATGGTAAAAAGAAAAAATCAAAAATCAAATAACCAAATGGAAGATCAGTTAACCGTTTAAAATGAAGTATTTGCATTGAACATGAAGAAAATAGTTCTAAAGTCTTCATTTACGCGAACTAAACGTCAAATTATTTAGCAAATTGGAGACGATGACCCACTTGTAAAAACGAGTTACGCAAATTGAGTAATCAATTAACAAAGACTCAAAACGAAGCTCTCGAAATAATGGTTGAATTATCAAAGAAATACGAAATTCTAGAATCAAAAGAAAATGTAGGAAAACTCAATAAAGAAATTGAAAAACTAAACGATGAATTTGCGGAAATTATGGAACATGTAAATGAATGGATATTGCGCAATGGAAGTATAAAATCAAGTTTAAAACAACAAAGGATGGAAAAAGAACGTAAAATGGAAACAAAAAAGCAATGTTATCAATGGTTAAGTACTCAAAAAGTAATGACCAGTATGAAGATAATAAAGTAGAAAATGGCAGTAGCGAAATGGAACCAATCAAATTAACGCTTATCATGCGTAAAATGGAAAATGAAATAATTGATTTGGATCAAAAGACTGCAAAAACTGGACATGATTTATGGAAACAACTAAAACGCGTCTCTACACCAATGTTTAATGGCGATAAAAAGAACTATGAAAATTGGAAAGCTTCATTCTACGCATGTATTGATCAAGCCCCAGCGACATCTGAGTATAAATTACTTCAGCTAGGTCAATATTTATGTGGAGACACATTAAAAATAATTGAAGGACTTGAGCATTCGTCATTCGCTTATGAAGCTGCAAAAGAAAGACTTGAAAGAAAATATGGCGGAACAAAGAGAAAAATCCTTATGTATTTGGACAAATTGTAATTGAACAACTTTAAACCTATGAGGGAAAATAATCCAAAAGACGTTAAAAAGTTTGCAAATTTAAAAGAAGCAAATCGAACAGAAGAACTTGGCAATGGGACATTGTACCATCAACTGCAAAATAAAGTTTCTGAGATAATGTTAATTAGATATAAACGATGGGTGTATGAAAACAAATTAAACGAAAATGTTGAAACTCTAAAAAAGTTTATTGTTGAAGAAGCAGATTTTCAAATTGCAGCAACAGAAACTCTACATGGTTTAAAAAAAACTATTGTCAGCAAAGCAAACGAATGAAATTCTTACTTTGGTAACAGTGATCAAATAAAGAAAATAATTTGGATTCAGAAATGTTCTGTTTGAAAAAACGATCATAAAATATGGGAGTGTCAAACGTTTCATCAAAATATTAAATAAAGATGGGAAACAGCTAAAAAAATAAACTCTGCTTCAGATGCTTGAATTAGAAATAACCATTAAATAACCATTCGTCAAAAGAATGCAGGAACACAAAAATTTGTGGGATTGATGGCTGTACAGATACCCATAATCCTTAACTTCACGAGAAAAGGCATCAAAAGGAAATAATTTCTAAAGACTTCAAAGAAAAAGATACGATATTAGAAAATTCTCACACGTCGAACATCCAATTTTATTCAAATCACGTGATGAACTACATATCTCTTAGAACGGTGCCAGTTATTCTTCGTAATGGATATAAAAAAGTTGTAGTAAACGAATTGCTTGACAATGGAAGTACCAAGACATATTTGAACTCTGATGTAGCGGCTGAGTTGTCACTGCAAGGTAAAACGAAAAAGGTAACTGCAAACATGATAAACGGAAAAATTGATTCTTTCGAAACGATGCCGGTAGAATTTCAGTTGGAATCGTTGAATGGAGAAACAAAAATTACAGTGGAAGCTTTTACAGTTAATAATGTTACTGGAAACTTAAAAGCAGTTAGTCGGGCAAATTTGTCAAAAAGTTGGAAACATCTAAGAAAAATTGAATTCCCAAATATTGGACCAAAACCAAAAATTGACATTCTAATCGGTGTGGATTACGCTGAGCTTCATTGTGCAAATAAGGAAGTAAAGGGAGGATTTAATGAACCAGTGGCTCGACTCACGCCACTCCGATAGACATGTGTTGGTGGTACTGGTGGATCTCTTCAAATCCATTTTACGAAAATAACATCTAGTACAAAGGAAATAGAAAATGCAAACAACACCATTAAAAGATTATGGGAAATTGAAGGCTACGAAGAGATGCAATTCAGAAAAAGAATGACAAGTCCAGAAGACTCTACCGCGCCTAATATAGTAACTAATTCGCTAAAAACGGACAACGGAAGATATGAGCTAAAATTACCATGGAAAGGTAATAGACATTTTTTTTATAATTATCCAATGGACCATAATTATACAATGGCTTTAAACAGATTAAAAAATACTGAAAAACGGCTAATGAAAAACAAAAGTCTTGGAGAAGAGTACAATAATATTATTAAGCAGTATCAAGATAAAAAGGGATACTTGGAAAAAATCAATTAAAGGGATCTTGGAGATGGTTGGTACTTACCACATTTTCCTATTCTTCGTCCTGATAAATCAACTACAAAAGTCAGAGTTGTATTTGATGGATCTGCAAAATATAATGATAAATCAATTAATGATGTTATTTATCAAGGTCCAAATCTTCAACAAGACCTTGTGACTGTTTTGCTGAGATTTCGAAAATACCCAGTGGCTTTAGCTTGTGATATAGCAGAAATGTATTTAAAAATTGGAATACATAAAGATGACCAAAGGTACCAACGAATTTTATGGAGAAACCTAGATTCAACTGCCGAGCCTGAGGTATTTCAGTTTAATTGACTGGTATTTGGAATCAATTCAGCGCCTTTTATGGCTCAATTTGTATCGCAAGAACACCTAAGAAAGTATGCACGAATATTTCCTTTGGATTCTGAAGCTGTTCTTGAAGCAACTTACATGGATGATACAATAACTTCTGTAGTTGATGAAAAAGTAGGAATTCAATTATACAAGGAACGCACGCTACTATGGGGTTCAGCAGGAATGTTTACACGAAAGTAGGTTTCAAACTCGGTCGAAGTTCTTAAGATAACACGAGAAAATGATCGTGCAGAACATATAAACTTAGATTCTGGAAAATTGCCTGCATAAAAACACTTAGAGTTGTCTGGAAAGCAAAACCTGATTTATTTAGTTTTTATTCTGTAACAACCGAAGAAAATACGGTATATTCAAAACGAATTTTGCTTAAAAAAATGGCAACGTTGTTCGACCCATTGGGTTTTTTGGCACCATATATCATTCGAATCAAAATAATTATGCAAGAATTGTGGATTGATGGAATTGAGTGGGATGATGCAATTCCGGATAGGATTGCAAATAATGTTGATCAATGGTTTCAAGAACTAAACAATCTCCAAAAAATAAAAATTCCCAGATGTTTATAAACAACCTCAACAGTTACAAATAGGTCAATCTACGTTTTTACGGATGCATCTTGTAAAGCTTATGGTGCTGTTGCTTACCAAGAATGTTTATATGACACAGGAGAAGTGACCTGTGTGATCATAATGTCAAAAGCCCGAGTAAGTCCATTGCAATCTATTGGTATACCAAGACTTGAGTTACTTGGAGCTGTCCTTGGTTTACGACTTGAAGATAAGATTGTCAAAGCATTGAAGCTGGAAACTAAGGACGTAACTATATGGTGTGATAGTCTTAATGTTTTATGGTGGATAAAAAATCAAAGTCGAAAGTTAAAACCATTTGTTGCCAACCGCGTTGGATTCATTCAACCAAAGACTGAACTAAAACAATGGAGATACATAGCAACGGTTTATAGGAAATTGTTAATTTGAAACAGACTTTCGTAAAAAGGGTGATTAGCAGCTGATGAATATCATGAAAGCGAAAAAGAAATTATAGCTAAAGCTCAAAAAAAAGCTTTAAAGAAGAATGTAGCAACATAGAAAAAGGAAAACCGATATCGATATCAAGCAAAATCATTTCTTTAAATCTGCAAAATGACAAAAACGGATTATTGCGATCTTGCAGTCAATTACAAAATGCCCATTACATACCATACGATGTCAAGCATCCAATCATTTTGCCGAGAGGACATACAAAATTGATTGTTAAGCATTACCATCACGAAGCCAATCATGTGATGGGAACAAATTAATTATTAACAAAACTATCAGAACGATATTGGGTAATACGAGGACGAGAAGTAATCCGAGATGCAGAAGCAAAATGCAACAAATGTAAATTAAGAAAATGTAAACCTGCTCAACAGCTGATGGCCCCTTTACCAGCAATGCGCTTTAAAGAACCACTACGTGCGTTTGCTAGAATTGGTATCAATTTTGTTGGTCCATTTTTTACTATGCAAGGTAGAGGGAAGATACGACAAAAGAGATACTTGTGCTTGTTTACCTGTTTACTATCACGAGCTGTACATCTTAAGATGGCTTATAATCTAGATACAAATTTATTCCTCAATGCCTTTTATCGAATGATGAATAGAAGAGAATTACCATTAGAAGTTTTAACGGGCAATCGAACAAATTTTGTTGGAGGATGTCGAGAACTAAACGAAATTGTCAACGACTTAGATAAGGATAAAATTACTAACTCTACAGCTGATAAATCAAATGGCACTTTAATGCTCCGCTAGGACCTCATTTTGGCGATGCATTTGAAATAATGGTCAAAGCTGTCAAACGTGCAATGACTGGGATACTCGAAAAAGCCGATATTACAGATGAAGAACTCTGTACGGCATTTACAGGTGTTGAGAGTTTATTGAATTCTCGCCCACTAAAATATCAGAGGGCCAATATAAAAGATGATATTCCATTAACTCCAAATCATTTTTTGATTGGGCAAGTTGGTGGACAATTCGCACCTGACTCAGTTCAATCTAAAAGCTATCATCCTAAAAAGCGTGGCGTCGAGTGCAAGATCTACTAAGTCATTTTCGGAAAGGTGGATGCGAGAATGGCTTCCATCTTTATCTAAAAAATATAAATGGAATCAGGAAAAACGCAAAGTAAAAACTGATGACATTGTGTTAGTAATTTCTCCAGATACACCTAGAGGGCATTGGCCACTTGGTAGAATTACGGGAGTCTTTGAAGGTAAGGATGGACGTGTAAGAGTTGTGAAAGTCAAAATTGGCGAAAAAGAATTTATACGACCAATTACGAGATTGTGTCTTCTTGAGTTTGATAATTAAGAATGTTTGATAGACTGGAGTCTATCAAAGAGGGGGACAATGATTGGAAGAAAATTGAATTAGAATAAAAGAAAACAACCACGATTGATATAACCAGTAAATAGCGCCAATATGGCTATAACAAATTAAATAACAATTATATGGCGACTATTTGAACAATAGTGATTTTTGTGTTATTGAACGAAAATTTTGTATAAATAGAGTTTTTGTTATTGTTGTTTTTCAGATACAAAAATATAAAGAATATAAGAAATATAGTTAATGTAAAAACGGTTAAGATCTTAAAAATATAAGTTATAATACATATTTGGTATTATTTGTGATTGCCATCGGATCACGCATTTATTCATTTTTATATGCGCCTTTATTCATTCTTATATGCGTTTTACACACTGATCTCAAAATAATAATAAATATAATAATCTCAAATTATTATTTTGAGATCAGTGGTTTTACAAAAGCAATTGTAAAAAAGCAATTAAAAAAAAAAAAATCATTTAAGCAATTTGTTTTGAAAAACCAGTTTATTTTTTCAAAATAAATTTTTCTTATTTCCTGGTAAACGAGGTTAAAAATACTTAAAACAAAGACTTTTTACATTCAATGATGGTTTATTTAATTTAGTATTAGTTCTTTGTTTTCGATCGTTGTTTATTTAATTTAGCATTAGTTCTTTGTAATTTTATTATTAAATTTCTTTATTGATTAAGTTATTATTTATCTAATTATTCATTTATCTAGATTTAAATTTAATTATTTATAATTATTTTTAGTATCAAATTTTGACCCTTTGGATGGAATAGAAAGCAGCTGTACCAAGAAAAAATGTTACAAAAGAGCACATTAAAATGCTTAAGCATTTAGTTGAAAGAAATCAATCTACATTTCCACTTCTCTTAATTGTCGTTAAGTTAAACAGAGGAGAATTCGACAACATGACTGCATTCAAGTCCTTTTCTGATAAAAACGAAGTAAAAGACTTATAAACTCTCAAATAAAAAATATTATCGAATTATGCGTACAAGAAAACAATCTTTGCACGCAAGAAGCAATAAAAGTAAATATTTCTGCAGCAGGCATCAACATGTCTCAGCCAACCCAAAAATGTGTCCCGTTGGGAACACCAAACCAGACAATACCTTTATGTTGTCGCACTTCATTCAAAAACTCATCATTGACTTGGGCTGTTAGGTTATCGCAGAACAAAACATACTCATCCAGGTTAGCGACAGCATTGGAGAGAGTGTTCTTCACCCATTTCACGGAAAACGCTGTATCTGCCCATGCATTTTGTTGCCAGTACATATCTACATCAGTGTCATAGGCTAAAACTTCATCTTGACTAATCCTTTTCCCCTTACCTCTGAAAATCAACGCCGGCTTCACCATTCCTTCAGGACTGAAACATATTTGCAGGGTAGCTTGTCGCTTACCAAGCCCACTGCCAGGTTGAGCTACCCATACTCTATGGTCCCTTCGTTCCTTTCCTCACTCATTGGAATTTCGTATGTTCGTTTGCTCTCGACTACAAACGGGAGTGGAAATTGATCTACATTGATTCTCTTTTTCGGTGAAAAACGCCCCCAATTTTTTATCGTATGTGGGTTTGCCACTTTCAGACTTAAACAACTTTTCTCTCAAATTTGAATGTCATTTCATCAGAATCGAGGTTTGCTTCTTTACGTCAGCTAGGCGCTTACGTCTAACACACAGCATGCGGATCTTATTTTTAATTAAGAAATGAGTGACTATTAATTTTGGCAATCTGTCAGCATTCGGGCATTGTTGTAGATGAATTTGATTCGCTCGGACATACAACCATTCAAAGTTAACTTTTAGCCTCTTTTTTCTTGCTTCGGAGAATTTGTCATAAAGTTTGTTAAACAAAGCTTTGTGTTTGTCGCCTCTTTGGCATTTCCTGAATAACTTATGTGATAACTTATTTTTACACCAAAACTCGTGCATCGAAAGGGCTTGTGATGTTTTCAGAGATTTTTTGCAAACAATACATTCAAACAAATTATCTTCTTTTTCCTTCGGCACTACATTTACCAACTCACCACGATGACAAATCTTTTTGGTAAAACCAAAGTTGAACAAATTTGTCTGCTTTCTCTTACTCGTGATTTTAACAGCGTTGTCAACAACATACAGAACAACAACACTACAGTGATTACTTTCTTTTGAAATTGTTTATCTAAAAGAAGTCATTACATTGCAAATAAAAAAATTGCAATTTATGAGTTGCTTATGTTAACATTTGTTCAGAACTGAAGTTGCTTAATATTTTTTTCACATCGAGTTCAGTTGCTTATAAACGAGTTGCTTATACAAAAAAAATCGTGTACTTGCTTATGAAAAAAAAACTGGAGGCTGATTCATTTTGTACTTTTATAACTACAATGATGACACCAGCGATTAGGAACGCAAATGTGGAAGCGCCGGTGCTTGTTATGGACAATTGTAAATTCCACTGGAGTCTTTCTGTTAGGCAAACACTAGCCTCTAATGGTATAGCTATTAAGTATCTGCCAGCATACACGCCACAGCCTAATCCAATAGAAGATTTTTTTCTTCTTTTAAACATACTTACAAACAGGAAGAAAGGCCTCGAAATACGGATGGGGTAATCAGGTAACTTAAAAATATTATGGATACTACAGAGTTTAATTTAATTCCATTTTACAACCATATGCGTAGTTACATAAATCCAACGCTGGCTCAGTAACCATTTCTTAAATAAATAACAATTAAAACAACCTAGTTTATATTTTAAAAATATATTTATATAAAAATTTCAAAAGCGTATTTATTGTTTATATTAAATTATATTAGATATTTTATGAGTGGTTGACCCGCATTTAAACGCGCATATAAGAATGAGTAAACGCGCATATAAGAATGAATAAATGCGCATATAAGAATGAATAAACACGCATATAAAAATGAATAGACGCGCATATAAGAATGAATAACCCTGTAACTTTTATTTTAAACTTTTAACGAGCAATATCTTTATTTTCAATATTCCACTAACAAGCTTGTGATTGTAAACTACTATCACAGTTTCTAAATAAGCTTTTTTAACAATGAAGTTGGAGGAGTATTATTTCTACGATTTATAACTGTACCAAAAATTGATGCTGTAAGTTTTTTATTTTTTTCTTCAATCCATTTTTGTTTTTGTATTGATCTTTAGTTTCTGATGTAATTATTTTCTTAAAATTGATTAACATTATGGCAAGCTTTAATTTTCCTCAGTCAAATTAGTTTTAATTAAATGGTCCAGACAGTGAAGAAATTTTTCCATTATAACTAGGCTTAAACTTTTCAATATTGTTTTTATTTATTCGTTAGTAAATATTTCACAAAATGATTTTGGTTAAAATAATTTCAATAATTAACACGGCGATTGTCATTCCTTGGTTTAATTCTATATAATAAAATATTTGGTTTAACTCTAATTTATTTTACATAGTTCTCTTTGAATAACTGATAACCACTTATTTTATATTTACAAGCTCTTCTTTCAAAATATCGTTTTATACTTTATAAGTAAATATATGTTGATGTGTTATCGGAAACAGAGATGTAGTCTTTTGACCATTAAATTACATCTTTAGAGATTATTTTGTTTTCGTTGCTGTTGAATTCCTTGTTTGTAATTACACAAAATGTTGCATTTAGTGGAAAGCTAAGGGCTTTTTAAAAAGCTATATCTAGCAGGAATATTTATAGAGTTAATTAGATATTCTTTTAGATATGTATACTTGTTAAATATACTTCTAACAAGCTTCTCTAACAAAATTTAACTTCAACTGCGTTAAAATATGCAGTTATTCTCATGCGGAGATAATAAGATTTATGAAAGATTTTGGCGTAAATGTAATTAATTATAAGGTAAAAAACTATTACCTATGTACGAACAAGTCACGAAATAATGAAAAATTTAAAAAATCTATGAATCGCGAGTTTTTGATTTTTCTGTGCATACAAATACCATAATGCATTGCTTTATGGGGAAAAGTCCATTAAAAAGTGTGTTTGTTTGCCTATACTTATTTTTTGTAACGCATTACTATACAATTTTTATGCGGTTGCGGAAGTTTGCTAACATTGTCCGCTATATTAAAATATAACGTTGTTTAAGTATAACTATAAATTTGCATTCGTTAAGTATAACTCTGATTTACAAATTTTATCGAAAGTTTATTTAGAACAGCAATTCTCTAATATATTCATTACAAAACCGCTCAAACATTTTTTTATTTATTTTTTTATAACAAAATTAAAACAATTTCAGTTTTTTATAAATTTTATAATATATATTGTATACTTATATATAGGCAGGGCCGTACCGAACGACGAAGACTTGGGGGTAGGAGGGGGTGCAAGGGAAAAAAGCTAACTTTACAGACAAGGTTTTTTTTTGTTTGTTTTAGAAGCCAAATATCAATTCTAACCGACAGAGATCCAAATCTTCCAATTTTCTGACAAAAACCGACAGAGTTTTGTAAATCTGGGAGGAGGGGTGTCCACCCACACACACCCTCATCGGTACGGCCCTGTATACAAGTAATATAGTTTTACACAATATTCTTTTAACAATATGCCGTTATATAATCTAAATCACACATAAAATCACATTAAAAAAAAACATAGTTTAGTAATGATAACAAGTTGTATATTACAATTAGTAAAAGTCCTAACACACCTAGGTTTTTGTTTTTTATTTTATATATTTACACTTTTTCTTTCATATATATATATTTTTATCGCTCAAACATACTTACAACAGTTATGAATTGAAAATTACTAAAACGGAAAGCCACATGATATCATGGAACATTCAAGTGTTTACAATGCATTGCGATAGAATTATTACAATTGGTTAAAATTTAAAATTCAAAATTCAAAATGACTGTGAGTTTTATATGTATGGCCTATATATAGCCACATCAAACTACTCGTGAACTTCTTCATTCTCTAAAAAATTACATTTTGATATATGCTTTCATTTATTAGTGATTAAACATTACAACAAGCAAAAAGAAATATGGCAAAAATGTATATGTAAACAAGTACGATGAAAGATTACTTAGTTGAAATTCAAAATCAAAATGATTTACATACTGCACATATTTCTTTAAGTGCTAAAGATAATGTTTTTACTGCTTCAAGTAATTTTTTTCCGAATCTAATTTAAACTTTTTACAGGACACGAATAAAACAATTAATTTCTAGTGTGGCTTGCGGTAAAATACGCATTTTTTTTAACAACTGTTTTATCATAATTTTCTTAGGATTTAATATGCTTATTTAGGTTTTATATTATGACGAGAAATAGGCAAAAACCTTTTTAATTTTTTTTAATTTTTTTAAAAGCAAGAAATTGCTTATCAGAGTACAAAGCGCGTAATCTGCGTTAAATCGTTAAATTTGCAAGAATCCAAAATGCTGCTAGAACGTGCTAAAAAGAATATAAATGAAGTTATTTTTAATTCTAAATCTACTGCGTTTTGCTCATCGCAGTGTGATGGCGATAAGTCCTCATCGATACTAACAATCTTAAAAGATGATGAGGCAATCTGAGCCTGATGGCTGAAATAAGTCTGAACCTGATGACTTTAAATACAACCTCAGACCGTCGACTTCATTCTCTTTGCAAATGCTAAGAAAACATACAAATACCTCCATGATAAGCCAAAGATTTGGGGTATTGCATCAAGCCACAGCTGTCATAGCTTCTACCCAGCAAACATGCTTTCAGCGGACCGTGATGCGCAAAGCCGCCGCCGGTAAGCCAGTGCTGACCCTTTGTTATGCCTAATGCGGCTTGCCGCTGCCGGGTAGCTGATGCAGGACCGGCATCCTATTTTATGTTGGCTTTCCGCCATCGGCCGAAGAGCGATAAAACACTTCGTCGCCAATGCAATTTTAAATGGGCATGCCAGCTTCGGTAAGTTCATCACGATACGCTGTAGCTTTGCCCACACAATGCCAAAGTGGGCTTTTGGATGGCGGTAAGCTGTCGTAAAAAACATCAAAAGCAAGCGTTTCATGCGCCATGAGACTTTGATTGGTCGATATCGATATATAGTGATTTATGGTTTTATTTTATTAGTGTTTATTAAATACTAAGAGGTAACTCTAAAATTAAGAGAGTAACATTATTAAAAAATAATTTTAGCCTAAAATTATTTTTTAATAATGTTACTTTATTAAATAACTTTAAAAATGTTACTTTATTAAATTAAATGTTACTTTATTAAATAACTTTAAAATGAAGAGAAACTTTATTAAATAATAATTTTAGGCAAGTAAATAAAGTTTATTTACATGCCCAAAATTTAGGCATGTAAATAAACTTTATTTACTTGCCTAAATTTTTATTTAATAAAGTTTCTCTTCATTTTCAAGTTAACTCTTACTAAGCTTAGTAAGAGGTAACTCTTCATTTTAGAGTTAACTCTTACTAAGCTTAGTAAGAGTTAACTCTAAAATGAAAAGAAACTTTATTAAATAATAATTTTAGGCATGTAAATAAAGTTTATTTAGCATATAATTTACATGCCTAAAATTATAACATGTGCTTTACTGTTTAAGTTTAACTGTTTACTTATAAACTTATAGCTTTACTGTATATTCCAAGACTAAGAGTCTTAGTCTTAGAATATACAGTAAAGCTATAACTTTCATATCTATTTGAAATGAAATACAAAAAGTATATATATTTTTTACTTAAGTTTATTAAATATATATAGACTCGAGTAAAAACATATATACTTTGTATATTTCATATCAAATAGATAGTGAAAGTTACAAAATAATATAAAGTTATAGAATAACATTAAATGGAAAGTTATTAAACATTAAATGAAAAGTTGTGGAATATATATACTCATATAGTTTATACGTCTTTACATAATATAAAGATATCTTTATTATGTTATGTTACATATTATAAGTCTTCGTAATATATTATATTATAAATACTCGTATATCTAGATATACGAGTATTTATAATATAATATATTACGAAGACTCATAATAAGAGTATATGAGTCATATAAAACTCTCTATGTTATTTTATATTCAATTTCATGTATAACTTGAAATTAAATGTGAACTATAGACTTTATATAGTATATACTATATAAAGTCTATAATTCACATTTTATTTCAAATATATATTTCAAGTTATATACGAAATTAATTACTTTATGTAATTTTTAAGTTATATATGAAATTAGGTACCATATTATAGGCTATGTATGAATGGTATCGTATGTTATATATGAATTTACGTATCAAATAAAGTTGTTTTATATTATTATTATACAACAACTTGTATATGATACATAAATTCATATATAACATCATGTCATATGATATATCATATGACGTACGATATGTTGTATATGAATTTACGTATCATATATAAAATTATATTATATAATAACTTGATATATTGAGTTATATATTGACTTATATATATTATATACTTAATATTATATAATATATGATACATAAATTCATATACAAATATTGATATGTTGTAATATTAATACAACTTGAAATACATATATTTGATTTAAAAAATAAATTATAGACTTTATATAGATCTATATTGACTTATATTGATGATTATATACTTTCATATGTCATGATGAGTTATGAAAGTATATATATATATATATATATATTATATATATATATATATATATATATATATATATATATATATATATATATATATATATATATATATATATATATATATATATATAATGGGAAATATCTGTATCTACTACGTATCATTATTGTTAATTATTGCGCTTTACATTGTATAATATATATTATACAATGTAGAGCGCATATTATATAAGGTAGGGTTAAATAATAATAATTAATGAAAATCTGTTTTAGTGAAAAGAATTAGCAAAATTAAGCTTTAAGGTTGCTTATTTTAATTTTTATTTAGTTTAATATTTTTAATTTTTAAGACTTTTTTTTAAGATTGTCTTGAAAATTATTTTGACTTAATGTCACACTTTGATTTACTGATTTACTAATATTTATTTGCAGGTTTAGTTGCTTTTGTCTCCATGTTGTCCAAGGGTTATGTCGGCCATGATCCTAATATTATCATGGGTTTAGCAGAGTTGTTTAACTTGCAAACTGGATTGAAGATTTTGAATAAATTTTTGTGTTCTTAATATGGTCATAAGTTTGTACTTGTTTAAAACCCTAAATCATTTGAAAATTATGGCGCCGGTATGGTAGTTATTCTAATTTTATAGCTTTCATTTTTCTCAAGTTATTTTCATAGTTTTTTATATTGAGCTACACTTTTGTTTGTACAGTGAAAACTATGTTCAATAATAAAACTATAATTTTATTTAGACATGGTAGATGTCCTAGAAAAAACTGGTAGTAACTCAATGTAGATACACATAGTCGATGGAGTTACTTGCTAATAACTGGCAATGAGACATATTTGCTTCAAATGATGCCTTTAAAGTTTGAAAAGGTTAGTTTATTATGCTCGTCTTAAATGGATAGTTTTTATATTTTAATTATAAATCAGTGTCTGCTTTAATATAGTTATCATAAAAACTAGGCATCTGAAAACATTCCTGCAATTTAATATCATGATAGTGACTTACTCTTGTCTTTTTCATGTTTAGATTTTTTTAAATTCAAATGTCGACTTTTTGTTACATGAAAAAAGATACTTATTTCAACCCCTCGACTATATTGGTAAGTAGAGCATTAGTCAGAAGTTGTATTTAAGCTTACTGTTTATTAAGTTTTACTTTTTTCAAGAAAAGCACATAATATGACTTTATTTTTATATAGCTTTTTAAAAGTAGTTACATAACTTTTCAAATTAAACAATGTTTTTGCTGTTTTTATCTGTTAAATTATGTTTTAATATTAAAATGAATTTTACATTTATTCAATGCAGATGCACTTAGTATGTGGAGTTACTTGTCAATAGCTGGCGATGAAACTTTTAAACGTAACGTCTTTAAGGGCTGAGAAAGTTAGTTTGTTTCGTTATAATAGCTCTAAACTGAAATGTTTCAATATTTTGATTGGATACTGTTGTCTGCTTTTAGGTAAAAATTAGAAATCTGCAGACTGCAACGTAAATCGATTTCAACACGTTATGGCTTCTCGGATATATTTAGTTTCCGATTGAAATGAGAATAAACTGAACTTATATATAAAGTGTTTACAATTAACTTTTTAAACTAGAAATACTCCAAAGGAGGTTCTCCAAACGCAAGTTAAGCAAAGTCGATAGATGTTAATATCTTTTATATTATGTTTTAGATATTAAAAAAAATTTGTGACTTTAATATTTATGTTATAATTGTAAATTGCAATCTTAAAAGGATTTTATTATTACTTCAGATTGTTCTTTTTGTTCATATATTTGTTCACCGAGCTTAAGCGTTGCAACGTATGACCTAATGATTTACAGTTATGGTAGTGTTTCTTTATGTTATGAGTATTATTTACTAAATTTGTGTTGATTTATTAAGTATTTAATGGCTATATACCTAAGCACAAAGTTAAAAGGTATTTGATGTGCTTTCCAGGCTTAAGCAGGGTTTGCCATTCTTTTTAGCGTAAAAATTGAGCTAAAAATATTTAAAAATTTCCTTTAAGTGCGTTTTGTTCAAATAAAAAAAAAATAATGATGTGCATATTAATGCATTCCAATCTTGACCAAAACATATAAAAGGTCCTATGTTATTCCGCTATCGTTTTTTCATCGGTTTGCCGCTGACGGACCGTTGTTAAAAAGTTTGCGATTTGCCGCCATCGGACCGCTATTGAGCCGCATGCAGATTGCTGCTAACGGACCGATGTAAATACGATGTGCAAGCCTACGCGGCAACGCAGCGGGCGGCCGACGTCGGCACGGCATAAGTGCTGACAGCGGTCCGTTGTCGGTCCGACTGCTCAATGTTTGCTGGGTAGCCATTTGCACAAAGCCACTGAATCGGATACACCTTAAGTGGCTAATAAAAAAAAATTACTAAAGAGAGGTATCGAACCATGTATGAGCCTAAAAGTAAAAATTTGAAAATTAATAATTATGATTTAACGTCTTTAATTCAACAGCCGGTTGCCGGTAAAATTGACAAAATATTGTCAACAGAAAAGGAGGATGATAAATACTACCAAAGAACAATTGTAGAGAAAAACTATTGTTTGTTTAAAGAACCAGGACCTATCTACGCTGGTTATGTTTCACCAGTTTCAGAAGCAAATCTAGCTATTACTAAAAAAATTTACAACCATATTACATTAGAAAGTCCTTGAATTTTAAATCATGTTCTTGTTCGAGGATGTAATTGAATGGTCATAAATACTGGAGTTTTCAATTACATTGCGTAATGCATTGTCTTGAACTGAAGATTGAGAAAGCGGTTCAATGGGCGGTTTTTCAACTAGATTTCAACAAATTGCCACTTATCTACTTGTTTAAGTCTCTCAATGGTCCCAACTCCTGATCTACTGCCTACACTAGTTTCATTTTCGCTGTTAGCGTCTTTCAATCTCTCGAGTATTTCATTTTTATCAAAACGATCTCCTTTGAATGTCGTTAGGTCTACGTTTTTCCGTTTTTTTGTATCAACACGTTGGGTGAGAAACTTTTGTTGCAAAGCTGCGGTAAGTGATTGGCCGGTTACAACTATTTTTTAATTTTTTTTTGGTGTAGATTCAGAAGACGGTGGCTGATATGGTTTAGTTACTGGTGTTGCTGATGTATAGGTTCTGGAAGTTGAGATTAGAGGTGCACCGGATATTTTTGCCAGATATGCCAGATATTGAACTTTTCTAAAGTTCTTTAAGTGTTTATGAAAAAAAAAACAAGCCTTGCAATTATATTAATTAGTGTTCAAATAAATAAAAAAATTTATCACAAAAAGCTATTTGCTTTATTTAAATATTGTATCATTTAATTTAGGAAAAGGTTAACTTATGATTAAAATTATTTGTAAAATGTCTTATTAAATACTTATGTGTAAAAGTGTAAATTATTAATTACTTAAGTGTAAAAGAGTATACATTATTATAACTCATTAAGTATTTTATTTCATTTTTACCATGTTTTAAGCTATACTTCAATTTAGGTGCTCCCAGAAGTCCTTCAGTCTCATCATTTAAAAGCATTTAACTAGAAGTTAACGCCACCTTTCGTTCCAATATTGCTTGTTGGAGTAGACCCAATGTCGAAGCTCGGACCTCTTGGTTTTGAGCCGGAACTCTAACTACTTGGCCACGGTTGTTTAATAAATTTTAAATTAATTTTTTTGAAACCAGCAGGGGACACTAAGTTAGATGCGACACAATTTAAATTATTTAGAAGATCTCCTAAAAGCAAATGTAAAACCTGTATTTCATTTCGCGAAACTTTCTTATGGAACAATATTGTTAAAAAATTTTTCTCATTAGTGGAGTTATTTTTTATTTAAAAGAAAACTTAAAGAAGTAATTTTTTCAATTGATAATATACTTACATACTTTTAAATTTTACTTAGCTCTTAAATACCTAAATATTGATTTATTTTATTCAATATTAATTTAAATTTACTATTTATATACATTTATTTGAATATAATTAAAGGTTACATTGACTACGATATTTGGTTTATTTGTATTTTATTTTATTTACACTATTATACTGAACGACTTTAAATGTAAATACAATTGCTGCGCTAGTTTTTGATCTTAATTTAAACTTGTATTATTAACCATGTATATATATTTCTTATTTTGTATATGTACTACAAACTTTCTAAATAGTAAAAAAAAAAATGTATGTATGTATGTATGTACGTATGTATGTATGTATGTATGTATGTATGTATGTATGTATGTATGTATGTATGTATGTATGTATGTATGTATGTATGTATGTATGTATGTATGTATGTATGTATGTATGTATGTATGTATGTATGTATGTATGTATGTATGTATGTATGTATGTATGTATGTATGTATTTGGATATGTGTACGTGTATATGTGTGTATGTGTATATGTGTGTGCGTTTGTATGTGTATGTGCATATTTATAAACCTTTATACCAGAAGAGTAGCATTGTACAGATGTATCACGGAAGAGTTAACATTGACGTAGAAAGATGACATTACATTATAAGTATTTAATCAATATTTATCAATTCACTAAAGATCAATACTATAAAACAAAAAAAGTAACATCCTAATTGTTTATACTTTATTGTTGACCTTGTACATATACTTAAAGAAAAAAAAAACATGCAACTCATGGAGAAATATTCGTAGATATAGACAATGAAGTAGAAAAACTCAACTAAAATATTAAATAACAATCATTGAATGAAGATTACTTGACCATTTACTTTGACTTTGAGAAAGTGAAATTTATCTTAAAATCTATGACAAAAAGCACATGAGACAGTCGTTTGGAAGGCTATATAATTTCGTTGCAAGCACCTTAAGGACCTCTAAAAAGATCTGAAGGTCTTCTTAGAGTGTTCGCGTTCTTTATA
This sequence comes from Hydra vulgaris, assembly GCF_022113875.1. Classification (NCBI taxonomy): domain Eukaryota; kingdom Metazoa; phylum Cnidaria; class Hydrozoa; order Anthoathecata; family Hydridae; genus Hydra; species Hydra vulgaris. The sequence continues at coordinate 10,400,813 of NC_061166.1, forward strand.
TTTATCCTTAATTTTTTCAAGCGTAACTTTTCTATTTTATATTGGCATCTTAAACGTTTGTATTTTAAATCATGTAATAAATAAAAAAAAATAAAAAAAAAAAGTTTTTTTTATCTTTTAGTTGTTTGGGGTGCCATACATAAATATTAAATGGCACCCCAAACAGTTAGCTATGCAGTTAACTCAGTCTTGCTAATTAACCTAAAAACATAACAAAGAGCTTCTTTTGTGAGACACCATTTATGCGTAACACGGTACTGTTAATACCCTCATATTTTACAGCTGTTGATGGAGTTAGCCTCTATAAGAGCTGCAACAGAGTTCGAAAAATCATATTACTACCCAGCCTCAGAACTTTTGTACTAAGTTTTAGATTTATAATTTTTGATTAATACAAAAGATTACAGGAGATTTTCTTTTAAAGTTAACAGAAATTATATATATATATATATATATATATATATATATATATATATATATATATATATATATATATATATATATATATATATATATATTAGGGTGCTGCTCAAAAAACTTTTATCAAGTAAATTGATGGAACAACCTCTATTTTTGTTCCGTTTAGCATAACAAACTTATGTGGAAAATTTGAGAAGGATATTTTATCATTAAGGGGTGCCACACGGGGTTGAAAGTTTCACTAAGGTTGACGCTAATGGCTGTAAGCACTTTAAAAAAATTTTTTTATATAAACTATTTTAATTCAAAAATTTTTAAATAACAAAGTATTGAACATTGAAAACCATAAAAAATTAACTATAATTTCAATATCATTTTAGTTTTTCATTTTGTTTTGAACGGAAAAATGACTATTTAGTCCTGTTTAACAACAGTGGATTTCTTGGCATCTGGAAACTGTTTTCGATGCTCAGACACAACCTGGAGAAGTGTTTGCTTTTGTCCTTCATCTTTTGTTAGAATTTAAGAGCAACTCCTCTCTCTGCTCTGTCATTCACAACGCTCAAACCGGCTACAAAATGCTTAGCTGCAATAAAAACTTGGTCCTTGTTCCACAAAGATGAATCCAATTCGAGCCAAGAAGTTGAGATGCCCAGTATAACAAAAAACCTCATGGTGTTCGAGTTAATAAAATCAGCAAGCTCTGATGATAAAATGTTGTTTTCACGTAGTTGAACACGTTTTGCAGGAATTCCATTTCCAGTTTTTGTTTTCATTGCATTTACCAAATCTTATTTTGTAGCTGCATCAACACGATCATCAAAAAAACTAAAGGCAATCAGTTCCTCACTGAGGTACCACATATGACGAGACAATGCCTTTATCGCTGCATTCGCAACATTTAAATTTATTGTCCTGAATTGCGCGAGTCGTTTAAGGCACATGAGATCATTCAGTGGAGCTTGAATGGACAGCGAAGCAGTAAACCATGATAGACAAAACAGACAAAAATATTCAAGAAACGTGATGAATTTATTTCACGCTTCGTCATGCGAAACTGGGATCTGAAGAGAAATATTTTGATTGAATAAATAGCCTTGGCCATCCATCTGGTCTAATGCATAGCCCCAGGAGCCATAAAATGAACCCTGCGAGGAGGAATATGACCCAGGTAGATCAAAGACAGTTCTAAAAGTTCTCTATAATCATCACGAGGCTGGTTCTCTGTCAGCAAGCAGTTCTGAATGAAATCAATAGCTTCTTTCATCATTTCTCTGTTGCTGCTAAAAATTAAAGCTGTTTCAGGATCTGATATACCGTCTTCATATCTGTCACGAACGATTAATGGCCATGCTGTTTGAAACCTTTTAAACATCAAAATGTCTGGTCCAGTAGATGGTCCAGCTAATGAGTTAAACACATCTCCAAGAACAACTTCAAAAATATGGTGCCGACATACAAGATGGAGCAGCTCTTTATTCATCTTTTGTTCAATAAGAAAAAATAAGAACTGCTGCACCAGAGCGAATCCCAGAATTACTGGCTGTAGTGTCAAAAGACATGGCTTTTATATTCTCTGCAAGATTTCAGTCGTAGATTACTGTTACAACTGCATTTGCCATTGCCTCTCCAGTGCCATTTGGGAGCTTAGGCACATTCAATAGACGTTCTACACCTTGACCCGAAACAAGAATAGGCAAGCAATCTATTTTTTCATGTTTTCCTGATATATCAGGGAGTAACTTGCCGTCCCAATGCACTACGAGTGGAACATCCATAATATTTTCACCAAAACTTTCCTTCAATTTCAAAATTGTTTCGTCTCTATGTTTCATTCTATTGCGTCGAATTGACAAGCGATTCAGAGCTAGTTCACTTGGGTTTTGACCAACAGCAACTGAGAATGAAGCCAAAGCATAAACCGCATTTCGGTTGCTGATCTTCGTTCGATCTAAAGCTGCTACAACTTGTGGACTGACAAAATTTTTTGGACGAGGTCGTTTTGTCTGCGGTGTCACTGCTGAGTCATGGTCAGAATCTACGTTCTCATTGCAACTTTTTTCTGAATCTGATTCAAATGTTTCAACTACAGCTTTACCGTTGCTGACAGCATGTCTCAATTCTTCTCGTTCTGTTCTGGCTTTTATAGCCTCTTGTCTCTCATGTTTACGCTTCAACTTGACTGCCAATTTTCTGTCTATTTGTGCCATTGAACTTGAATGTCTTCCATTTCCAAGCTGAGCTTTTAGAAAAAGTTTGTCTGAATTTTGTATAAGCCTCTCGGCATCAACATGAGAAATGTCGAACGTATCTTTAAATGATGCAACAAAGGCTGTTTCTTTCGCTATTTGAGTTGCTCCTCCTCTTTTTGAAGCCTTTTGTAGATTTCTCCACTCGTTGTATATTTTCTCTAGCCTCGCAATTGCATGTTGCAATGTTGTCATTGGCATGTAAGCTTTGTTCCAAAAATCAGCAACTGTTTTAATAGTAATGTCCGAACTTTCTCGCACGGTTTTTTTGTTTATTTTCAACTGATGGAAAAAAAACTGTAATGCTTGCTTGCGTGACGGTAGTCTAGTACCACCATTAATGGAGGCATTTGTGAAACCGAGAAGGTAAATTTCGGTTGCAGATCTAGTTGCAGGTTTTGATTGTGACATTTTCTGATATTTATTAATCTAGAAAAATACAAATAAAGTTATGCAATAAGCATGATGTGAATTGCAAAAGGTATAAAATTCTATTCATTTAGTATATATTCAGTGATATCCATTATTCAGTATCTTTTTTGAGTTTAGAGATATGAATTTATATAAAATAAAATTCAAAATAGTTTACATAATTTATATTACAAAATAACATCTTAGATGTATACTGACCTTTCACAATTGAGATATTCCACTGCAAAATTGTTAAAAATAAAAAATTTTAGTTAAAATAGTTAATTTGGTAGTCTGATAGTGATAAACATACAAAATGGCGGTTTGGTGGCAAATTACAAGGAATTCTGGGATAGAAAAAATAAGTAAGTGGGCTGCAGCTAAGTAATTAATAATTAAGCACTATAGAAATTTAACTATTTGAATGTAACAAATTTCTAAAAATGCTATGAAGTAAAACTTCTGTTTTTTTTATCTGTATTTGGAAATTTATAAATATTTTTCATATACAGAACATTAATTAGTTGATAAATTTAACAACTGCTCAGATTCTCAAAAAAAACATAAAGAGTACACCTCATTGAAAAGACTTCTGGTTGTGTTCAAAATGGATTTACAGATAAAAAAATGTATTTAAAGATTTCAATAATATTCAACAACACATTAATTTACACGGCTATCTTTTCTATCGCGTACATGTGATTTTATTAGTTGGCATGTGGCACCCTTTAATAAAGGAATATTTTTATGAAATTTTGCACATGAGTCCATGAGATCAATAGGAACAGGACTAGAGGTTGTCCCAGACAAAATCTGAACATTTAACTTTTGACTACCACCCTAATATATATATATATATATATATATATATATATATATATATATATATATATATATATATATATATATATATATATATATATATATATATATATATATATATATCATCGAGAAATAAAATACATTTTTAAGTTTTTGTTTCAATGAGTTAAAATATATCTAAAGGGAAGAAAGTAATGGGTAGAGCTGTACCGGGATGGGCTTTTTCAATTTCGACCGGTAACCAGATTTTCCGGAAATATAAATAAAATTCCGGCCAGAACTAATGTTATTTTTTACTTTCAATATTAAATGGCTAGCGGTAATTGCCAGCAGTGCAGGCAAATAATTCTGAGATTAATTGCCGGCAGCGCGTGTAAAGAAGCAATTTAAATGTAATAAATACAGTGATTTGGTTAGTTTGCTAGCTTTGTTGTTAGAATAACAATTTAAATTATGTATTTATCTATTTATTATATATTTATTTATTTAATTTACTTTCATAACTTTTTTTACGCCAGTATTAAAGAAACGAAGCCTTTTTTTTAAAACTATATACTGCCTGCCCAAACCAAAACCCTCAGTCATTCTATGTACACTCTACACAGGTCTAACCCTATCAAAGTCAGTCGGTGGTATGCAAATTTTACTTTACCCATCCCTATACAAGTCAGTCTTTGTATTTAGACTTTGCTGCGTTTACTCCTAAATCGGTAGTAAGCATATACTGCTTCGCCTACGGCTATATCAGTTTATGTATGTACACTTTGAGGCACCTATTAAACTTAAATGTAATAAATGGTAGTTATTAATAAACAAGAATTAATAAACACGAATAATGGGTAATACTAATAAAAATTAGTACTGTTTGAAATAAAACATAAATTTTCGCGAAAAAAAAAATTTAACAGGCAGCATCGAACTCGAGTCGCCGCGCTTAAATGAAACTATCACATACACTAAGTTACACAAACTTTTCAGTATGTGCACTTTTAAACTATATATTTTAAATTATCCTGCCGGCAATTAATCTCAGAGTTACTTGCCGGCACTGCCGGTAAATACCTTTTGTGATATTAAATTGGATTGCACCTCATCATCTCAGCTATATAATATATATTAACCTATTTCATTCATTTTGTTCTTGTTTAAATAGTTTTATTTTTATTAGTTTTTATTTATTGTAAATTTTTAACTAGATAGTTTTATTTAAATGCATTTTTATTTATATTTAAAATTAATTCTTTACTTTTTATTTTTCCATTTAGATTAAAATATAAATTTTTACTGTATTTGTACTGCATCCTATAGTTTTTAGCTATTTAAACTTGCATTTGAACATCTAAAAATGTCTTTTCCTTTGTTTATTTGGAGATACTTTAAAACAAATGATGCCACAGATACATCAGCAGAATGTAAATTATGCCAGAAAAATGTTAAACGTGGTAGTACCCCAAAAACATTTAGCACAACACCACTTCATATTCATTTAAAAATCATATAGATACATATGATGAGGTTAAACAAGAAGAACAGAAAGGGGAAAAAAAATCAAAAGCCTAGACACCACGAGAGGGAAAATTTGAAACAATTAAATCACAGACACAAACTAGCATAGATGATTTTGTTCCTAAGAAAGTTTGGAAAATAAAGGACTCTCGCTTCCAAAGTTAATCGAACAATAATAAATTTTATTGTGATGGACAATCAACCTTTTTCTGTAGTTGAAGATTCCCAGTAGAAAGTTTTTTAAGGAAACAATGCTACCAGCATCATATGAAAAATTAAAAACCGTAGTTTATAATGACATTTCTGCAGTTGATCATATTTCGTTTACGACAGATATTTGGACAAATACCCATAGTAATGATTCATTTATATCATTGACTGCGCATTGGATCACAGATAATTTTATTAGAAAAGATTGTGTTCTACACTGTAAACATTTTCCAGGGTCCCACACTGGAATAAATATTTCTAGTTTATTTGATGTGATGCAAATTGATTGGAATATTTCCAAAAAGAAAATACATATTGTCCTTCGAGACAGTGATTATAACATGCAACTTGGAACTGACTTGACGGAGTCCTCAGGCATATCATGTTTTATTTATCAACTGCAGCTGGTTATCAAAGACGTCCTTTTTGACCAGGTTACAGCATACGACATGATAAAAAAATGCAGAAGCATCTGCACTCATTTTAACCATTCAAGTTTGGCTTGCACCAAATTAAAAAAAATACAGAAAGAAATAGATTCACAAATCTCAACACCTTTATTACCAATCCAAGATGTTCCGACAAGATGGAATAGTACATATTTGATGTTAAATCGAATTGACACTCTCAAAAGATCTATACAACAATACACAGCAGACCAACCTCATTTAGTAAATTTAATATTAACTTCAAGTGAATGGGAGTTAATAGAAAATGTATTGAGACTTTTACAATCATTTTTTATGATTACTGATACAGTCAGTTAATCAAAAGCAATGCTGTTATCAGTAATTATATCATATTCGAGCATTACATAATTTTCTTGGAAGCCTTGCAGATGATTCTAGAGTCCAATCAATGAAGAAGATGCTAAAAGAGGCTATTAAAAAAAGATTCATAAGTAGTGTTTCATTAAAAGGTCACTTTAATGTACTAATGAGTAAAATAAATGTTTTGTCCACAGCTGTTGATCCAAGGTATAAACTGTCACTTTTCTCTGATGAGCAAAAACATTTGGCTAAAAGTTGGCTTTTGTCTGAGATAAAGGATCAAACAAATGAACAATATAATCATAGATTAATATGAATGTCAGAATCAGATTCATCTTCCTCCGATAGTTCTAATTCTTCACCAACCATTAAAGGTTGTCAACCATCTACATCAGCTTTATATGCATCAAATTTAAGAATGACAATCGCAAAAAATTATCTTAATTGCTATGAGCCAGAAGAAATAAGAAAAAGTAGAAAAAAGAAAAAAAAAATTATTAAAATAACAGATGAGGAGATAAAAAAAAAAGATTGTTTTATGGCTGTGAAAGGAATAGGTAAATTAGAAAATGAAAAAGCAGTATTAAAATAGTGGAGCGCTAACAAGGATTACTATCCTCGTATATGCTGTATAGCAAGAAAACTTCTGTCAGCCCCTGCTTCATCTGTTTATTCAGAGAGACTGTTCTCAGAGGCAGGTAAAATTTTTGAGAAAAAAAGAACTAGTTTGTTGCCAAAAACTGGAGAGCAATCAGAAATCCTTAATTAATTGATTAGTGCACACAAATTAATTAAGTAAGAATTTCTGAAAATTTAGGAATATTATGTTTCCCGAAATAAAGTTTCATTGTGTTCATTTATAAATTTGTATGTTTTACCTAGGTTAAGCTATTGTTAGTTATTTTTTACCTAGGTTTAACTGAACTTGGTTATTTTTTTACCTTGGTTTAGCTATTGTTGGTTATTTTTTTACCTAGGTTTAGCTTTTGTTGTTTATTTGTTACCTAGGTTTGGCTATTATTGGTTATTTTTTACCTAGGTGTAGCTATTGTTGGTTATTTTTTACTAATGAAGTGAGTTTATTGTTTTATTGTTGGTTATTTTTTTAATAACGTTGGAACGGAATTCCGGTACACCCCTAGTAACTAGTAGGGTATCTCAATATGTTCCATTACTTTTTGTGTTATTCATAGATGATTTTAAGATTCTATTATTTTTTGTGGTACTTAAGATGATTTGCAGATAAATTAAAAACTTTTTTACCAGTTTAAACTATATACAGATGACACAAAACTGATTTCAAAAATTAGAAGCCAATATGGAAATAAAGTATTTTAAACAACGATCTAAGCCTTATGAGATGGTCAAAAAATTGAAGTTTTAAAAATTCTTAAAAAAAATATGTTCTCGATATGTAAATATGTAACAGACTTAAGCTACCAAAATCTTTTCAGAAAAACTATTTAAATATGGCAAAATTATTAAATTCATTTCAGTTTTAAACAAAGTATTCCATTTTAAATATTGTGGTGAGATTGTAACCCCATGGTTAACGGTGGTAGCCCTAGAAATGAATGTTGATTTTTTTATGAAAAAAGAAAAAAAAATCCTAACTCGCTCTGCTCCAGGGAATATTGCAGTAAAAAAAATTAAATATAAGCATTGTAGAGTCATCAGAATAAAAATTATTAATTAACATGTAGTTTATACTACTTAACATAAATTTTATATTTATAATTAAAAAAAATAGTGAACTGAAATAATTTGCTGACTTACTCTCTGCAGATCAGAATCCATGGTCTTTCCTTCTACGAGGATGTTTTTTTTTAAAGTTTTCCAATCAGAATAGCATCTTTGCTGTTCATTGCTGTTTTCATGTTCAGGAACTCTTGAGTTTAGTTTTTTCCAGTCACAAAAATTTCTGAGAAATTGTTGGTTTTTGCCGTTGAAAATAACAAATAGCAAAAAAAAAAAAAACAATCAATCTTTTTTATTGCTGTACAGCAACCAATAGCGAAACAACTTTTTTACCATTGGGATGATTTTTTTCAGACCATTTTGTGCTGAAGTGTTGCTTTCTGTTGTCAAAATCACACAGCGTGTATTGTAAAAATTGTCTTCTTTCTTGTTCTGGCCTATGTTGAATCGAAAAGATTTTTATGTTGTCCGTAAGTTTTTTTTGTATTGAAATATTTTTTGTATTGAAATATTTTTTTTAACACAAGGATCCAGCAACATGGATCATCTCAGTTTGTATTGAAATATTTTTTTCTAATTACATTTTTTAACTACATTCTGGTTATTTTTTTCTAATTACATTTTTTAACTACATTCTGAGCTAATTTGTTCCATCGGTTAGTAACTCGGTTTGTATTGAAATATTTTTTTCTAACGTTGGCGGAATATCTGATATTTCTGAATGAAGTTTATTGTGATCCATTTTAGCCCGGTCAGAAAGCTGGGAATTTCCATACTCTCTTGTTGTTTCTGAATTATTTGTGCAAAATTTTTCTTGACTTTGGCTAATGAAAATCTCCTCTTCAACTAATTCCAAATTATGATCTGAACTTAAGTCATTAATTCTAATAATACTTGTAATAAATAAACTTCAACTTATAAAAACTCATTTACTGAACTGTTAAGTAAATTTTTTAAGTCAGAGTTTATGTAAAGAGGCGTAATTTTAATTAATTTTTTTATCAACTTCAAAGAGATGCCACAAAAATTTGTTTCCAAATGATATCAATTTTCTATTATTTATTTGTTTTTTTAATTTAACTTACTTTTAATTTATTTTTCTGGAATTTTGCGCCCTTCCAAGTTTTGCGCCTCGCATTGACCACTTTTTTAACGTGTTTGCATGCAGCCTGATGTTCAATATGTATAATTTTGCATGGAAATTTTAACCTGCAGCAACGTATTTTTCCCAAGTTGTACGTTTAATTTTTACTGCTTCCAATACTCTTGGTGTGACCCAAAAATCTTGCTTAATTTTAATTAGAGTCGTAGTTGATGGAATGTGGAGTTTTACAGCTTTGTTGTATACGTCAATAAACCAACTGTACAGATCGTTTACAGAGAGATTGGTTGGTATTTCTTTAGAAGTTATATGTAATAAAATTACATCAAAATTTGCTTTACTCCAGATGAACCGTCGGCGACTAGGAGATGTTAGTTTGTTCTTGTTGAAGTATACTGCAAAAAGACCGTTTAAGCTTTTCAGTGAGCTTTTCCCAAGCAAATATCATTCGTTTATTGAGATTAGGCGATCAGGATTATTGGCGATGACGAGGTCAAGCTTGCTACTTGGAGTTGCAAGCATGTTATTGCGGTATGTTGGGAATGTTACTAGTTGAGTTAAATAGCATTCTTTAAGACACTCTTGGAATTTGATATCACCGGGACGTTGTTCGGTTACATGAGCGGTTGTTTCTACACCACCACCAATATTCCATGATTTATAACTGGTGCGGCTAAAATTAAAATCACCATACAAAAGCATATTTGAACACCTTAATTTTGGCAATATCTATTGCGCTGCTTTAATAGAGGCAAGAATCTAAGTGAGCGTGTCATCGTTTTTATCTGTTGGGCGATACATACAACCTAGAAGTATTGATTCTTTTTCAAAATGTATTATGTGCCAGATTTGTTCCACGGATGTCGAGGTGAGTGTGACGTCGGTAACCTTGCTGTTAGCGAGTTCATCTATGATGTAGATTGCAACACCGCCCCCTCTACCATCAGGGTCTGTGTTATGCAGCTGATAACCAGCAATTGTAATGTCTGACGTAGCACTGAACCAGGTTTCAGAAAAGAATATTGCGTGTGGCCATTCAGATTTGTCAATAGAAGTAAGTCTTGCTACAAGTTCATAGAGTTTTTCGCTGTTTAATGAGCATGGGTTATTTGCCGAGAAGCGAAAGAAGTTTATCGAAAGTAAATTTAAACGCCTGTGACTGCAGGTCTTGTAATGAGTTATTTGGCAAATGTTGTTTACGCTTTGCTTTGGTTTGTGGGATTTGGTTTATATTATGTGGTTGTAGTTTGTACGTTTGTGAGAAGACGTTTGCGGTGCGGTGCAAGGGTGTTTGCTGGGGAGGTGAAGACACATTTATGTAGTTCATTTGATTTTCGAACAGATGCAGCAGATTTCTCCGGTACGCTTGTGGATAACACTCCGAAATGGTTTGCAAAGTACATCCGCAGCGTATAGTTCGTCGTTAAGTTTTTTCATTTTAATGCGTAGCTCATTGAATGTCTCCTGTTGTAAACAAGTTTGATCTTCACGACAGAAAATTCCTTTGAATTTAGCAATATTATGGTGACTTTCTGAAGCACTTCTGATCAAGATTGTTCATTTATTAAAGAGACCTTGACTATGTTGGAGTTATGGATTATGTTGTTTATCTTGCTAGATTTTATTCTGCTAACGTAGCCTATTGTCAACTCCACATGCATTGAAAAACTTGTTTGCAGCTATTATATTGTCGTATTCATCTGATTTGGGTAGCCCTACGATTATGACATTAGATGCCCGGTTTTGTCGATTTTCAGTTTCAGCCGTGACGATGTTGATTAGTCGATGGCGTTATTGGAATTTCTCAGCTGATTTACCCTTAAGTATGGTTGCAAATGATTCCAATTTGTTGGATAATGGTGCAATCTTTAGCTTTTTGTTAAGTTCGTCTATCCGAATGTTTAATATACGCACAGATTCGTTATTTGTATTGTTCATTACCTTGATACTATCGATATGGTTTTTTATCGCTCCTTTGCTTAAAACATTACCATTATATATATATATATATATATATATATATATATATATATATATATATATATATATATATATATATATATATATATATATATATATATATATATATATATATATATACAATCTATAAGCTATACAATTAACATCAATAAGATAGGATAGTTATAAAAAAATTAAATAGATAATTATATAAACATAAAATAAGTTCCATAAAAGATTAATCGAGTTAAGGTAAAGAACACAAAACATTTAAATACAAATTTAATATTCAAAGTTTCCTCCATTGACTTAATAGCAAAGAAGAACTCGTCTCTGCATTGGTTCAACCAATTTCATGCACATCTCATTAGGCACTTTTAACCAGTACTCGTTCAGAAGTTGCTTCAAATGCTCAGTTGATTGAATTTGATGGTTTACCAATTGATTGTCAATCCATGGCCAAATATTTTCTATTAAGTTGATATCTGGTGATTTAGGGCACCAAGGCAACAAATTGATCTTCTTTGTGGTAAACCAGTTTGTTATACTATGTGCTGTGTGCTGGAGCCCACTCAGATAAAAGGCTATTTAAAATAATCAAGTCAGTCTGGAATGATATAGAGAAAGATATACTGCCACTGAAGAGAATTAAAACCCCACCTGAAACCTGGATAAACCAACAGCAACAAGAATCTGAACAGTTCTACAGAGATTTAATCAACAATAAGACATTCAAGAAGGTAAAATGAATCCTTCATTCTTGTACATTATTGTTCTGTAACCTATTTTTGTATGTATTTTAATGTTTAAAAACAATAGTTAATAAAATACAGAGTGGGAAATCAAGAAAAGATTACCAGGAGTAAATTGAGCTCTCTTTGATGATTTTTGCTAAGGAAAAGAGATTAAGGTTTCATATGTCTGGACCTGTATACCATGCCAGGTTCATGGCTAAAGCCTCGTACTATCTGAAAATGTACCTTCTACTTGATCACATTCATGGCCTAACTAAAGAGAACAAACAGGAAATATCTGATAAAGCTTTGTTTGTCAATATATTTTATGCTCAATGGTTCCTTAGAGCTGAGTTGCCAGCTGGTTCTCCATGTCAGGAAAAAATAAAGGTTTAGAATAAAAAAAAGAATAAAAACATATAAACTATAGCGATAGAAAATTGCTTATTTACTTTAAATTTTTTATAGGATATAAAAACCCTCTGGCAAATGAAGAGGTTTACGGAAATAAATCTTCCTGGAGCTATTCAAGTAGTCTAATTAATGTCAAGGCATGACTGTTACTTAAGTCCAGTTCTAGTTGTGTTTGCTTTAGCTGATAAGAATTACCCCGATAGAGACAAGTTAGCTAAGAAACTCTATAGTACTCATTTGGACAAACCCATTGTCTTTAAACTAGAGCGTACTTCAAGTAGATAAGAAGGTTCTTCACTTACTAGACTACTCCCAAGATCAGCCTCCATCCCTAGCATCTCTTGTTAATGAGCAATTTTGGCTGATATTTGATAAGCTTGGCCATTGGAAGGGTGAAGTGCAGTTGTTTAAAACATCTTCACAGTTCTGGGAGCTGAGTGATTTTCATTTAGAGTTTGGGACTACCATCAAATTTCTAGAAGCAGTCAATGATTCTTCTGAGAGAGCTATCAAATTAGTTCAGGAGCTTATTATGAAATTCAATAAAGAGGAGAAGAGGCGAGATATGTTCTTGTTTCACCATGTCTACAAAAGAAGTAAACAAGGATCCAAGAAGAACCATCTTGAAGCAAATGCAACTTCCAGCATTATTTAACTTTTTAGTCAACAAAACTGTACTATGATCAACAAAAAAAAAAAGATTTTTTTAAATATAAAATTTATATATAAAATGCAATATTTTGGTATGATATTTAAAACTTTTGAAGGTTTAATTGTAAAAAATGAGGAAAATGTCATTATAAGAAATTACAAAGAAAATACTTGAAAAAGCAAATATTCGGTTTTCCTGATTTTTTCAGGTTCATTCAGAATTTTTACATAAAAAATTTCATTCAGAGTGCATTTTTATTTGTTTCTATTACTCTTTCTGAGTTTACTGATGATTTTTTTTTTATTGTTTTAGGGTGGCCCAAGGGTGTTGAAATTTCCTAAAAATCGACTAAAATTATCAAAACTAAAAAGCTTAGGGCCCATGAGCCACCCTTCAACATTAACAAAAAAAATATATATATACATATGTATATATATATATATATATATATATATATATATATATATATATATATATATATATATATATATATATATATATATATATATATATATATATATATATATATATATATATATATATATATATATATATATATTTATTTATTTATTTATACTAACAACTTTAATTGTATTTTATAAAAAAGAATGCTTTATTAAAAATTATATTATTAAAAAAACACAGCAATAATAAATCAGCCGAAAATCACTAATCAAAATTTTTTCATTTTACACTGAGGTTTCATCAATTAAGACTCATCAGAAACCTTATATACTGTGTTTTATCTACTAGATCTGAGCCCCCTCCCCTCCTAAAAAAAAAAAACCCTGTCATAAAGCCCAAAAATTCTTAAAATTTCTTTCAATAGGTATCCACCCATCAAAATGAGGAATACTAAACTTCTATTTATCTCTTTGTACATGTTTATTTAAGCAACCCTGCAGTATTTGAACAAGCTTTTTTAGTTGATAATAAAAAAATTTAAATGAGGGACATCTATTAAGTACTTTACTTTTCCAACACAATGCTCACATCAGTTAAAACCATTGTGTCCCTTAATACACTGAACAAATGCTCTAGCTGGGACATTACATATAATCTTTTACAAAAAAATCGAACTCTATTTAAAAATTAAGTAAAAAATTAAAAATGAAATTAGGTTTTTGGGTACCAATTTTCAAACAAATCTCTAAAAACCTATTTTGAGTCCCCCAAAATTGCAAATGCAAGTTGCAAGTAATCTGCAGGAAAAAAAAGATAATCCAACATCACTCTAAATAAAATTATTTAAAAAACAAACCAAAAACACAAAATGTTTTATTTAAAAAACCTCATTAATTTTTCGTTGTACCTGGCGAGTATTGAACTTAGATAAATACCTTAATATAAGATAACTACCCAATAGCATCAAAAAGTAAAATATTTAAAAAAAGTACCAATGTAAACTGGAAGCAAAAGAGATATACCAAAATGCAAAAAAAATAATCAGTAAAACCAGTTCATATAAAAACAATAAAAGTAAATACTTCAAAGAAGAACTTTTAAACATTTTTCTAAGATAACCAGTTAAAACACCAAATAATAGAAAATAAATTAATTTTATCCATTGTTTATAAGAGTCGTTATTTATAATATTTAGTTGCACTTTATGAAATAATTAAAAACATATATAGAATTATAAACACATGATAAAGTATATAAGTAGCTTAAAAAAAAATAAAAACAATTTCTAAATTAGCAACTTCAAAAAAAAGTTTTCTTATAAAAAGATTATTAAATAGATTTGAACTATTGAAGATATGTTAAAAAAAACTCATTAAAGAGGACCTTAACACAAATATTTCAAACAAATATCAGACAAGCTTAAATAATGTATTATTTTAATCTGCTAAATAAAAATAGATTAGACATTAAAAAATATGGTCTTTTATAAGCAAAGTAACTGGTGAAGAAAAAAAGAATTTTTTTAGCATACCTCAAAAAACATTTTGTGATAAACAAATTTCAAATGAACCAGATATTTACAATGAACGCAATAAATACTTTGTAAATCTTGGTCTCAGTCTAGCTTCAAAAATAGTGAAGCCAAATAAGAAGTTGAATGAATTTATTGAAGAAAATCCCCTGTCATGTATATCAAATAAAAAAAAATCCTATAAAGTAATTAACAAAGCACTGACTGAACTAAATTGTAATTAAAAGTGTTAAAAAAACCTTATTTCATTTAACACCATTTTCTGTTGAATATCTTTTTTCCCATCAACAGAATAAAGTTTAGAACATCTCCTAATTTATGATTTTGTTTTAACAGTATTACTTCTATTCAGAGTGTAAATATTATCATTTAAGACCATCGATACAAATTATCAGTGTTTACACTTTACCTAAGCACCACTATTTTTCATTATATGTAAACTAATTGTATGTTAATGTTTTTAAATTGTCTTTTGCGCTAAAGTTTTTGTGTTCTTTTTAATTTTTCTTAAGTATATATTAGTATTTACGTTTTTATGGGATAATGGCAGGTATTTGGCTTTAAGTAGTGTGTCCCTTTAGTGTTGCAACATGAATGAGGCTTGACATCAAAATAGGTTTCTTATTCTAATTTCAATAATATGACTCCGAAGGGAGTTTTTAGGAATTGGTGAATTAAAAATTTCTTGGTATGCTAGAAGTTGCTAAAGTTAATCTAGTTTATAAAAATGGATATTGTAATATATTTAATTTACCGTCCGATTTCCTTTCTTCCACTGTTCTCTAAAGTTTATGACAAATCTACAATTGAATTTATAATTACTTGAAGCTAAACAAAATTAAGCTAAGACAAATATTTATCATGCAAAAATCACAGTGGGCACATTGAATCAAAAATATCATCTTTAATAGGTTCTTGATTTCTTCTCAAGAAAAAAACTTTATTTTAGTCTAGTTTATAGTTATCTCACATATGCTAATATAGTGTGGGCACACAAAACAAAATTAATCAAACTAGAAGGCATGTAAAACCATGCTTGTAAAGCAATTTAATGAATCTAAGTAGAATGATCAATCCTTCTAATGTGATGAAAAATATCATTGTCTTAAACTTGGAAAAAATTAATTTATATCAAATTTTAATTTTTATGTTCTCATATAAAAATATTATGCGACCAAATCCTTTATTAAACATATTTCGTCATCATCTCAACGTTATAATTTGCGATCAAATAGTTTTCATAACTATTATATTAAAAAAATTAAAACCCTGTATTCCGAATATTTAATTAAAGACCCTAAAACATAGAAAAACTTTAAAAATCAAAACTTAAAAGACATAAATGGAATGTAAACTTGCATATTCTTGGTTTGTAAAAATGATTGCAATAAATAAAGAAATAAAAATTAGTAGTAAGATTTAAAATAATAATAACAATAGTAAAGATAATAATAATAAAAGCAGTAGAAATAGTAATTACAAAGCAAATTACAAAAACTTTTTACATAGGCATAGATACATGCCAAATGGCGCTATTTAGGGAATCTGATAAAATAATTTTTTCGCAGTTTTATACGCCCAAAAAATTTAAACTTGAAAATTATACAACATTCTTTATATTTTCAATGTTTTGTAAATACTCATCATTTTTGTGGCTTTCATTAAAGGTTCAGTGCAGTATTCTTGTTATTTTTACTAAAAGATTCTACAAACATGTTTTAAAAGAATTTTTGAAACTTTTGTAGATTGACAACTTGCCCGCGTAATAATTACATGGGTAGTGAAACAATGTTTTAAGCAGAAAAGAAACTAATATTTAGACTTGGCGAATTTATTCATAAACAAATTTGATACATTATATTATTTGTTTTACAGGTTTTCGATTGCATGCATTTAAGCCGATTGGGTTAAGGTTGTTCTTGTTGATAAAGATTTATCAACAAGAACAACCTTAACCCAATCGGCTTATAGATTTATCAAAAGTAAATTTTAATTCATAAATTTTATTTTTTTTTCGGATCAAAATATATTGTATTTTCTCAACGTTCAGTAAATGTTTGTAAGACCTTAACCAATCATTTAGTTTCTTTAATTCAATATT
Organism: Hydra vulgaris; assembly: GCF_022113875.1. Taxonomy (NCBI): domain Eukaryota; kingdom Metazoa; phylum Cnidaria; class Hydrozoa; order Anthoathecata; family Hydridae; genus Hydra; species Hydra vulgaris. The sequence goes on from NC_061166.1 coordinate 10,417,797, forward strand.
CGTGTCGATTTAAACTTGATTTGTATTGACTGCAAACATGATTGAACTTTACTAATGCATTATTAAAATCATATAGATATGATTCTTGAAACACTCTGCACAGAGAATTTAATATTATGGACTTCTTATACAAATATATTTCTTAACATTAGTTAGCTTTAAATTCAATAATTTTATTTATGCGTAATAACAAAATTATTAATAATTTTAAACAAAATTGTTATAATTTTTTTTTATTTGAAAGATTTTTAATCACATAAAATATTATGATAACCTATTGCAGATCTGCTACTCCCTCCCTCTAAAAACGTTATTATTAAAAAATGGTAATTACAAAAAAAATCAAAACTTGTAAAAAAATTATAAGTTATATAAAAATCATAATTTATATTTATATAAGCAATCTGGAGGCGGATCCATAAGAAGATGGGTTTGGGTATGAGGATAGTTAGGTGATTGCCCTTCCCTCCTCCTTTAGATTAAATAAATACATACTTTTGTATACACGGCAATCTATAGTTGGAAGTGAAAAATTAATTCCCGAAGTTTGAAATATTTTTACAAGTTATTCCCAAATTTACACGCGATGTAAATTCCACAATATTGCGCAAAGCGTAATTGAGTAAATCAAACGTGTTAGCATTTAATTAAAGAATGAGATTTGAAACAAAAAATAACACTTTAGTTTTGGGAAATTTTTTTTAAAAATGTTGCTTTTCATATCCATTTAATTTTTAAATAATGAAATGAGTTCAAATTTAAGAGTTTAAATGACGAAAGCGTTACAAACTTTTATTGCAGTAAAAATTTTATTACAGTAATTAACATTTTTCTCGCTAACGCCGAAGGCAGACCTAATACAGAACAGAAATAAAATTGAATAAGTAAGTTTTTTAAATAAAATGCATGAATAAATAATTAGACAAATAATCATAACAAAGATTTTTAATTTTATTTAAGGTTAAGGAATTAAATTTTATAATTTAAGTTAAAAGTGACAAATATGTTCTGACATAGCATCAAACATGAAGCCTAAAAATGAAATATCCTGACGGAATACAAAAATATTCCTACAGCATACTTAATATATGACTTAAAGTCATATATTATATTAATATTTTTTTTCAGGCAATACATATACTATTAGTTAAAAAAAATAAAACAGAAAACAAAAAATATAAAACCATTTTAAAAAATATGAACTGTAAAGAGTTAATCTTTTTTTAGTTAGCAGAAAAGAATAAAAACTTCAAAATGTCGGAAATTCACTTCCACTAATTACTGTTAAATATCAGAAAACAGATCAATATATTTAACACACCATGTTGTTTAAAAATAAGGAAGTAAATTAGGTCTTTAAGGCAGGCTGTTAAAAAATGGTATACAATTATAATAAAATTGTTTGAATTTTAAATCGAGTTATTGGGATATTAATATGTTACGTATATTTCATACAGAGACGGATTTAAGAGAGAATGTATGTGTGTGTGTGTGTGGGGGGGGGGGGGGGGTGATCCTTTCCCCAAAACAAGGAACTTTTAACTTATAGTCAGTTTTTTTAGGAATTTAATCGGCTAGTCAGCATTTGACGCATTTAAATTCGGCAGATTAAGAGTTTTGAAGGTGTTTTTTTTAAAGAAGACAGTCGGCACTTTTTAAGAACTCGCCCCTCCCTCTTCATTTTATGCCCCTAATTTTATTGATATTTCAATATATCTCATAGTTGAATAGATTAAGACTAATATTTAAAGAAAAATTAACTCATAAAATCTATAAAGTTAATGAAATGTTTTAAATTTAACTCACTTATCTGATGGTGTTTGTCACTCATAACGTAAATTCCAAAATCATCAATATTTTTAAAATAATAAATTGTCAAAAGCAATACAAATCTTAACTATTGATTCTATTTAAGAATTGATTTTATTTAAGTATTGATTCTATTTAAATTACAACCGAAAACAAAATTCGATTCTATATTGAAAACTTACATAAAAGACTTAATTTTTAATTAAACTTTAATTTACTTTTAGGTTCCAATTTGAAGTTGCAATCAATGGTAAAGTTCTCGCAAATCTCTCAAAATGGTAAGTTCTTGCAAAATGTATTTATGACGTTGATCTACCTAATTGATAAAAGGTTTGGTGGGTAGCTTTTTTTTTTTAAATTTCGTTTTTTTTAAATTTCGTTCATTTGACTAGGACGAGTAGAACATTATAAGGTTTGCTTTTGATTTGATAAAATAGCACTGACCAAAAAAGTAGCGGTTGATTACAGTTACTATTTTTGGTCACCTTTATTATTTTGTTCTAGACATTTTTAATTATAAAAATGTTTCTTATGGTTCCGGTTAAGCAATATTGCGCATTATTTCTGAGCGTCGGAAATTTTATGCTGGAAATGAGTTCATGTAATAACTTGTTATAAACAGTTTCAATAGTTGCCTCAATAAAATAGAAATGGAAAACAGTTTTAAGATAAAAAGACTTGTTATTGCTTTATTAACGTTTCAAGTAATGAGGAAAAAACGAAAAAGCATTTTTGAGCTGTATAATTTACCAACAAACAGTTATTTAAAGAAATATGAAGACAAGTTATAATTATAAAGATAGGAAATTCTACTTTTTTTTTCTTTTTTTATTTTATTTTTTTGCTTATTTATTTGCTTGTCTAGTTTTAATTCGAGTTTAAAGATATAACAAAGTTCAAAACTATTGACAGAATAAAATTACCCTGTGTAAAATAAGAAAAACATTACAACAACAACAAAAGTGTTCATGTTGTTTAACTTATAGCGTGTTTTTTTTCTTCCATTGAATTCAATAAAAGAAAAACCATGTTTCAATTCAACCAGCTGGAAATAGGATAGCGACTAATTACTGGCTAATTAGCTACTTTAATAAACATACTAAAATGTTTTTTAAAAGTGTATTGGAAACAAATATTTAGAGAATTTTTCCGCCCAGATTATTGAACAAAGAAAATTAATTTATAGTTGTATGAACTAGTTTATCTCAATAAAAAAAAAAAAAAAAGATTTTTGCAGCTAAGTTACTACCTATATTGTTACAAATGCTGCTGGCTAATAATAATTATGATTAGCTATTTTTAGCTAATCATCTGCTACTGAGCACTAAACAATGATTTTTTTATAAATAAATGCGCCATGTTTTACAATCTCCAGTTATAAATCATTATCATCATTACCACCATCATCGTTATCATCATTTTTATTATCAAAATTTTGTTTTCGAAAATCGCTGAACTCTTTGATACAAAAGTAGAATATTATTGGATTATAAATCTGAATATATATATATATATATATATATATATATATATATATATATATATATATATATATATATATATATATATATATATGTATACCCATTAAAATCCAATTTATCAAATCCACTAAATTTCTCTCATCAGATTTAAAAATCTATTCAAAAAGTTTTGATAACTAATAATTGCTCTAAAATATATAAAAAACATTTGAACAGATTATTTCTAGATCAAAACGATATTTTAGTTTAGAACTTTGTTAAACAGCTATAAACAAACTGAGATAAAGTATAAATAAGAATTACAATTTTTTAACGTTTGAATATTGCTATTAAATAAAATTTAAATTTGAGACCTACGGTCTGCTTAATAACAAACTTTCCGGGCTTTACTCACAACAAACTTTGCAGTAACTTTATCGTAGCACAGAGTTTTATTTGGATGGAAATAACTAAAGATTGGCGAGTTGGACTAGCTTTGTTCTAGATCTTAGCGCTGTCTTGATTCGACCAAACTTACTAAAAGACCGCTACCTTGATTGATGAAAACAGGAATCGTGTTGAAAATGTGAAGTAAAATATTTTTTGATTCAAAGAGGCAGAAGACTTTTCAAGTAAATTCCATTCAACAGCTTCATTGAAGTAAACAATTTTTTACAAAAAAGGTTTACATTCTTTTAAGTAAGATAAGGTTTTTTTGGTGGCCTATAATTAGGGGTGAGCAAAACCCCTAGTTAAAACTTTCAATTTGAAAGTTTTAACTAGGAGTGAGCAAAACTAGGTATTTGGTCCGGTTTGTTGAAATCCGAATCCAATTTTAACAAACCAGACCAGATATCCAATGTTGCTCACCCCTACTTATAACTCAACCTAATTTCGAAATTTCGAAAAGCATTGATTCTGACGATTTTAATTTTTAACCAACAAAAGTTGATTTTTCTACTTACACCTAATTAAAACCTGTGTTACTAACTTGACCTATTGTATTTTTGACCAACTGAGTTTTCAACCTACTGAATTTTCAACCTACTTTACTTTCAACCGACTCTTTTTCCGATCAACTTTATATCTACGTATTTTCCGGTATGTATTTTGTATATATTTTTAAAGATTTGAGTGCCGGCCGTGGCACATCCAGATGCGGTTGTTCTCACTCGCTACAAAGGAAGAGGGTGGGGGAGGGGGGTAAAAAAAAGGATGAAATTTTATCTAACGTATTTTTTCACATTATGATAAAGCCTTTTATTATAATAGCGATATGCTCTACGCTGATATAATATAATGTAGAATTCCTCATAATATATAATATATTATTAATGTACTACTAATATAATAATGTACTAAGGGTGAACTGAATATGGAATTATACTGTACTGCATAAACAAAGTAAAAAACTATTATACTTAAAAAACTATCATACTTTTACTACTATAAAGTTATACTGTACTGCATAAATTTTAAGTTGTACTGCATAAATTATACTGTACTGCATAAATTATACTGTACTGCATAAATTTATAACTGTTAAACTGTTATTTATTGCTGCGCTATTGCGTATGTTTATACTATTAGTAATAAAAGCGTTACGATTGTTTAAATCATTTTTTTTAATATAATTTAAAAGAACTCATTTTAAAAATAAGATTTTTATATAATTATTGTTAAAAGTATTATATTATCTTTTCAACGGTGTATTTGAAGTGGATTTTTTTTGAATCAATTTATTCTTTATGTGCCCATATTATGCCCAAATATGGACATTTCCGTGACCATTAGGAAATATATCTAGAGTGAGCCAAAAAAAAAAAAAAACAATGGATTGGGTTTTTTTTTGGAGCTACTTTTGATATATTTTTTAATAACTGTAGGAAAGAGCTTTATTGTACTTTTTTTTATCGGTTTAAATGTTTTTTACCCTATCCCTCCACTGTATTAGTTTGTATAAAAAAATTATAAACGCTAGTAAAAAACGTTAAAAACATAGACTAATAGGTTAAAATAAATATCTACTACAATCGGTTGAAAAATAATTTATATCAGATCGGTTGAAAATGAAAATTTACATAAAAGGTCGGGAAAAAAATCGGTTAAAAATAAAAACGTCATAGGGTAGATTAGGGTAATATGAGCACCTTAAGCGAAAATTTAAATATTTTCATAAATAATTATGCTGGATTAAAATTTTTTGCGAATAAACAATTTTTAGGGATCCCTATTCATGATCCACATAGATATTTGTGCGCCCGAAATTTTTTCTTAAGAACACAGAGGATTTAAAAAAGTACCAAAAGTGTTCATATTACCAAGACCACTTGGTAATATGAGCACTTTAAATTAGCTCAAAAAATAACATTAATTAAGCAAAAAAAAAATTACTAATCTAACAATAAAAACTAATTTTTGAAATATTATGATTCGTTATTAATAAAACTTATCATTAAAAAATCAAATTTTGAACCACCTTTTATTAAAACAATACTACTACGTTTTCCGCAAAAACAAAAACAAAAAATTTTGTTCGTTTATTTTTCAATTTTATTAACTCAAACTTTTGAACGATAAAAATTCAGAATTTTTGAATTCAAATTACAGAAAAATATTTAGTAATGTTAAAATATTAAAAATTTTTACTATGTTTTGTTTTTATTTAAAAAGCAATTAAAACCACTGCTATTTCAGGACTTAAAACTAGTTAATTTTAATGAAAAACACTGGGTTATTTGAGCATGCTCATATAATACAAAAACGCCATCTTTTAATAAAGTAAAACTAAATGTTTTTATGCATTGTTTTTTGAACAAAAATGGATTGGATTTTTACGCAAAAAATTTAACTAAACCCAGCCAAAATAGTTCTTCGTTTCCACAGAAGAACTGCCAGCACGATTAAGGTTATAAACGCTGCGTTGCATGTAGAGAGCTTGAGGACTCTTTTAAGAAATTATTACTTGTATATTCTTTTGTCCACATTCGGCTAATGATGTATTTTTAACATAGTGAACTGCTGACATCTAGCAAGTTGGAAGCTAACCGGGTAACCAATCAACTTAAATTTAAAATAAGTAGCTTGACAAAAAAAAGTCATCGTTACCTTATTGATCTATTTAACAAAAACTTAAACAAAACAAAGAAATTTAAGTTTCTGTTAAATAAATAGTTATTAAACAGGGCAAGTTTTTTCCTTTTTTAACTATGATTTTTCTTTATTTATTGTATTGCTATTGATATTATTTACTTGAATAGATATCGATGCTTAAAACTTACATTGTTTTTTGTTTTCATTTTATAATAATTATTTAGCGTCGTATTTAGTAACTATTTTTATAATACTGTCCAAATTTTGTATATAACATGTGTAGGTAAACCATATGGATATTGCATAATGTCGCCAAAATCAAAATTTTAGCAATAATGTAAATTATTTAGATTAGGATTAGAAATATATTTAATGGTTGCACTGATTCTTTTTTAATTAATACACTTCATACTTTAGTAAATATACTAAATAATTATATATTTTAGCTTTAATACACGATCGACAACAGTACAAAAAATAAAAAGTAAAAAAAAATCTATTATCTATTTATTTTGTATTTTAATTCAATATTTAATTTAGATTTGTAATTGATCAAAAATGTCTGATAAAGAAGGTCTCCTTACAAATATTGAAATGTCAGGAAGAAAAGAAATGACATCAAATGATTTATATTTTGAAGATGGAATAAGAACTATTGATTATATTTTGGCTTATGAGGTAGCTGAAGATAAAAATAATTTATCAGAACAAAAAAAAAAAGATGAAAGAAATATGTTCTTGGATAACCTAAAAGCAGAAGGGTTAGAAATTGAAGAAACAAGTTCCCTTAAAAACAAGGTTAAATTATTTTTTTTAAACGCTTGTAAATACGTTTATATGTTTGTAGTTGCTAACTTTGCTTTGTTAACTATGTGTTTTACATGAAAATAAAACACATAAGTGTTTTACTTACCATAATGCCTTTATCGTACATAAAAAAAAAACAGTTTATAAAAAAGTTATTATAAAGTAATTTTGATAGGCACACAATATTATTTTTAAGCAAAAACAAAAATTTATTCATTATTTATAAAAACTCTTAAAAAGGTTTTCTGTTTTAAAACTATTGTTAAATGCTGTAAAATCTTAATTAAAAAATGGGCACATTTAATATGATAACAATAATTTACTAATAATAACTCCAGCACTGTTACATTTAATATGATAACAATAATTTACTAATACTAACTCCAGCACTGTTAGCAATTTTCTATAATTGGAATATTTTAATAATTAACATCAGCAGAAATATCTACAAAAATATTTTTCATCAGGATTGTTACACTAGCAACAAAATCTCTAAGAAAACAGATATTGACTTAAATTTCAATGAGTTATATAATAATCAAAATATTGTTTTTCTTTCTCAAAATATACTTCAGTGAACCGGTTGTACCGGAGTGGGAGAAGGTATAAAACCCCACTAACATACAGCAAAGTTTTGAAGTATTTAAAAAGGAGCTGGACACTATAAATGCTGAAAGTGAGGAATAAAAAGAATAACAATCCTAAGTGAAACATGCAAATTTTATTGGTGCTAAACAGTGACGTGGTTAGTGGGTCTGTGGCCCCTCCAAAAACTCTCATTAGAGCCCTAATTTCTAAAAAAATTTTCACTTCGTAAAAAAAGGACCCTAAATTTTGCTCGACTCTCGTGCCAACTTTAAAAAAAATATTAGTTGATTTACTCGACAGTCGAATTATTTAATAGTCGTAACAACAGTAATAATTATGTCCTCATAAAGGACGTTTTTTAATTTTATGAATAGCTGAATATACAAATTTTGTTGCCGTAGCAATTTACATAACTTTTAAAGTTAAGTATCTTTAAGTATCTTATAATCGTTCAGTTAAGCAGCGTAAAATTATTTATTTGTTTTTTTGCGCTATTCACAAAAACGTCGCTAATGCAGTTTCTAATGTCTTCAATGTAATAGAAACTCGATGTAGTTAAGGTATTTTACAAGAAATTGCCGTTAGTCGATTATTAATTTAAACAATCAAAATATTTCCATAAAATAACTTGTCTGCAAAACAACTAGATTGTTCAAAAAAAAGCACTAAAGAACTTACTGAGGACAAAAAGCAATCTTTTAAAATTTATTTAAAATATAATATGCCAATCAAGATTTTATATGTTATTGTAATATAAAACAATTGTTGTATAATATGGAATCCTAATTTTAGCTTTCATTTCCAGACCAGTAAAAATTTCAAGTTCTTGAATGATTTTTTAGGTGAGGACTTTACTTAGTGCTGGAATTATTATAACCGGTAACAGTAAAAAGTCCCCCGGTGAAAAATCCCCGCGGAAAATATCCTCCCGAAAAAATCCCCTTGTGAAAATATTATCCCAGAAAAAATCTCCTTCGATTTTTTTTTTACATTGAAATGTATTATGAAGTCGATCGAGTAAATTACTGAATGTTTGTCATTAGTAGAAGAAAAACAAAAAACTTTACAATTTACGGTTGAAGACCTACGGAAAAGTAGGTCTTCAACCGTAATCTTTATCGATGAAAAAATTATATCTCTTAATAAAGATCTAAACAAAGTAATTAATAGCGAAATCGTAAACGTTTCAAATAAAACCGTTTACGTACAAGCAAATTTCGTTTCGCCATCCTTTGTGTAATGAAGCATAAAACTTATGTCATGAGCTAAAAGAAAAGATGAGAAGGTTTGAAGACAGAAATAGAATAAATAACATAAGAATTTATTGATTACGAGAAAATGAACGAGAAATTTGAGAAAATACTAAAAAAAACTTCAAAAAGTTTTAATGAACAACTTCAGCTAAAAAAATATAGTAATCGAAAGGGCACACAGAATTGGAAAAGCTTGTAATAAAATGGATACCCTTAGAACTGTTATACTTAAACTGTTAAATTATAAAGATAAAGAACTAATCTTGAAAAATGCTTAGAAGCTAAAAGGAAAAGGGATCTTTATAAACGAGGGCTTTTCAGAAGAAACAAATAAAATACGACGCAACATTATAGAGAAAATGAAGATTGCAAGAAACTCCGGAAATTATGCGCTCTTTTGCTTGTTAGGCTCATCTATGTTATTAATTGATCACTTCAAACTTCTAGTTGATCCCTTATTTTTAACTCTAAAAGTTCTGATGATTTTTTACTAATATTTTCACTTATAAAAATTATTTGAAATTATTTATTACTTTACTTATAAATAAAGTACTTAGAAGAGAAGAATTCTATTTCTTTCTCAAGTTTTTTTACTAAAATATGTATTGAAGAAAACTACTTGATTTTTTTTAACAGATTTAAGATTTAAAGTTAAAATATAAAAAGTGAAGTGTGACTTTTCTTTTTAATCTTTATAATTTATTTGAAGAAAGTTTTTTTTTTAATTAACCGAAAACAAAATTGATATCAAATGGTTGGCCTCTTCAAACTCCCTGGCCCTGCATCGGGTGCCTAGGCTGGATATCAGTAAAGACAGGGCAAGACATATAAGCCACTAAATTTGATTCCTCTATAGATAAAAAAATATCATTTTTCCAGCTTTCAAAGCTTTATTGAAGAGTAATTGGGAAAGATTATGCATGTCAAAACCTGAAATGTAAAAGCTGCTTTGAACGCAATCATATGGTTTTGTTTACCAAAATCTATATTTGTTGGCATAGAAGTGATAAAAACGTGCTCCTATTCAGCTGTAATGCATTTTAAAAATGACAGAAATGGAATCCTTGGCATCTTAGAAAATTTCAGATTGACATGACCAGTTTCGCACCAAATTGTAAAGAAACTGGATATTTCACTTATAAAACGCGTGACCAAAAAAGCTAATGACAATGTAAAAAAGCGAAGAAAGTCTATCGTATCAAAGCAGAAGAGCTACAGTGACATTTTAAAAGAAAATGAAGCCATAGAAGGCTTTTTAAAAGAAAATGAAGCCACAGAAGGCTTTTGAAAAGAAAATGAAGCCATAGAAGGCTTTTTAAAAGAAAATGAAGCCACAGAAGGCTTTTGAAAAGAAAATGAAGCCATAGAAGGCTTTTAAAAAAAAATGAAGCCATAAAAGGCTTTTTTGCTATAGCAAGATATTAGGATTTAAAGATTTATTTGTTGAGACTTTAAACTTTTGAGATGTTAAACTTTCATTTTTGTTTTTCTCAGCTTCGCATTTTATGCGTTTCTTAAAAACTTGAAATATTATAAGTTGATATTGAATACAGTATTTATTATCAAATTTTTTTAAAATAAGAAAAATAAAATACAAAAGCATTAGCGTATTCATATTCTGATAATATGAATACGCTAATTTAATATTATTATTATTAGTCGAGTTACGTCATTTTCTAGGCTTTTCTATTTTAAAGTGGTTTCTAGGCTTTTCTATACGCGGTTTTTTTTTTAATTTTATTTACTAACAACGCGTATTACGGGTTGCTTACTGCTAGTTTATATTATTATTCCAACCTTTTTTTAATGCTTTTAACTTTTCTGGTCTTTTTTTTACTTTGACATCATCTTTTTAAAGCATGTTTTTTAAACGCTTTGCATCTTTTAATCGAAATCCTAATGAGTTTTTTAAATCAAATTTTATACTAAGAAACTTAAAAACTCTTTTAAGACCGTATGTACCATCATTGAAATAAAGTGTTCCAGAATTAATACCTACTTCAAGCAAAGATCTTGTAACAAAAATATTTTTTGGACATCGAGACCATATTGTGTTATTAAGTCCTTCATTACAATTTTGTGTCTCTCCATGAATGCATTTTTTAAGAAGAGAAACATCAGATAATTCATCAAAAGCTTTCTTTATAACATCATAAATCCACAGAGGAATATTTACTTTAGGCTTGTAACTATCAACTCCTTCTTCACAGTTCTTCAACCTACATCAACTATTTAATCCTCTAGGATATAGTATATGACGCCGCATTTTGTCTGGAAAATTAGTACAATGATTTAGAACAGCTCTTATACCTTTTTTCATTTGGTATACTTTTTCATCATCGTATAAACTTTTATTGTTCGCAGTTTCTCTTATCACCATACCAAAATAGTTTGCTTTGAATTACTTTTATAAAGCTCATTTGAAGTGTATCTGTTAAACTCATATTTACATTTTTTGCAACTAATAATTAATTTGTAAGAAAACCCCATTCTAAGTTTAGAGTTATCATTAATAAACATGTTACTCTCACAATTTGGACATTTACAATTTGGACAATGATATCTTTCAGAATTTTAAAGTTAAAAAGAATGTAGTAATTGTTTTCACTGTATTTTTTCTGTATTTGGGCTAAACTTGAGCTTTTTAGAACTTGAACAAGTTGGTTGAGGTAGTCTTTGACTCTTGTGTTGAGCACTATTTTTCGAAAATCCATTAAATCTTCTTTTTCTCTTTCTTTATTGTTTTTTTTATTTTCCATCGCTATTTATATATATGTATATAATATATATGTAGATAAATACTATCTTTAGCTGCACGTCTATACAAACAAAGCTTGTTGTTGAAATGAAATACAAACAAGGCTTGTTGTATGAAATGCTACTTGACTTATAAATAATAGGCCGGGTGAATAAAAATAAGCAATTGCTTTTACTCAGTAATTGGTTAGCTTTACGTGAAAAAAAAAACAGCAGTTTTGCTCAAATTTTTATATACGTAAAATTAAGCAATTTACTCAGTAATTGTTCAGCTTTACGTAAATAAAAACTTATGGAAAATTTCTTAAGCTTTCATTCACGTAAAGCTGACCAATTACTGAGTAAAAGCAATTGCTCATTTTTATTCACCCGGCCTAATACAAACAAAGCTTATTGTATAAAATGCTACTTGACTTATAAATAATTTGGCATAAGGACTTTAAGTAACCACTTTCAAACCAAGCTGGCATAATAAATCACAATATGTTTAAATTTTAATGAAGTTGATCATAAAGAAAAACTAGTTAATAAAGACTTTACAAAAAAAATTTTTTGTTGCTATGGTCGTTGCTAATGACGCTTTTTTATTCTAACCAACAATCTATCCAAAATAGATTAATTTTCGAAATGAGTTAGATAAAATTAGTTTGACCATAGTTAAAATGGATCATTAAAGAATTATATCAGTTAAATATCAAAAAATGCATTTTTTAATAAAAAAAACTTTTTTGTGGTTGACCACCCTAACCGTCAGAATTTTTATTAATTAATCTAAATACTGATTTATAAACCTAAACGTTTCAAAAATTTCCCGCAAAAATATTGAAAACCAATAGCTTCGTCCAAAAAAGTCAATAATTTTTTTAATATTCTGATTTAGGTAAAGTGCTTATACATTTTATATTTTATAAGTTAAAAGTTTGCTTTGCTGATAATAAGTTGAAAGTTGTTTGAAAGTTATTTTGGGAGTTGTTGCGGTGCTGCGACCTACTTCCTTTCGTTGTTGCTATCCCCCTTCTTCGCACCGGCATTGCTTGAAAACCGCAAATCAAGAGTCTGGATTGGTTTGCAGTAGTAATAAAAAAAAAACAAATATTTGCAAAATTTTCATTTTTATTTTTTATTCTTCCCAAAAATGGGACCCTTAAAACTTGAGAAAATGTGGGGCCCCGGTGCGTTGCAACCTTTGCACCCCCCTAAGGACCGGCCCTGCGAAGATAGATTTGTTAATGAAAAATATTGAGAGACTAATAATATCTAAGCTGGAAGATCAGAAGCAAAACATTTTAAAAGAAACTGAAATAAGTTTTTAAAAAACAAGAACTTTTGCAAAAATAATGAACTCCAACATAAAAATAATAAGAGGCAGACTAGATAAACTTGAGAATGAACTTAGTTTTAATAAATCCCGAGTTGAAATACTAGAAAAAGTTACTAGCGACATTTAAAATAGTATTAACTTCCAAGAGGAAAACATCAAGGAAATGCTTTCTCAAATAAATTTAAAGACAATGAAGAAATAAATACTTTAAAAATATATATATAGATCTAGAAAATAGATCTCACCGCAATAATTTAAGAGTTGATGGTGTTGCAGAACTACCGTCTGAAACGTGGGATGACTGTTCAAGAGCAATTAAAAAGATTTTTAAGAACCAGCTTGGAATTGCCGATGATATAATGGTTGAGCGAGTCCATCGAATAGGAAGAGTTAAAGACAAGCTACCAAAAACTATTGTCTTAAACTCCTAAATTATAATGATAAATGCAAAATTTTAACATCTGTGAAAAAACTTAAAGGCACTGGAGTTTTTATCAATAAAAATTATGCGAAAGAAACCTTTGAACATCGTAAAAAACTGTGGGAAGAAGTTAAAAGGCATCGTAAAGAGGTTAAGTATGCAGTAATCAAATTTGATAAAAGTTTTGTTAAATATATGCATAATTAAAATAACATTGTCGCAGAATTAAAAGGAGATTTTAACTCTAACTGGAATGGCTAAAATTAGCGATTTTAGGCACCAAGCTTTTAATTTTTCAGAAATGAAAACTTTAATGTAGAAAAAGATCCTAATTATTACTAAATGTAGAAAAAGATCCTAATTATTCTCATGATTTAAATAACGATTGCTTTTACTAATATCCTAGTGAAATAGAAGGATCTCTTTTTAATTTCAATAATGGCGAACAAATTAAAATCCCTCATGTAAGGAAAAGTTAAAACCCAGACTGTTGAACAATACGGGTTCAAATCCCGCCACCGCCAACTCAGCGCTTGAGTAGTACTTCGGTACGCAAAAATGTTGGTCAATAACGGACGCTACTTTGGATTAGTCTTAATGACTATTTGTGGCTGTTCCTATGCTAAGCCAACAATATCTTCGGATATAAGAACATTGTATAGAAAAATATAGCATGAAAACTCAAATAAATAAATTAAAAAAAAAAAGTAAATATCAGAAGCATAAGTCACAACTTTAAAAAGCTCCTTTACTTATTAGAAGAAACTAAAAATGTTTTCATTATTATTTGTTTTACTGAAACTTGGATAAACACAAACGATTTAAGTAACAACGCAAATTTTTATCTTCTCTGTTTTGACTATCTCAAGAGAGACATAAATAAACGCGGTGGCGGAGTTCTTACTTACGTGAAGGAAACCATTGCGTATTACGTTAGGAATGATTTACAGTAAGGCGATAAAAAAATTTTAATTATTGAAATCTTAAACAATGAATCTAAAAATGTATTATTAAGCTGCCGTTAAAGACCACATGACAGTCTGAGTGAGAATCTGAGCACGTTTTGTGAGCAAAATGTTATCAAAATAGGCATTAAACGAAAAAAAAAAAGTTATTATTGGCGATCTAAACATGAATTTTTTAAACTGCGAGAATGACTGAAAGATAGAAAATTTTGTATGATTTAATATTTGAAATAGGAACACTTCCCCTAATTAATCGTCCAACAAGAGTATCAGCAAACTCAGCAACTCTCATTGATAACATTATTACAACTGATGTCTTCAATAACAATAACCAAAAAGGTATATTGAAAACAGATATAACCGATCATCTCCCAATATTTCTATCCTTCAACTCAAATTCTAAAATTAAAAATTAAAACTAATAATAAAATAAGTAAACGCAGATATAATATAAACAATATTGAACAGTTTAAAAAACAATTATCACTGCTTCATTGGAATCTTATAAACTTTAATGACGACGCAAATAAAATTTATGGGAATTATTTTAAAACATTTTATTCTGTCTATGAAGCCAATTTCCCACCTGTCAAAAAACAATAAATAAAAAAAGCTTAAATGATACTTGGATAAGGATCATTTAAACTAAGGGTTTTTAAAAATCATCTATGTTAGTTATCTAAGATCAAACTACAGCTATATATAAAACAAAAACACTTTTAAACAAAAAAGATTTACCTACTTCTTTGCATCTATATACAATATAGATGCAAAGAAGTAGGTAAATCAAAATTAAAATTAGGCAAAACAATTTTGTTCCAAAGATGGGTTACACAATAATCAATGCAAAATTTATTAAAATTTGTTCGACAAAAAAGCTCATATATAAGGTTGTTATTTCTTAGAGAGTATTAATTGGTAGGCTTCAAGGTAATTAAATCATTACAAACGGCAGGAGAATGATTGTTTTTACATATATATAGAATGCATAAAATATTAAAAATATTCAGCCAGTAAATATTAAGTAGACTCATTTTAGAAAAAAGTTGCTTAGAATGAGAAAAAACGATCAGCAAAATTAATTACACGTATTGCATGTTTCTGACGGCGATAGAGAGATTGTAACTAACTTTTTTCAGTGCTTACCCAAGCAATATTTGCATAATTCATATAGCTATGAATGAATGCATAATAAAGTTGGATAGAATTTTTTTATTTATATAGATTCTAGTCTTATAAAGAATTTCAATATTTTTTGAAGTTTTAGTACTAACATAATCAATATGTTGCTTTTTATTTTAATGTGGGCAATAAAAATATTAGGTAGAGTTGGGGGTAAATAACGTCTTTTAATTATCAAATGAAAAAGAATCCATTTTGTTTTTTTAATATTTAGGGTAAGTTGATTGCATTTGAACCAGCTAGAAATTATTTTGAGTTCTTTATTCATAGTAGTGAAGAGTTTATTAATATTGTTTACAGATAAAAATAAATTAGTATCATCCGCAAACGTAATACTTAAAAGATTAGAAGCTTTATGCAAATCATTAATGTATATTAGAAAAAGAAGTGGCCTCAAAATTGATCTTTGAGGAACACCACATTAAATATCTAACATATTTTTTTGATAAAGATCGTTAAAAGAAACAAATTTTTTCAGTTTGTTAAATAACTTTTAAACCATTTCAAAATTTACACCATCTACTCCATAATATTCAAGTTTAGGAATCAAAATGCCATGATTTACTGAATCAAATGCTTTTGATAAAATCAAAAAAAAAAACCTAAAGTAAATTGTGAATTTTTGAAAAAGTTAGAGATTTCACGGACGAATTGGATGATTGCATGCTCAGTAAAGCTATTTTATTAATAACCAAAACAATTTTTATAAAAGAAATACTTCTCCTTAAAATAAGTATATAATCTATTGTAAATAATTTTTTCTAAGATTTTTGAAAATGTTGATAAAATAGAGATAGGTCGGTAGTTACATATATCAGTTATGTCTCCTTCATTGTATATTGGGATTTTCTTTTTAACTATTTATTTAAGCTATTTTTAACTTATCAGGAAAAACTCCTTGTTGTATTGACGCTCTGAAAACTTTAAAGAGAATATCTTTTAATTATTCAAATCATTCTAAGACTATGTTTCTATTTATTTCATCTGCTCCAAGGGCTTTTTTTTTTTTTAATAGATTTAAACGACACTTCAAACTCCTCAAATGATAGCTCAGAAGATAAATTATTGGAGCCAATGCAATCATTCATCGGTGTTAAAAAGTTATTGAGCACAACTTAGCTGTTAGGAGTTTTATTTGCTAGGACAGAACCGATATCAACAAAGAATTTTTTAAAGTCATGAGCTATTAATCTAAGTTCAAAAACATCTTTGTTATCCACTCTAATCACCTTCGGAAGGGAGTTCTATGTCTTTCCCCATGCCTCTTAAGGTGAGTGGAAACTCACCTTAAGAGGCATGGGGAAAGACATAGATCGGGTCCATATAGGTAGCAAAAAATTTAACAAAAATACGTAAAGGCGAGTTTCCACTCATCCGTTTTTTCACGGAAACGGGAAAGAGAAGGGAAAAAAAATCACGTGCATGCGTATTATAAGTTTTAATTTGTCCGAAGTAAAACTACGCATGCTCACGTGATTATTTTTCCCTTTCCTATCTCGTTCCCGTGAAAAAACGGATGAGTGGACGCAGTTAACAACTGTTTTACCGTCTAAAAAAACTTACACTGGGTAACAAAAAAAAAACTTTTTTTTTGTATCTTTAGCAATTTTATTCAAATTATACAAATTTTGGGCTGAGAAAAAAGAATATGACAACGAAATTTTTTTATTAGCTCTAGTTTCTGACTGAGATACACAATACCCCCTCCCCCTCCCCCACACATAAAAAGTTGTGGGGGTGAGGGGGAAGAAATCGATGTTTGAGTGGAGGAAATAAATCTTGAGGGATATGTTAAGGTGAGTTTCCACTCATCTGTTTTTCTACGGGAAAGGAAAGGGAACGGAAAAATAATCACGTGAGCATGCGCAGTTTTCTTTCGGACAAATAAAAACTCTTATTACGCATGCTCACGTGATAATTTTTTCGTTCCCGTTGAAAAACGGATGAGTGGAAAGTCCAAGTTGTCAGTCTTCTGTTTAGCAAGCGCTTTCGCGCTCAAATCTTTTCGCGCTCGCCAACATGCCCGCTAATACTTTGGCGAGCGCATAAAAAGGGACTAGCCAAAAAAAAGTAAAAGCGTTTTATTTTAAATTACAAAAAAACTTTTTTGTTCATTTGCTTAACTTTTTATTACCTTTATTTCCCAAGTTTCTTTTTTTTTTCCCTTTAAAACTTTGTCAAATGCAGGATCCTTCATAAGTTGACGTATTTGTAGCCCAACAAAAATACCCTCTTTAACTTTGGCATCACTTATCTTTGGAAATTTGTTTCTTAAAGACTTAAAAGCCTGTCCTTTTTTGTTCTTACCTTTGATAAAAGTTTTCATCAAACCTAACTTGATATGTAATGGTGGAAGAAGAACATCTTTTGAATTCACGAGTGGGTCAGCAATAACATTTTTTTTTATCTGTGTTGAAATTTCTTGCAGGCTAGTCTTCTTTTATATGTGAACTTCTGTCTCTACTCTCCCACATACACAAAAGGCAGCAGTATTTAGTATAGCCTAATTGCATTTTTAAATGTAAAGCAATGACTTTTAGATAACCACAAATTTTCTATTTGTGTTCATTGTAAATAATTGAGTTGAGGAGAACTTTCATGTTTATATAAGTCTCTTTCATGTGAACTGCATGGCCAATAGGAATAGAAGGAAGACTGTTTCCATTGTGCAGTAATACAGCTTTCAAGCTAAGCTAAAATTAGTTTATGAATAATCTCTATTCAGTTAGATCATAGTTCAAATTAAGACAATACATTAATCCAAAGACATCAATGCCAACAACAGGATTATTTTTCTTCTCAAAAAAAAAGCAGATTTTGCTACCGTTTTCTGTAAAACCTTGACATCAAATTGAAGTGGATACTATTGCTTTAGTCTTGACACTAGAAGTTCTACCTTTTCCTTTGACAAGTCCAGATCTTGTATAATTTAACTTAATTCTGCTTGACTCAATCTGTGCGGCAAAGATCTTTTTTTATTTTCCAACCATTCTTGTAGTGTAACCGAACAAGAGCTACAACAATAACATATATGTAGAGTCCATGACTTGTCCTGGTCCCCTATCTTCATATTGAGGGAATACAGGTAAACAAGAGGTGTCATGGTTCTTTTCTGCGAGTAAAGTGTTATTTCACCACAAATGTAGCGAAAATTGTCCACTAAATTTACACACTTCATTGGCATATAGATTTGTCAAATATTACACTAGTAAATGAAAAAAAAATACAAAGAATATATTAGACCAGAACTCTAGCTAATGCACATAACTAATATCATAAGTTTTGAACATAAATAAAAGATTGGTAGTCAAAAATAAAATTTTTTTTTTCCAAAATATCAAAATTTATATACTTAAGAGAAAATTTTTGCTTTTATTTTTTAAACTAGAGCTAATATGTAATTTTTAATGTCATTTTTGAATTCAGCAGGTGGAAATGCGTAAGAAATAACTAATTTTGGTTCCGATACAAAATCACTGTTGGGCAGTGTTATTAATGTTACATTGGTATCAATAACTTAATAATATGTTATTTAGACATATAAAACACGTTTTGTGATGGTTTGTTAAAATAGCAGATGCAAAGTGAGCATAAAAAAAGTGTAAATAAAAACAAATTCACAAAAACCAATACTTTCCACAATAAGCATTTATTTTGTTGGAAGTCAACCTGTACAAGATATCTAAAGCTTTAAACTGAATTTATTTAGTTAATAAAAAACATGGTTTTAACCTTGTTTATTTTTTAATTGATTGGATTATAAATTTTATCGTGTTTTTAAGGAACACACACACACAAAAAAAAGAAAACAGTTCATAAAGCTTGATACTTTTCTCTCACCAAAAAATACAGTCACTTACAAATTAAAAAATTACAAATACCCCATTATGTTCCGTTTAATATAAATAAACCATTTTGGTTCTATGGTTAGCATGCAAGCTTTTTTGTATAAGTATCTTTATAAAAAAAATTAATTGAAAAAACAGGATTAAATAAATATTTCTGGCTAAAAGTGCTCCAAATTTAGGAAACTTCAGGCTAAAAAAAAATGTGTTTGTTATTTAAAAAACGTGTTCAATTTAAAAGTTATTGCATAAAGAACTTTTTTTTCTATGTTGTAACTTTAGCATCAATACAGTAAGAGTGATTTAAGTACATTTCTACTCACTAAGATATTTTATAACGGCTCATTTTTTAACAACTGGAGTTGAATAGTCATTTTATATTCAATATAATATATTAAATATGATGCATTTTACACGGGATATTTTTTTTACTTATGTTGTAATTAATATTAAGTGTTTAAAGTCTACATAATTCAAAAAGCAATATGTATAGACAAGATAACATTACTATTTGTTTTTTACTAATATATTGTATTTATTGTAATATTGTATTTTTGAGGTTCTGAAACCTGAAATTGTATTCTTTTATGATTGAATCTATAAGCATACACTCACAGAATAATCTCTTCTTACAGTTATAATCTCTCGCTACATTTTCGAAATTCAAAAAAATCTAATTAATTTTTTATTAAATAAATATTTTTACTAATTCCTTGCTCCTTTACTACTATCCATCTCAAATCTTTACTTGCTACAATACTGGTTTAATACTACTAAAACATGTTTTTTTTTCTTTCTTCAAATTAATATTGCTCTATTTATTACCATTCTATTTAAACTCTCATCATTATAAGTATTGCTATTTTTGTTATTATTATTATTATTATTATTATTAATATAATCAATATACCAAGTATATTATTAATAACTGTAGTTTTATTAATACAGCTATATATGTATATATATATATATATATATATATATACATATATATATATATATATATATATATATATATTATATATATATATATATATATATATATATATATATATATATATATATATATATATATATATATATATATTGTGTAACTGTATATTATTATAATATATGTATATTCAATAAAATCAAATTTAAATGAAGATGCATTTTTTTCTATACTTTTCAAACGTTCATTTTTATTACCATTATTTATTTCTAAATATTTATAAATAAATCTGAAATTTAAATAGAGTTCATTAGATTGATTTAAGTAAACATATTATACTCAAAAGCAAGTTTTACCTGACTAACAAAAATCAAGAATATGTTTTTCACAAGACAACCTTGTCTACTTAACTGTTTTGAAAATGCTGGGTTTATTTTTATTACAAGTAATGTATTCATTTTTGTTTTTATGACTGTTTTAAGGTTTTTGTTATATTTTTTGTTTTAATTTTATGAATGTTCTATAGCAGTATATCTTAAATCATTTTATTAAGGGTTTACTTCTTTAAATACAGATAAAAGAGGAATACGGCACATTTCGTGGAAAAAAAGAGGTATTTATTCTGTTTGATTTTTTTTCATATTTTGCTATTTTTTATGTTGTTATATATAACCTTCTGAATTAACTTATAATACATGTGTCAATTTATAAGGTGTTAAATATATTTTGTTTGGTTATTTTAATTTTTTTTGAAATAAAAATTGTTTTATGTTAAAGTGACTAGATTTTGACTGAGTTTAGTAAGGAGTTCAAAGTTGTAATTTACTTGCAATAAATTACAACTTTGAACTAAGATGCTTTTTTCTTCAATAAAAGCTACTATAATTACAGACCACAGAAATGCCAAGTATTCTAGAATACTATAGATATAGCATTCTAGAATGCTATAGATATAGCATTCCACAATGAAGTTTAAGTATGTTATATGAATAAATGATTTTTCTTAACCAAGATAGATAAGTTAGATAAATAGCAAGCCTTTTAACTGTTAATCAGTTTTTTTGATGATATAAAGGACTCATTAAATGTTCAAGGTGAGTTTATTGAAATGTTTTTAAATCTAGTGTTATTTTATTATATAAAACACATTAAAAGGAACCATCAGAAATTTTCAAAAGTTTTGTTTTTAGAGCCACCATAGGATAATATATTTTTCTAATTTGCAGATTTTTTTAAAAGGCAAAATAGATACCTACTTGCTTTTTCCATTTAATATTTTGTCCAATTTTAAATTCAAAATTTAATAACAAGTTTATTTTTTCTTTATTTCTCCAGAGTGACCATAGACTACTTTATTACTGTCAATGTACTTTATTACTTTCTTTATTAATCTTTATTAAGTTTAAAACCTAATAACTAAATATGAATTTATGAAATTACCATGGTGCATGTATAAATATATACACACACCTATAGTAAAGGCGTTAAGTATACAGTTTGTGGTAAAAAACAGCTCGTAGCTTGTCTATGTTTTTAAACTGACAGCATTAAGGTTAGGTTATAACAAAATGCAATAATTTAAAACTAAATAAGTTAAATGTTTTTTTAAAAAACCACAAAAAGGAAAATTAAAAGACTAGAACGTTTTTAAAAATATTCTAAATGTTTTTATTTGATTTTTTGAAAATAAAAGCATTCTGAATGTTTATGATTTTATTTTTTTACTGTATAATATGCACGGAGTGTTTCTAAATTGACAATCTTATAGCCTGCTGCCACAAGGCAGTGCTGCTACATCAGCAATCTTATAGCCTGACTCTCAACAGAGTGCAGCTACATAAACTGAGGGTTTGGTTAGGGCAGGCAGTCTACCAAATGATAATAAAAAAAAAACTTTTTCTGGTCTTCAAAATAGTTAAAAAAAAAAAAAAAAGTAGTTTTGAAAACCTAAAACTGAAAAAATCTAAAACTAAAGGTATATATATATATATATATATGTATATATATATATATATATATATATATATATATATATATATATATATATATATATATATATATATATATATATATATATATATATATATATATATATATATATTATATATATATATATATATATATATATATATACACACATCTATTAGGGTTATGGCTCAAATCAATGAAAATTTGAACAAAAGCAATTAAAAAACTATAACAGGATTTTTTTTTGTTAAAAAAAGGTCATCTACAAACCAAAAACTTGAATTTACCATATATACCATATGGATGAAATTTCAAAAAATTTTATGATTTTTTTTTATTTAAATTTTTTCGATTAGAAAGTTATTATGAAGGTTTTAAGCATTTAACAGTTTAATGTTTCATCGTGACACTCTAGATTACAAATGAATATAAAATTACAAACTTAAATAACAATTCTACAAGTACGAAAAGCTACTATATATTTGGAAAAGTTGTTGTTTAGTATTCAGCTTAATTAAAAAGTAATAAACAATTCTTGTGCTTTTTTAAACAAAATAAATCTAAGCTGGAGGTTTTCTTTTTTTTTTACAGATGTCAATAAGGTCTTGAAGACTTAATTGCTCTTTCTGCTCACTGATTTGTTCTGGGAATTTCCAGTCTCAATAGTTTCTGATTCCAAAACTTTTTCACTGAGTTTAACACTTTTTTGTGACTGTGCAAACTGCTACATAACTTCCAATAATCAGCAGTGTTTTACATTTGGTCAGTAAACCAATGGTTCATCCATCTGTAAGATATGAATTTACAAATGTCAAGTATGTCTCTTCTTTTTGGTTAAAGTATAATTGCTAAAAGAGCCAGGAATTCCATCTTGCATTATTTAATTTAGGTATTTTCAGAAATTTTAATACTGTAATAATAAGTAATACTGCAGGTTTTTACAAAACATTATGAAATAAAATAGAAATTTCATATCATAATGCCATTCTGCTGTTTCAGCAATTACTTCTTCACCATTTTTAAAATTCTTCCTTAGATGTTTGTAGTTCTTTTCATATTAAGGGATAAACAGATATTCAATATTGGGTGACATGTTGTTTCCTCCAAATTCTTTATCCATTACTACGCAAAGGTCAAGAACATGATATTGACAACCAATTAAATTGTGGTTATTCCAGTTTCTTTTCAGTAAAACGTCTTTGTAACTGACTGACAATCCCATTCTTTCTTTCAGTGTTTACATCTGTAGTGTCCACTACAATCATCTTTATACTCTTTCATAAATTTTATTCATTGAGAATAGCTGTTATACCTTAAACAATAGTATCTGATTTTTCATTTGGTAGATCAGGTGTTTGTTACTTAACTTCTCTTTTTTTATTCTTCAACACTTGATATTCTTGTTGACTAATACGTTCACCATCAAATGACAGTGACCAGCTTTTAAATGTTGTGCTTTCTTCATTTCTTCTTTGAGTTTAACAGCTTTTTTAATAATTGATCTAAATATACCAGATTGTGAAGGTATCTGAATGTTAATCCCATCTTGAAGTAACTGTAGACAAATCGTTACTACTTTTCTAGTTGATAACTTTGAAGGTATTACTAATTTAATTATAGTTTTAGATTTGCTGTAATTCTTTTAAACTGTTCTTCTGAGCCTTTAGGCTCTTGATATTCTGCCTCAGATTCAGATTCAGAAGTTGACGTTGTTGCGTTCTCCGTTACTGTTTTTGAATTTTTATACCAACCTGTCCTTTGCTTTCAATCTGGCGATGATGCAATCTTTTGTCTGCAGAGCTATTCAATATCTTTTTTATTCAATATCTATGTCAAAAACTTCATTCAATGAATCATATTTTCTTTGTTTTAGACATTTATCTTGCGCCTTGAGCACTTGATCCAGTTTTGCCTGTAGGGCTTAAATTGATTAATGTGGAAAATTTTATTTTATTTTGCCATAAACTTTTTAATTCTTTCTCAATTTGTTTTATGCCTTTCTCAATTTGTTTTTGCTCAAAAGTAATGAAAATCCATTTTCATTACTTTTGAGCAAAATTAATATATATTTAATTTTAAAATTTAAATTGTTATATATTATTGCTGTAAATGTAGAAGTTGATTTTACATTTAAATGTTTATTTTATATTGTATAAAAAATATTATTTTAGGAAGATGTTATTCGCTTTATCAAAGTGCATGCACCATTTAATGTTTTATGTGAGTATGCTGAAAATCTAAAAATGAAGATGCCTATAAAAGATTATGACATATATATAAATGAATGGTACTATGGAAAGTTATATAGTATGATTAAAAGTATTGATCCATTTGTAATTCGTGATAAATACACAAGAGATGAGAAAAAATATTTTGTTAAAGTATTTGACCGAGATCAAATTTCAGAATTTATCTACAGTGATAAGCCAAATTTTTTTTCAACCATTAAGCGAAGAAGAATAGTATATTCCATCCTTGAAAAAGTAAAGTATGGTAAAGGAGAGTTAGATTTAGGTATAGATAATCTTCAAGCCAGGGGTATTTTTCTTGATATCTTTCCACTGCACAGAGGGCCTTTAAAAACAAATCCCAAAGATATCCCAATAAATGATCGCCAATATTTACAAGAAGACTGGGCTAGTATAAGACGTGTTTTTAAATATCAACCTATTGAAGCCATTCGAAATTATTTTGGTGAAAAAGTCGCACTTTATTTTGCATGGCTAGGATTTTACACATCTTTTCTTGTCCCAGCCTCAATTGTTGGACTTTTATGTTTTTTGTATGGTATTTTTTCTACATTTGATTCTCCTATTGTTAAAGAAGTTTGTAATCCACATAATGAGACAGATGGCACATATAAATTTTACATGTGTCCTTTGTGTGACAAACTTTGCTCATATTATTTGCTACATACACAAGGTTGTTTTTATTCCAAGATAACTCACTACTTTGACAATAATTCTACTCTGTTTTTTTCTGTATTTATGTCCTTGTGGGCTACTATATATTTAGAATTTTGGAAAAGAAAAGAAAAATCCCTAGCATATGAATGGCATACTATGGACTTTGAGGAGGATGAAGAACAGCCTAGACCTGAGTACCTTGCAAAAGTTACTCAACTCAGAAAAAATCCAGTTACTTTGAAAAAAGAACCATATATGCCAATATCTCAAAGATATTCGCGTATTTTTGGTGCATTTGGTGTTGCATTATTTTTTGTTATACTAGTGATCAGCGCTGTTTTTGGTGTTATTGTCTTTCGAGCTGCATTTTATATTTTCCTCATTCGGCAAAATAATCGAGCGATTCGAACTTATTCAAAGATGGTGGTATCAGCATCTGCTGCTTGTGTAAACTTGCTTGCCATCAATATGTTAAAGTTTGTTTATGAGCGCATAGCTGTTAAGTTAACTAATTGGGAAAATCCACGAACATTTACTGAGTATGAAGATAGTTTTACAATAAAGATGTTTTGCTTTCAGTTTGTAAACACATATGCTTCAATCTTTTATGTAGCTTTTTTTAAAAGCGAGTTTTTTGTTGGCAGCCCTGGAAATTATAACAGATTTACTAGTCAAAAATTTCGTTTTGATGGTTGTTCAGTTCAAGGATGTTTCCTTGAATTGACTATACAACTTGTAATCATTATGGTTGGTCAGCAAATAATTGGCAATGTTATGGAAATTGGTATTCCGTAAGCTTATTTTAAAATTTTTATATAACTTTTACAAATATATTTGAAAAGTTAAAAGAGATATAGCTATATATGTTTTGCACTTTAAAATCTTTTAAAATTTTAAAAATAATTTTGGTGCTCCTGTAACATATGTAATTTTGTTATTACTTTCCTAACCTTCACTTCTGTATGATGGGAAAGAGTTTTTCATAACAAAACAATATTTATTGAATATATTACTTGAAGTTTTTGTAGCAAATTATTTTATTTATACATAAAGTAGCTCCCCAGCTATTGTGGCCTTCTTGGCATTAATTAGTTAAATTATATATACCCCTAAAAAAATTTTTAATTCAGAAATTTAAACCAGTGTTTTTTATTATATAGAACACATTAAGAGGGAGGGAGCATATATTTTTAAAAAATGTTTTTTTTAGGACACCCTAATATATATATATATATATATATATATATATATATATATATATATATATATATATATATATATATATATATATATATATATATATATATATATATATATATATATATATATATATATATATTTATACATATTTATATATATATATATAAATATATATATATATATATATATATATATATATATATATATATATATATATATATATACACACATCATGTATACATATATATGTATATATACATATATATATATATATATATATATATATATATATATATATATATTATATATATATATATATATATATATATATATATATATATAAATGTATGTTTGTATATATAAATATATATATAAATATATATAATTATATATATTTATATATTATATATATATATATATATATATATATATATATTTATATATATATATGTATATATATTTATATATATATATATATATATATATATATATATATATATATATATATATATATATATATATATATATATATATATATATATATATATATATATATATATATATATATATATATATATATATATATATATATATATATATATATATTCATATATATATAGTCTTGGACAAAACATTTGCAGCCAACATCGAACAATGCTAAAAAGTGTTGCTAATTTTACATTTCTTCAAAATGAAACAAACTATACTACCACAGCAAACAGTTCGGGAGTCTGGATCCATAGCATACCATGACATGAGCAATCAGCTGACAGGTGACAGCACACAGGCAGAATTTCGTTGACAAGTGCCATTTTGCAGCGGACAAAACAAGTGCAACTTTTTTGGTTTGTTTCATTTTCTTAAGTCTAGTCCTTGTCAACGTCACGGAAGCTTTTTAATAATTAAAGGAAGTATCCAGAAGTTTCCAGAAGCATGCCAAAATTTCCAGAAGAAGCATCTAGAAGCATCCATAAGTATCTAGAAACATTCAGAAGCTTACAGAAGCATCGAAAAGTAGCGTCTAGAATCTTCCAGAACAGGTTCATTTTACTATATAAGAGACATGGTAACCGACATGTAGTTCAGTCAGTATATGGAAGTCAATCAGTCAGTATTATCAAGATCATCGAAGTGAGTTTTATCAAAGTGTTTTATCGAAGAACATCAATACAAGAAGTGAAATACAACAAGTGTTTCATTACATCAATACAGTCCACATCCAACCAAGACATTGTGTTCCACAGAGCATTATTGTATCATCACAAGGTAAATGTAACACGGTAAGCCTTGAGAAACGTGATTATTAATTTTTATTATTATTATGACTTCAAGTACAAAATAGCTCCCAACAATCTTGGATTGGAACTAAGAAAGAAAATTATTGCAGATTAAGTAAGTGGAATGTCACAAAAAAGTATTTGTGATCAGTATTGCGTGAAAAAATGAACCGTATCAAGACTATGTTCCAAATATCGTTCTACAGGGAAGTTGGCAGGAGATAAAAAAGGTGGAAGACTGCATTCCACCACTTCTAGAGAGGATTCTATGATTGTTTGATCCATCAAAAAGGATCCCTGGATATCATCAGTCGAGATACAAAAACAATTAGAGCTGCCTGTGTCGGACCAAACAATCAGACGACATGCTGTTAAAGCCGGATTGTTTTCTCAACACCCTGCAAAGAAACTGCTGATTTCACTAAAGAACCAGAAGAAAAGACTCCTATTTGCTACATCTCATATTGACTGTAATGTGCAGAAATGGGGAACTGTCCTGTTCAGTGATGAATTGAAGTTTAACATCATTGGGAGCGATGGCATTTGCTGTGTACGTCGACCGGCCGTAAAACGTCTCGATTTACGTTACTTCCATAAGGCCGTGAAGCATGGTGGAGGCAATGTAATGGTCTGGGGGGTGTTTTTCTGTTAATGGTCTAGGTCCAATACATCGAATCGATGGAATAATGAATCGTTTCATGTATAAAAATATCCTGAAAGATGTTTTGTTACCTCATGCTGAACGGAATATGCCAATAAAATGGTTTTGTAAGCAAGACAACGATCCCAAACACACTGCAAAAGTAGTCAAGTAGTGATTTCAAGACAACCACCTATCGGTGATGGATTAGCCGCCTCAATCTCCAGATCTCAACCCTATCGAGAACCTGTGGAAGCAATTCCACCAAGTTTCATTGATTACCTGATCAAATCTATGCCTCAAAGATGTAAGGCTGTGATCGACAACAAAGGATTCATCACGAAATATTGATAGCGAAATACAGCTTGGTCAACATTTTGTGGAGTTGCACTTGTTTTGTCCAGAAGGAAATCAATTTTTTTAATACTTTTGATTAATTTATTAATTTTCGTGCACAAATAATGAACTTTGTGATGAATAAAGCTTGAAGAACGTTGTCTCTATACAGTTACATAGTTATTTCTCTAAATTAAAAAAAATGCAGCACTTTTATATAAAGAAACTAAATTTGCATTATTTGGTTGCACTTGTTTTGTCCGATACTGTATATATATATATATATATATATATATATATATATATATATATATATATATATATATATATATATATATATATATATATATATATATATATATATATTTATATATATACATTAAATTTTATTGTTTTTTAAAAATTTTTTTAAAAACCGCAATAATAACGACTAGAAAGTTTTTTTAAATTTGTAGTGTTTTGGTTTTTGTTTTATTAAAAAAAGTTTTTAAAACATGCGTAAATGTTACTACATCGACTATCTTATAGCCTGACTCGCAACGGAGTGCTGCTACATCGACTGACAAATAGCCTGACTCGCAACGGAGTGCTGCTACATCGACTGACAAATAGCCTGACTCGCAAGGGAGTGCTGCTACATCGACTGACAAATAGCCTGACTCGCAAGGGAGTGCTGCTACATCGACTGAAGGTTTGGTTTGGGCAGGCAGTCTATCAATTAAAAAAAAAAAAAAATTAAGTTTTTAAACTTTTTCTGGTCTGGTTTATTAATGCGCTCTTTAAAACTACAGTTTATGGGAAACTCTTTTTAACTACCATGCAAGAGTATATATATATATATATATATATATATATATATATATATATATATATATATATATATATATATATATATATATATATATATATATATATATATATATATATATATATATATATATATATATATATATATATATACATATATAGATATATAAGGCCTTTTTTACCAGATTTTGCTGTGTAACAAATATGCTTAATGCAATTTCTTTCTTTTATTTAACTTTTACAGTTTACCATTAACTGGGGTTACTTTGATACCCGGGGTAACATTGATAGTTTTTTTTGAATTAGTTTTTCAGTATATTATCATAATATATTTTTAATACTATTTTATATCTTTTCTATTTTCAGGTTAAAAATAATTAAACACTAATCAAAAGTTTACAAAGATTATACTAAATTGGTTTGAAAAGTAAAAAATATATTAAAATTGTTAAAAATAAAATAAAATTTAGAATGTTTTTTTAACTTTTTTGTAAAAAAGTGTAAAAAACGTATTCTAGACACTAATAAAATACTATAAAAACATGATTTTTTATATGCCAATATGTACATACCTACCTATCCATAATATAAGGATCTACAAGAGGAAGGATAGGTAGGTCAATCTTTGTGATTGGAAACAATCTTTGTGATTGGAAAATGCCTGTTGATGGATTAGATATTCGTTTAATGGTCAAACATTATCTGGATTACTTTGGTGTTAAAAACAGACAGTTTAACAACAATTTACTAGGGATCGATTGAATGCTAAGTTCTATCAAACTCCATAAGCTGACAACAGGTATTGCTGACAATGTAAAACCTTCACGCGCAGAGGTTTGTGGACAAACTGTGAATGCTTACTTCAATGAATTAGCAAAGACATTAGAAAGCGTTGAACTCTGTAACATTTATAACTATGATGAGACTAATCTTTTGGATGACCCTGGTGAAAATTTAGTCATATGCAGGTGAGGACTTAAAAGATTCGAATGTAAAATGCAATACTCAAAGAGTTGTGTAAGCATCATGTATTTTGGAAATGCTATTGGAATATTCCTACCAACTATGGTAGTATATAAGTCTCAAAATGTTTATCAAGAATGGACCAGAGGTGGGCCAGAAGGAACTTGCTATGACAACACAAAGTCAGGCTGGTTCAATTTAAGAACCTTCGAATGCTGGTTTCTAGAAATATTTCTTTTTAATGTTAGTAAAGATTATGGACCAAAATGTCATAATTGATGACAATCTTGCCTCTCATTTTTCTCTTCCAGTCATTGAAGCCGCCCAACTGAATATGGTTCGTTTTTGAATATGGTTCGTTTTCACCTGTCTGGTACCAAATGCAAGTCATCTCCTTCAACCACTGGGTGTTGCAGTTTTTAGATCCATGAAGAAAGAATGGAAGAGAATCCTGGAATGTTGGCAAAAAGAAAGTCGCATCAAAAATACAATACCAAAAACACATTTTCCTGGGTTATTGTTGAAGTTGCATTGAAAACTAAAATAACAAAACCTGATTGAACACAGCAGAGAGAAAAAAAGATAGTTACTGGTAAAGAAATAACATCAAATGATCTCAGTGTGATCAAAAAAACAAAAAAACTAACATAGTGTAGTTGTACTAGTGCAAAATTGGTTGTTAAAAAAAAAAACGATCAAATCAAAAAATCGAGTCTTCAACATCTTCAGATAATGATTCTGAAATTGAAATGGAACTTCAAGATGACAGCGAAGACTTTTTGAAATCAGCTGATAAAATAACTGACATTCCATTTGAACCAAAGCAATGGGTAGTTGCAGCCTACACTGGGAAAAAATCTGTTGTCAACTACATTGGTCAAGTTGTTAAAGTGCTCGAGAGAATAAAACTGCTTCATATAAAATTTTCGAAAAAACAAACAGCGAGTAAATTCTTCAATTTTACATAAAGCAAAGATGATATGGATTAAGCTGTTCCATATTCTGCTGTGGTTGAAAGAATTTCAGATAATCCGAGAAAAACAAGGGATCAATATTGGTTCCCATACCTGTCTCACCAAGTCATCAACTAAAATCAAGAACTTTTGATAATTTATAATTTTAAGTTTGATAAAGTTTGATAATTTTTGACATTTTTTCAACCAACTTTGTAATTTTTTGGATATTATCAGGTGTACTTGGTCTATAAATCTTTTTTATAAGCCTAAAAAACTATCAATGAAACCCTGTGATGGGGTTAACTTAATATGTGATTAAAATAACATTTTCTATCAAAGTAACCCCTACATGGGTTACATTGATAACTGTTTGGACTTTAAAAACAATTACAAGACAAGTTCTGATATTTCTAAAAAGCATTTTTTCCTGATAAGGATAGATCATTTGGTATATTCAAACCAAAAACGACAGAAATTCATTAAAATTCTATCAGCGCTTTTTAAAAAATCACAAAAACCTATCAAAGTAACCCCAGTTGTCAGTAACTAAAACAAAAATTACAAATAAAATCTAAACTCATTTGAAATAAATTATTATTTTTCTTAAAATGTTTTAAAAAGCTATAATTTGCTTTATTACCGTTTAGTTTTGATTATTTTATGCTGACTAATAACCTGTTGATCTTTGTCGTTTGGTTTTACTTCTTTATTTTCCTTTAGGTCATTTGAAAATTGGATCGCATTTCTGTGGACAGTACATTTGCAAATGCTGAGAAAAGCCATCTTTTTTAATTTCATGTGTCCCATTTATACAACCTAATGCGGATGTCCTTCGCAGTGGTCAGGGACATTAAAAAAACGTCTTTAGAACGTCTTTTAAACGTATCGAACGTCTTTTGAATGTCTCTGATGTTTTTTAAATATTCAAATAAAGTCTTTTTTTGGTCGGGTGCCCACTGGGTTATTGCTGCTTTGGTATTGGCCAAGATATTATCTTTATAAAGCAGATACATTAAAGAAGATTTTCACAACATACGTAATTTTATTCTCTTAAGCAGTTTCTGTACAAAAAATATCCAATATATTAACTGCTATTTCATTTGAGACTTGAAAAGTCGGAGTGTTTTTATGCTGATATAGAAAATTATTATTCAATGTCATTAATATGTTACTGAAGATATGTTCAATCCCTGAATTGTTATAAATAGAAGATACATTTACATTAGACCAATTTATTGAAGTAAAATTCAATTCTCCAATGATTAAAACATCTTTGAACCATTTTTTATCAACATAATTTCTAGCTACTTTAAAAACTAAATCAAAAGCAACCATATCTAAATATTTCTTTACCTAAAAAACTAAATATTTCTTTACCAAACAACCCAGATTTGTTCAATTTTGCTCTGACTAAACTAAATATTGTTAAGCTTTTATGAATCAATCAAACTTTTTACATAAAGACATACACCACCTCCTCTTTGACCATCACATCTATTTCTGCCATAAATGTTATCCCGCTGAAAATTGACTATTGAGACTCAGTAACTCCAATTAGATAAGGATGATTTGTATTGACAACAACCATAAGTTCATCAAGTTTATTTTGCAAAGGTGTTGCATTTAGGTACATGCATTTCCAAAAAATATTATTTACTATCAGGGCGCGACAAATCGACGAACGTGCGAACGTTTGTTTAAAAAAAGACGGAAAAACGAACGTCACGTTTCATTACTTTTACTTAAGCAAATGTTCGCTTAGATATTTTAAAAACGAACTCATAACTTCAGCAATTTTTTTTTCTAAATAATTGTACGATTGATAGTTTTTTATTTTTTATAGAAAAAAACATTAATATAAAAAAAATAAGTTACTAAAATTTAAAATGCAGTTTCAATGACGTTAAAAGAAACCGTATTAATAAACGTGCTTTAATAGCTTTTTTTTTAATTTAGCAACTGTAAAAAAAATTATGTTTTAGCATGGTTTTTACATGCGTTTACAAAAGAATGGCAAATTTAAGTTATAATGAATTTAAAAGCGTGCTTTTTTAAAAATTTTCTTATTATCATTAAATTAAAGTAATGTTTACTTGCCGTTTTTAAAGTTTTGAAAAAATTTTTTTGCAGAAATATGTATAATTTAATAGAATTTATAGAACTATTATGTTTATTATAGTTTTCAATTTTTACTGTGCGTTTAACAACACCAATAATATGATACTTTTTTATTAAATACTTAATATTATAAATATAATGATATCATATCAGATATTTAATAATAACTTATTAAATTATAAATTTAATAACTTGTTAAATGCTTAATATTATATTATTATTTTTAAATATTTTAAAAAAGAAATGTCAAAATATTTTTTGTTCCCTTTGATTTAAATTTCATCAAGTTTGTATCTTTTATTTAAAAGTTAATAAACTAAATTGAGAAAAATTCACTTAATATTTGTATTAATAGATAAAGTTTACAGTCAAAAGGTTATTGCATATTAGTTATCATTAATTTCCGCACACTTTGCAAATGCGTGAAATGTTTTTAAAATTAATAAATAGTTGATAAAATTCAATTAGTATCTTTGATATATCTAATATGGGGGGGGGGGGGGGAGTACATATTTGACATTAAACTCTTAAATTAGACATTCGTCAATAAATAAAGAAACGAACATCAACATTTATTAAAAAAAAACGATTTGTCGCGCCCTGACTATGTTTTGATAGAACTCTATCTAAATTATAGTTTTTTTTGAAATTTTGGATTTGATTTGAAAATTTGGACAGATTCCATATCGAAAGAGAGAGTTAAAATTCAATTCTGAATTCAATCTGTTTCCCTCTTGTCTAATTTGATAATGGAATTGCCTTTCTGCTTCAGTTAACTTATATATACTGTTTAATGAACTTCGCTATTTGTCAAGTTTTTGGCTGCTAAAAGTATTGGCTTTTGTAGACTTGGTTTGCTAAGTTCAACAAGGATAGGACCAGGTTTTGTTGAATCTTTAGAATGTGACCTTCTCAAATATACTGGCTTTACTTCAGCTTTATTAATGAAAGATAAAACACCTTTAATTGCAAGTTCATCTTGCAATTAAATGAGTGAGTATTAAAAGAGGAATAAGACAAATTGAGAGATTTTTCCACACCAATCATGTAACAAATTAGCTCCATTTGAATGATTGCCTAGACCAAAAACAGGTTTTCCCGGTTAAAAATCAACATTCATTCTTTGATGTTTCTTTATTTGGTTGGAGGGCTACCACTCTAAATACCAGTGGATTACTTCCTGGACGTGAATTTTTATATTATAATATTTTGTACTTATTACAAAGGGATTAAAAAGTTTCAGTATGTTTTTTTTTCTGTATATATATATATATATATATATATATATATATATATATATATATATATATACATATATGTATATATTAATATATAAACATATATTATATACATGTATATATTTATATATAAACATATATTATATATATGTATATATTTATATATAAACATATATTATATATATATATATATATATATATATATATATATATATATATATATATATATATATATATATATATATATATATATATATATATATATATATATATATAAACATATATATATATATATGTTTATACATGTATGTATGTATATATATATATATGTTTATACATATATGTATGTATGTATATATGAAAAATTAGGCATAATTGACATGTATATATATATATATATATATTTATATATATACATATATATATATATATATATATATATATATATATATATATATATATATATATATATATATATATATATATATATATATATATATATATATATATATATATATATATATATATATATATATATATATATATATATATATATATATATATATATATATATATATATATATATATATATATTCATATATATATATATTCATATATATATATATATATATATATATATATATATATATATATATATATATATATATATATATATATATATATATATATATATATATATATATATATATACATATAGTGTAGTCGAAAGAGCGTTTTAATGTAAAAAAAGTCTCTTTCGACTACAATTTTAATTACCTCGTCTCTTAAGCTGTATTTGATTGTCGTCGAAATGTCAAAGCAATTAAATTAATGCGGAAGTACATTAAATTTTATTGCTTTTTAAAAATTTTTTAAAAAACCGCAATTATAACGACTAGAAAGTTTTTTTTTATTAGTGATGTTTTTGATTTTATTTTATTAAAAAACATTTTTAAAACATGCGTAAATGTTGCTACATCGACTATCTTATAGCCTGACTCGCAACAGAGTGCTGCCACATCGACTGACAAATAGCCTGACTCGCAACGGAGTGCTGCTACATCGACTGACAAATAGCCTGACTCGCAACGGAGTGCTGCTACATCGACTGACAAATAGCCTGACTCGCAAGGGAGTGCTGCTACATCGACTGACAAATAGCCTGACTCGCAAGGGAGTGCTGCTACATCGACTGAGAGTTTGGTTTGGGCAGGCAGTCTATCATTTAAAAAAAAAAATTTAAGTTTTTAAGCTTTTTCTGGTCTGGTTTATTAACGCGCTCTTTAAAACTACAGTTTATGGGAAACTCTTTTCAACTACCATGCAAGAGTATATATATATATATATATATATATATATATATATATATATATATATATATATATATATATATATATATATATATATATATATATATATATATATATATATATATATATATATATATGATATACATAATTATAAAGATATATATTTATATTTAATATGTATAAGTATAATATATGTATATAGCCTAATTTTGCATATATATATAAAAAAATGTTACTTGTTATACTTATAATATATTACATATATATTTATGCTTAATCTTTTAAAAATGTCTATTTTGACATTAGATTTTTAAAAAACAAATATCGAAATTGGAGGTATGCAAAACTTACTTCTTATACTGAGGCTAATCAACCACAATGGGTTGCTGACTTTGAAGGTGAAATTCAAACAAAGTTTTCACTATTTTGGCAATATTTAGAAATAGGTATTTGAGTTTAATAATTTATTTATTAAAAACTAAATTGTATACACAATATATGATGTGCTTGCAAACTGAAAAAAATTAATTAAATGAAAATGAGTATAATAACAGAAAAAACCCTTACCTGTTTTTGATCCTTACCTGTTTAAATACTTTATCTGTTTTTATTAAAAAACAGGTAAAGTATTTTAACATTTAAGGATTTAAACAATAAGATGCAACAAAAATAGTCAAAAGTATCAAAAATTGATTTTAAATATAGAATATAAACATATATGACTAAAAATAAGTTGGTATGAGTCAATTTTGGAATTTATATCATAAAAATGTCATTAAGTGTTAATAGGAGTTTCTCTTGTGATTTGAATCATCGAATATTGATCTATAATCTATAAAGGAACTATGTAAGAATCTAAACTTGAACAATATAGGTTATTAAAATATAGAGTCTGGAATCTGGAATCTTGAGTCTGTAACTAGTAATCACACATATAAAAGTATAATAAAACTGTAAAAAAATAAAAGTATAATAAAAGTGTAAAAACCTAATTAAATCAAATAAATAATACAACAAGCAATAATAAAGTTAAAAAAATGCTATTTACTGTAAGTATTAAATACTTATAAATTTCTTCAGATTAACATTGTTTTTTGCATACACTTTATTTTGTATACAATCATTCTTTAAATTATAAATATTATTGTACTTATTATCTCCATAATACTGCTTAAATTCATATGCTTGTACATGTTAAGGGCTATTTTATTAGGATGATTTGATTAGTAAAGCTTTTTACAGCCCAAAACCATCATAAAAGATATAAATGTGTACACTAATAAAAAAAAGTGAAGACTGATAAAAGACTGAAAACAAATTCACACAGTGAATACTTTTACCAACAAAAACTAGTTTGAATCTAAGGTTAATTTCAGTAACCAACTCAAACATGGGTGTCTGTAGGATTTTGTCCGAAGGGTTGGCGGGTGGGGGTGGTGTTTCACTAAGGATTTTAAATTTTTGGATATCAGCCTGTGTCCTTTTTGCTAAACTTGTCAATCCCCAATAAATACTATTGTAAGTCCCACACAAAGATGTAAATAACTTTCTGTATATCATTTATTCTTGTTGCTCTTTATACTATTGTGGCGAATGCTCTACAAGCACAGCCCCGACAGACTTTTGTCAGCCGTAGTTTTTTTTCACTAGAGTCAGTG
This sequence comes from Hydra vulgaris, assembly GCF_022113875.1. Lineage (NCBI taxonomy): Eukaryota > Metazoa > Cnidaria > Hydrozoa > Anthoathecata > Hydridae > Hydra > Hydra vulgaris. The sequence goes on from NC_061166.1 coordinate 10,455,606, forward strand.
CAATCAGAGAACTTGAAGATCTGGATTTGAATCTGTGCTTAACAAAAAATTTATAAGTTGCATATCCTCCTTAATTGCTTGTGATTGTACATGTGTACACCAAAAATCAAATCAATTTGTTGCCTCAGGGTTGAAGTTATCAATACTGTGCTCAAAATTGATGTTAATTACACTGCTTCTGAATTTAGCAGAATGAAGGTATGTTAATAAATTCAATTGCAGACTGAATTCTAAATAGCTGGAATGGTGACTTATATCTTCAGAGAAATGGTTCATTAAAGATGATATAATGGAATCAAGTATCACACAAATATTGTTTATCTAAAGTAGTCTTTCCATTGTAGCTCTGTGCTTTTATTCAATTCAGCTATCAGGGTCGCTTTAAAGTACTTGCCGTCTGCATAGACAAAGGACTTTCTTTATTTCAATATTTATTGAATATACGACAGCGACTACATTAGTTTATATATCTTGCTTGAAATGAATTTCAGCATTCTTTCAATATTCATGGGAAAAGGTTATCTACCATGATGATTAGTTTCTGAGCACTTATGAAATTCAATTGTGTTGCTTGCAATGACTTGTGTTTTCAGCTGAAGTCTATCAATGCATTAACTTTGCTATAAACTTTCAGTCTAAATTGAAACAGATTATGGACATTTTTTCTATCATTATTTTCTATCCTCAAAGAGCAGCATTGTATGGGCCCCAAAAGATTATGAATGGTAGAATCTGAAAAAGCGTCTTTTGATTCTCTAAGTTATCTCTTTGACTTAAGATTTGTTTGTCTGAATTTTTCATGACAGTTAAGAATGACGCAGTTTCTTGCTGCTCATTGTTGTACCACATTCTTGTTAAATGATTTCAAATGCTTTTTTTTTTTTTTTAAACATCTTTGCTTCCAACAAGGCTGGAAGCAACCACTGATTAGTGTTGGAAGTTACTGAAAGAGAAAAGATGAAGATTGTAGAGCAAGATAACGATTGACAGACGGCTTAAAAGATTGCAAATTATATGAATCAGGAAAGCAAGAAGAAGGAAGCAAATTCCAAAGAACTGATGTTCAAGGAATAAAACTAGACGAGTAAGAGTTTTTGGAGCACTTACGAAAACAGTAACAGAAAAAGGATGAGACTTAATTGAATGATGAGTAACACGAGAGTGAGTTTTAGTAGATGGCACAAGAGACCCTAGCTCTTTAGAGCAGTGCCCATTATAGTATTTGTAGAAAAGAGAAAGAGAAGCAACATTACAACGATGTGATAATGGTTAAAGGTTGGCTTCAAGAGCAAGCCCAACTATGTTTGCAATGCATTTTTGCATTTTGTCTAAAAAAGAAAGTTCATCATTAGAAGATCTGCCCCAGATATGGCAACAGTATTCCACACAAGGTCCTATTTGAGATTTATAGAGATAATAGAGAATAGAATCCAGAGTAAGAAAGTGTCGAGCTCAATAAAGAGATGCAACTTTAGCAGATGCTAATTTTGCAACGGATTTAATATATGGTTTCCAAGAAAGATCAGAAGTAAGAGTTAATCCTAGAAGATGAAGGGTAGATGACTCATCAAGTACATTACCGTTCATAAATATAGGAAGATCTAAGTTGTTGCGATAACGATTGACTGAAAAAAATTGAGTTTTATTTGAATTAAAGTTCACCAGCCAAAGTGAGATCCTTTTCAAGCTCAAATGCCCCTCCAAGCAATCAGAGAGAGAGTTGGTTTCTTATCATGACAAGAATAAATGGTAGTATCATTCGCAAAAAATGCCACCTTAGATGTGAGAGTATCTGGAAGATAGTCAATGTAAATTAAAAAGGTATAGTAAAAAGTATAGGGCCAAGGATTGAACCTTGAGGAACTGAGGTTACAGAATAAGAAGAAGAGTGCTGTCTATCAAGGACAACTTTTATACTACGATTGGAAAGGAAGGATTCAGTAACCTTAAAGATGTTTTCAGATACACCATAAGAAAAAAGCTTATGGAGAAGACTAGCATGCCAAACTTTATCAAACGCTTTAGAAATGTCAAAAGCGATGGCCTTAACCTCTACACCTTTATCTAATGCACAATAAAATCTATCAGTTATTACTGTTAGAAAATCAGCCATAGAACAAGAAGATCGAAATCCATATTGATGATCACAAAGTAAGTTATTAGATTCAAGATTAAGTGTTTGTTAATTAAAGATTCAATAACTTTGCTTATGATAGGAGGAAGATTAATGTGATAGTAGTTAGAATTAGATCACTCTCCAGAATTTTTAAAAATAAGGATAACAGATGCTGCTTTCCAGGAGGCTGGAAAGCAAGACTCTGATAAGCACTTGTTGAATAGTTTTGAAAGGATAGACGACAGCTCCGGAGAATACTACTACAAGAATATAACAGGTATATTGTCTGGGCCACAAGCTGTAGAAGAGTCTAAACAGGAAATCACTTTAGATACAGAACCTGGAGTGATACGATTATCAAGCAATGGATCAACCTGTTTGTCGGCTATATCAGGTAGAATGCAACTAGTGGAATCAAGAGATGATATTGATGAAAAGTTCTTAGCAAACAATTCAGCTTTGTCTTTAGGTGAGGTGACAAAGTCTGAACCATACAAAAGAGGTGGAATTACAGACTTGCCCTTATTATTGATGCTAATAAAGATTCTCCAAAAAACACGAGAGCCTGATTTCTGTGATGAAATATGAGATTTCATGACCTGAGAATAGCGGGCTTTGGCGTTAGTCAAAACCTTTTTACAAATGCTCCTAGTAGTAATTAACAGTAGTAATTAAATGTCTGTTTTCTGAAGAATTGTTTAGCTGATAGTTATGGAAGTAATGATTTCGATTATCAATAGCAGCAGCACAATATGAGAAAAACCATGGAGAAGATTGAGACTTGGCCTGGAATCGTCTGAATCCACGAAGTTTCGTAAGAAGCACATTTGTCAACAGGAAGACGAAAGATTTCTACCCAAAGGCCATTGCAAAGAAAATCACAGAAAGAGTCCTAGTCAGCTTTAAAGTAGTTGTAAGATGTACGATGATAGGGGGATTCAAATAATTAAGAAGAATGAGATAATAGTTTTCAAACTTTTCAAATAGATCAAACTGTGATCAGAGGAAGGGTGAATGTGGAAAATCTGAGCACTGACCAGGATCAGAAGCAAGATATATTGGCGAGTAGAGAAGGTAAATTATTCAAGTTGTCTAGAAAGCGAGTTGGAAAGTTGACTATTTCAGTTAGGGATTGATAAAGGCAAAAGTTGTGGGCTTTAATGCCTGCAGAGTCACTAACACTAGAGCCAAGCCATTCAGTATGGTGAACATTAAAATCACCGACAACAATTTTTGCTGATGGATAAAGAGAGAGAGAGGGCTTGGTCAATATGATCAAAAATAACATCATGAAGAGTGCAGTTTTGAGATGAAGGAGAGCGATATAAAACAAAGAGAAAGATAATTGAGAAAAGTGGTGCTAAACGAAAGCACATAAAAGAGTAGTTTGTGGATTCAAACCTAGTTTCCCGACAAATGGGTGAATTCTTACAAATGTAAATGCCCAGGCCAAACATGTGACTATTGGAGTCTTTATGAATTAAAGGAAGATAACCATAAAATTTAAGGTCACAAGATGAGACAGCTGAACTCAAATTAGTCTCACAAAGAGCAACTAGGTCTGGTGAACTTTGCAAGAGATAAAACTCAACAGGAAAAAGGCTCCTTCGAAGACCATGAATGTTATTGAATGATAAGTTTAGCGAAAATTATTGTATTTGGTAAATAATGATGTAATCGCAGCCAGTTCATTGCATGAAAACAATACAAAACATATTGGTTAATAGTTTGGTGGTTCAATTTAGCCGTTAAGGGGTTAACAGATTCTATCTGTTGACCAGCCTCGCACCTCATCTTCATCTATTAGGCTGGCGCAGATGTATTCTTAATACATTGTTTCCAGTTTAGGATGTTGAATACTGGATCTTCTTGACTCGATGCATGGGTTTTGCTTCTATCTCTGTTTTTATGACTAGGCAACTCATTCTATTATCTCCTAACGAGGGCACAGCTCTAAAACTCAGTTTTATGGTTCTGAGGCCAGCTGGAAGTCAGGTTTCCCAAACTCTGTGGTAGCTCTCAGAGAGGCTGATTCCATCAAAAGCTGAAAAATATCAAAGTATTAACAGTGCCATGTTGCACATGGATGGTGTCCCTGTTTTCACTTTTGGTCAGTGACTCTGCAGGCATTAAAGCCCACAACTTTTACCTTTCTCAATCCCTAACTGAAATAGTCAACTTTCTAACTCGCTTTCCAGACAACCTGAATCATTTACCTTCACTACTCAACTTATGTCTTGTTTCTGATCCTAGTCAGTGCTCAGTTTTTCCACATTCACCCTTAGGTGCCTCCGATCACAGTTTGATCTCTCTAAAACTATTATCTTATTTTTCTTTACTATCAGAATCCCCCTATCATCGTACATCTTATATCTACCTTAAAGCTGACTGGGACTCTTTCCGTGATTTTTTTTGTGATGACCCTTGGGTAGAAATCTTTCATCTTCCTGTTGACAAATGTGCTTCTTGCACAACTTCATGGATTCAGGTTGTCATGGAATCCTTTATTTCGAGAATCCTTCTCGAAGATTCCAGATCAGCCTTACTCTTCCCCATGGTTACCCTCACATAGTGCTGCTGTAATTGCCAATCGAAACCATTACTTCCATATCTATCAGCAAAAAAATTCTCCAGAAAACAGACGTTTATTTATTACTGCTAGTAACCATTGTAAAAAGGTTTTGACTAATGCTAAAGCCCGCTATTCTCAGGTCATGAAATCTTGTATTTCATCACAAAAATTAGGCTCTCGTGATTTCTGGAGAATCTTTAATAGTATCAATAGTAAGAGCAAGTCTGTAATTCCACCTCTTTTGTATGGTTCAGACTTTGTCACCTCACCTAAAGACAAAGCTGAATTGTTGGAATTCACTTCCTTCTTCTTGTTTTCCTGAATCATATAATTTGCAATTTTTTAAGTCATCTGTCAATCGTTATCTTGCTCTGCAATCTTTATCTTTTCTCTTTCAGTAACTTCCAACACTAATTAGTGGTTGCTTGCAGCCTTGTTGGAAGCAAAGATGTTTAAAAAAAAAATTATGTGACAATTGAATTGTGTAATGCGGCATTATCAACTTTTGTTACATAACAGATATTTTTCTAATCGAGGCAATTGGTTACACTTCTAGCATAATGGGAAGAGGCTAAGTCAGGCCAAAATTCATAATTAACATCATTCTGATGTTTGGTGATAAAAGGAATTAGTCATTTGATAATGCAATAATTTTTGTATAATGTTTGGTTAATTGCCAGTCTTGCAGGAACAATAAATGGTTTTGAGATTCCACAAGGGGATATGGCAACCACACAGGTTTTTTTTTTCAAATTTGCTTTTGCGCTTTTTTTATTTTACATTTTTTGCTTCATCTGAGTAAAATCCAGCATTAGAATTTTTATTTGTATGTTTAAATGTAAAATAAGATCATCAATGATAAAGTCACGGCTTCTGAATTTGCAACAAATTCTTCCACACTTCAGTTGCAACTGCTTTAACTATTTATCAGTGCAATCAAGGATTTGTTTTTTCATAAAATAACAAATGTTTGTTTTGTTTTTTATTGTTTTTATAATGTAGGAATGATCACAATTGAATTTATTTGCATTTTTTTTTTGTTAAAGTTCAAGAATGGTTGTTCAAAAGGCCTTTTAATTGATGTTCAAAAGACCTTTCAATTGATGTGAAAAGACCTACAATTGATGTTCCTGGCAGTTATAATTTTTGGTTTTCTGCCTGAACCAGGCTTGCCAGCTTTGGCTCATTGTTCTTCCACTTTGCCATATACAATTTGATGGTTCTACCAGGGTAATTAGAGGCAACAAAATACTCTACAATGCTCTTTGTTTTAATGTAAGGATCCAAATTACAATCGTTGTACACTTGTTCAATTAATGTAGTCGGCTTCATTTTTGGATAATTTTTTTATTAATTAATCTAAGTAAACAAAACATTTAGTAAAAGATAACTAACACTTTATAAACAAAACAAATAAAGTAAGAATGGATAACTAAAAAACCATTAAGTTTTAGCTTCTCAAAGATTGTCCCAAATTTTTGTCACCAGGGGCTTATAGATTTTTAGTAATTCAGGTTTGTAGACAGTTAATACATGTAGCCAAATAGCAAAGAAATGGAATTTATTTTTTTAGTTTAGAAAATCCAGGGTGACATAAGAGACCATCCCTGACCTATGCTGCATACACCCATGAACTCAATATCTTTGCTTGATTTTATTTTGCTGTATTGTATAAATTTGTTTTTTTTTCTGTTTTGTATCTGTATATACTGATCAAATTACTGCTTTGTTTGGTCACAATAACTTAAAATTGTATATCATATCATTATATTAAATTAATCCTTTTTAGTATATTATTTGCATACATTTTTATTTCATATAGTTCTTCAATATGGATTTGTTACAATGTTTGTGGCTGCATTTCCATTAGCTCCCTTAGTAGCACTTTTAAACAATATTGTTGAAATAAGATTGGATGCTGTTAATTTTATACATAATTTCCGTTGTACACATGCTAATCCTGCACAGGATATTGGTGCATGGTATGGAATTTTAGCCACCTTAACAATGGTAATACTTTTTTTAATTAATAAATGAATTCTGTGTATATTCACTAGAATAATTAATTATAACTAATTGTGAATAATTTCTATTGAAAATAAAAACGACAACTATATTTACTTGTTGAACTCTTTCAATACGTGTTATTTTACAATTGATAATCGTTAGTTGTAATCATCAAAACTCCCTAGGGCATAATATATTTGTGCAAATATATTTTTTGTAATCAGCAAAACTCCCTAGGACATAATTATGTACTAACTTATCTCATGACATATTTACACTATTAAAATTACTAATTAATATTAAAATTACTTGCTAATAACTTATTAAAATAAGCTAATAATAAATATTAAAAATATATTCAACATCCTTATTCTACATTCTAAACTAAACATTGTTACAAATTTTAATCTATGAAACAAAATTAATGTCATCAATTTTAACTATAAAGCAAATGTATTTGGAATGTATAAAATGCTTTTAAATACAATTTTATTTAAGTTTAAATAAGAAAAAAAATAATTTCATGCTAAAAGTTAATTTAGAATATAAAATTTTGAATGTAACTATTATGTGTTACATTTTTAATTATCATGTTTTAAAAATATGAATGGAGCATTAAATGCATACTGATGATGTCATACCAAAATAGGTAGTTGCGGACTTTAGTACATACCTTAACTGCCACTCCAACAATTATGGGGTGGGTTAGGGCTGTAATCATTTTTTTCCATTAATATTGTTTCTTCTTATTTTATTAAAAATTTAAAGCGCACATTTTATGAAATTCTTCTTTTTATGAAAATTTAAAGCACACAAAGTATATAAAATATACAAACATATAATATATCAGTAATTGCAAAATCTTTATCAAATATGGCTTTTTTAGAAAAAGAAGGAAAAAAAAAAATTACTAAAAAGATTTCTTAGACTTAATTAATAAGACAATATCAATAAAAATTTCTGTTATTTTCTGAAACAATAGCAATAAATATTCATAATATCGCAAAAATGAGGTAAAATATATATATTCCTGGCTAATACCTTGATGACATCAGATATGTTATCTAAACATTTATTTATACTTACATATATATAAAGAACAATAAATATTGTTTTAAAAGATATACATTTTGTAAATTATACAGAATAAAGATGAATTAGATTTTCAACAAGTAATGTAGCATGTGAAATTTGGCGCTTTATCATAAAAAAAAACTGCAGGAAATTTTTATGCAAAGCTATAAAAAGAATTTACAGAGAAAAATTTTGACAGGGTGTGCTGTTTATGTAGTGCATAATGCTCTCTCTACAGGTACTTCACAAATAATTCAAATAAGTTAAAAAATATAATGCTAAAAGTATATCATTAGTTTAATATATTCCCAGAAAAAAAAGACTATAGAATTTCTATAATCTTTTGAAACATATGGCCTATAGAAATTCTATAGAATTTTATAGAATTTCTATAGAATCTCTGTTAATTTTTATAAAAATTTCTATAAATTTTTTTTTTCTACTTGCTTTTCTATTGAAAAAAAAGTTTTATAGCAATTTCTATAGGGATTAAAAGAAATTCTATAGAATTTCTATAGAATTTCTATAGGCTATGTTTCAAAAGTTTACAAAAGTTTTATAGAACATTTTTTCCTGGAGTGAAATGCTTTGAATTTAAAAATTTGTAAAATAATAATGTGTTGTTACTTAGCAATCAATTATGGAAAATTTTTTAAAAATTAAACTAAAGGCATTTTTTTAAGCAAAGGAAATTTTATACATTTCCTTTTATCTCTGACATATTCAATATCATTACATTTAATTTATGAACCCTGAGGTTTATGTTATGAGCTTTGATTTAATATTGCAGGGTCTGAAAACTATGATTGATCTGTCAGAAAATAGTTTGACAGCAAAAAAAAAAAATTTAATGGTGCATATTTTTGATTTATTTTGATATTGTCTTTTACTTTTATATTACAAAAGCATTAGCGGATTGGCTTTGGCATGAACTTTAAGATTATTTTGGATTAAAGTTATATTTAAAGTTATATTTATATTTCCATAATACTTATAAAATTAAAGTAAGTATTATGGAATAGTAAGTTTTGTATGTTGCTTCCTTGTAAATGTCATCTAATATTTAAAAAGTTAACTGACAAAAAGGAGTTTTGTACGAAATTATCCATTCTACCTTTGAAATACCAGTATTGTGCTATCCACTCTACTCTAATTATTGAGTAGTTTATTAAACGTTTATTTTTTTAGCTTTCTACAATTGTCAATGGATTTGTACTCGCATTCACTTCAGAGCTTATACCACATTTGGTTTGGATTTATTATAAATCTCCTGACGGTAAGTTGGATGGTTATGTAAACTGGTCTATGTCAAAATTTAGAGTGTCAGACTTTAAAAATAATTCAAGACCTGATGATCCAATGATGAATGGCTTAAAACCGCAGGAGTTTTGCAGGTCAACAGACTATTATTTTGTAATTGTATGAGTTAAAGTAGTTATATGTTACACTTTCTTTTGCATTAGTTTTTTAAACTGTGCATGTAATAGCTATTTGTAATTTTAAAAGCAGTTTTAATTTTATCCTTCCTATTTTTTCTCTTCCTATTTTTTAGGAAGAAACAGTTAGACATAATGCCCTGCATTTTGGGATTTATATATTTAATTTATTTTATGCATTAATGTATAAGATAATTTATAAATATGTGTATTTATAGATACCCAGGTTTTCACAATGAAACTCGCCCATATGGATATTCTGAAGACTATTGGATTGTTCTTACAGCTCGCTTAGCTTTTATTATTGCTTTTCAAGCATTTGTGATTTCTGTTAAAGAAACAATTGCATATATAATTCCTGATATTCCAAAATGTAAGCTAATGTTTTTATTCAAGTTTTTATAATTATTTTAATTTAAATATTAATGTGTATTTAATTTGGCAAAGCATACTTAAACTAGAAGCAATACCTGTGAATGTCTTTGTGATCCAGACTTATTTTAGATTTGAAAAACGTTTTTTGCAAGTGGTCCTAGTCAAAAGTCCTATAGGATTAAAAAAAATTGCTATGGAACTCATTAAATTAAAACAAGCGTATTATAAAAAGTTTAGTTATCAATTTTATAATTGTAAACATTTTTAAGATATTTTTTGACTAAACATTTTGTGGTTATTGTGGATGGGCTACGGGCGTTTCATCTCTACCACATTTATTATATTAAACATTTTTAAAATAGAATAATCTTTAGTTATCAACACTAAACATTTATTAAGCTTTTGTTATCAACACTAAACATTTATTTAGCTTTTGTTATCAACACTAAACATTTATTTAGCTTTTGTTATCAACACTAAACATTTATTTAGCTTTGGAATTAAAAATCAAACGTGAAAAGTATTTGGCAGAGAAACAAGAACGTAGACACAAAGAAAAGATTGGAAAACGTAGACCTAGCAAAATAATGCTGTCTGAATCGGTTAGCTATTCATCTCGAGAAGATTCTTTAATGGTTTAGAACGCTGTTGCCTATTATTTTCTAAAGTCATAGTATATATTTATTTATATAACTATAATTTAAATGTTTTTAAGTGATTCGTTGTCAACTTTTGAGCTTTAAGTTTTTGTAACTTTAAAACTTTAAAAATGTAAATAAAAAAAATATTATAAATAGAAATATAAATAAAAATTATTATAATTCAAAATTTAAAGAGTTAAAAAAAGTTATAAACAAATCGAATTTTTTCTTAACCTTTAATTTTAATAGCACAAGTTTTTTTGTTTTGTTTGTCGATTAATCAAAATATAGAGAAAGCGAGGTTACTCAATGCATTTTAAATAACTTATTTTATTTATTTAATTTTTATCTTTTTTTGTTTCTTATTGGATATTAGTCCATTTATAAATTTACATATTGGTTGTATTTTAGTATAAAACACGAATTGAAATATTACTTAATAGTTTTAATAGAATTGAAAGGATCCTTACTTTAAATAAAATGTCTTTAAATTTCTGTATTACTATCTTAAACAATATTTTTCACAATACACAATTCGATTTAAATAATTGAGACATTATACTGACCTTGCAAGCATTTTCAATCTTACAAAAAATTCTTGCAATCTTATATAAAAGTTTGAAAAACAAAGAAAGCTTACTAAATGTATTCTAAACTAGTTCAATTCATTACACAAACCATAAAATTTCTAAATTGTTTTTATAATTTTATTTTTTAAGCCTTCGTGAAAAAGTTTGTAAACAACTGAAAAACATAAAAATGTCCGAACTTTTCAATAAAATAGTTTTATTAAGTCAGTATGACAAATAACAAAACCATTCTTACATTTTTATACATCATAACACTAATGCATCATAAGGCTAACTGTTGTAATGCTATTTAAAAATGAATATAATTTTGTCATCCTTATCAGAAATGTTATCAACGTTCTATAATCAATACAAACAAATGCTGGTTACTTTGTGGCCGATCAAAAACTTAGATTTTTTGTGATTTAAAATAATCCGAAAACAAATCCAACATAATGCTTTACATTATAAGTTTGTTGTAGGATTCATTTACGATTTCTTTGCGAGTCGAATAATGCTTTGACGCTACCATTGAAAATATCATAAAAGTAACGCAAAATTATGTTAAGTTCGACATCAGTCTTGCAAGGGCTCTTTCTTCAATACTAAACTAATAATCTATGTTTTTTCGTAACTTGAGAGCTAGTGAATAACTTGTTTTCAATAGTTGGACGCTTACAAAAATCACTTGATAATACGACTATTTGCCGGTTTAGAAATGTAAAGCTAAGAAAACATCCTGTTATAAATTTTTTTTTTCTGAAATTAAAAATTTTACCAATATTTTTGACTTATTTTTACTACGGAATACCATTTTATTTATAAACTTATAAAAAAAAGTTATTAATATGACTTTTTAAATGACTTAAACCTTTTCATTAAAATGTTTAAATTTTAATTATATTATTTTTTTATTTTGTTATAACTTTTGCCGTAGAAAGTTACAATTTATAAAATAACATAAATAATAAAACAAATGGCTGAAGCAAAAAGAAGACATCAGTTTGTCTTATCACCAAGCCCCATTGTGACTTCATTACAGATCGTTTTTTACAATAGAATATATAAAATCATGATAAATGCTTGTGATAAAATATATAAAAATGTGTAAAACTACGTTTCACAATTGATATAACTGTTTATATATAAATTCGTATTGCAAAATAAATTTAGAAGAAGTAAAAGTTAAAGCAAATAAAAGAAATAAAGTGTGCTAGTTTATATTATTTTACTAAAAATGAAAAAGAAAATTTAAGTCCGTAGATAATAAAAAATGCTTTGATTCAGATTTTAATTGTTTAAGTATATTTTTTTGATAGTAACAATCTCCGGAAAAAATTTCCACAATAATATAAATTTAACTTTAATGTAAATATTGGGATGATAAAGTTGTTATTTGAGAATCTAGTAGGGTATTTATGACTTATTTCTCTAAAATAGGGTTGAAATATCGGTGGAGTCCATATTTTATTTTGTACATAAACTGTAAAACAAGATGTATGCTAATTTTGTATTTGAACATTGAATTGAACATTGAATTGAAATGTATTCAATGCTCCAAGTTTGCATAAGAGAGGTTCACATGACACTTTTTTACTTACTCCAAAGGCAATTCTACAGGCACGTTTTTGTTTACTGTAGAGTTTTTTAGGCTTAGTATAATTTGTGCTTGCCCAGGCCATGTTACCATAGCTTAGATGACTATGTATTAATGAAAAGTATAAACTTTTTAAGGAAATAATATTTAGGAAAAGTTTTGCTTTATATATTAATGAAATATTTCTTCAGAGCTTTCTCTCTAAAGTGTTTATATGAAGCTTCCACGACAAATTTTCATCCAAGACCACACCTAGAAAGTTTATGAAAGTTTCTTTTTTTATATTAGTATTATTTATTTTTAGATCAGGTAGTTTAAGAGGAATATTTTCATTTTTATTTGGTTTATGAAATAGGATGAACTTGGTTTTTTTGACATTCAAAGAGAGTTTGTTACATCTGAACCACTCGTTTATTTTATGTAATTCTTTGTTAACTATATTAAAAGGGAAGGAGGCGTGAACTTCTCATTAAATGCTCTTCCGCGGTGCTCTGTGATAAGACCGTAAGGACTTCTTGGGGCACCTTAATCAACTTAAAAAAAAAAAAAAAAAAAAAAAGTGTTTTAATGTCTCTATTTGAATAAAAAAAATCGGAGTTATCCGCAAACAAGATTAAATTTAATAAGTTTGATGTTAAATATAAATCATTTATCTGGAGTAAAATCAATAATGGTCCCAAGATCGAGCCTTGGGGAAACCTGCAAGTTATGGCGCTATTTGTTGTTTTTGTTGTTTCATATTGAATATATTACTTTCTATTTGATAAATAATCTTTAAACCAAAGTAAGTTATTTTTTTTTACTCCATGCCATTTGAGTTTTTTTAGAAGAATGTCGTGATTTACAGTGTCAAAAGCTTTAGAAAGATCAATAAAAACTTCTAACGTAAAGTAATCATTACCAAAAGCATTAGATATTCGATTAACTAGCTCAATTATAGCATGGTCAGTTGAGTGGTTTTTTTCAAATCTAAATTGTTTACCGTATAAAAAATTGTTTTCCGTCAAACAATTGTAAAGTCTATTATACATGACGCGTTCTAGAAATTTGAAAAAACATGGTAAAACTGATATAGATCTATAATTGTTAGTATCAAAATCATCTCCAGATTCAAAAATAGGGGTGACTAGGGCAATTTTTAGGACAATGCCTGATTTCAGTGAAAGATCAAAGATGTGATGTAATGATGATTCAATGATATCAAATACTGATTTTACGACAAAGCTACTGATATTATCAAAGCCCGCACATTTGTTATTTTTTAAAGTGTTTAAAGCGGATCGCAATTTATTAGAATCTAGATGTGTTTCTTTTATAATCTTTTTTGAAGTAAGGTGCCTAATCAAGTAAGAATGAAATGTTTCAGAACTCGACGGAATTTCTGCTGCTAATTTGTGACCTACAATAAGAAAAAAGCTATTTAGATATTCAGCTATTTTTGTCTTATCTCTGACTAACTTACCATCAGTCAAACTTTTTTCGGCAGATTGCTTTTTGTACAGTTATTATTACTGATTATTTCTTTAATCGTATTCCATGTTTTCTTAGCATTTCCATGGGTTTTTTTAAACAAATTTGAATAATAAAGCTTTTTTGAGTATTGTTTTGTTTTTTCAAACAAGTTTTTATAATTTTTGTAAGTTATTTTATTTTTATAAGTTTTCTTTTTTAGGAATTTGTCGTAGAGTTTTTGTTTTTTTCTTGAGGATTTAATTAAACCTATAGACATCCAAGAAGTTGAAAGTGATCTTTTGTTTATAACAACAGTTTTAACTGGAAACGCTTTTTTATAATATTTACAAAATTGACCTAGAAAAAGTTCGTAGGCATTATTCGCATCGCTTGATTGCAATATAAGATCCCAATCAACATTATTTTTTAGTAAACTTTTGAATTTTTGTAAGGAGTTTTCATTGATCTCTCGTTTGTATATAGGAGGTTCGGGAGAGGTATTGTTTGGTGCTATGTTTTTAGTAGTTCAGAAGGTAGAAAAGTGATCTGAAAGGCCTGTCTTAATTATACCTGTGAAAACATGGGAATTGTTGGTTATTATATTATCGACTAAGGTAGAAGGATTTTTAGTTATTCTGGTTGGCTTAATAATTGTTGGAATGAAACTGTGCTCATTTAATTGTTATAGTTTATAACTTTTGCAGAGAAAAACAGAATAATTAGAATAATTAGTTAGACTCTTTCCATCAAGTCAACATAGAAACATTTTTAAAGAACGTTTCTAAAATATTCTTCTGCAAACACTTGAACAGTTTAAGATTTGGTTTTGTTCTCAGAACATGCAACATTAAAACAATTTCTCAAATGACCTTTCTATGAAAGTATTAATTACAATTTGAACATAGTTTCTCGTTAGTAAACGTTAACAACAGTCTGGCCAAACATGTGCTATGAATATCATATAAGAACTTTGGAGCCCCAAATATTAAAAGTCACCAAAAGTCGTTAAAATTTTAACACTAACTATTACTAGAAAAAAAAAATCTTTTTTGAATTTGCAAAAGGACCCCTAAATTTCCGAATGGGCCAACTAAAATTGGAGTGTGTTTGTGGCCAGTATATACTATAACCAGTATCTGCCAGTTTTTTCTGTAGCCAATCTGTAACTGATTTAGTAGAGTGGATCAATGTTAAATCAAGTTGAAGCACATATTATAACAATAATAATAAGAATATCTATAATATTATAAATAATGAAATTAAAATATCAATATTAAGAATAACTATAAATAATTGATTGATTGGCGAGAAGTCATTCATGCAAAAATCGGTTCAAAAGAGTGACACCAAATAATTATATTAATAATATTAATTTAAAAATAGTAAAAAGAAAAAGAAAAATAAGAAAACTAAAAGAGGTTAATAATGATAAAAATTTAAAATAAACTTTTTTAAGAATTTGTTTAAATCTATTTTGTTTTAAATAAAGTATGAAGATAAATTTTTTTGAAGTTTTAGTTTTTCGAACTCATTTACAATGCACACAAGACTTTGATTTCATTCACTAATGCACTGACGTGCAATTGATTACATACCATACCTCAAAGTTTTATAGGGAGGTTCAATTTTCTTTTATTAAAATTTCTAGTTAAATGTGAATGTGTAAATCAAGTTTCAGTGAAGATGATTGTAATAGCGAAAGTTAAATTTTTATTATGGAGTCAAAAACAAAAAGAAAATCAGCAAATCTAACTAGCGATGACAAGGTAGAAATTATTAGTTTTTTTTAAATAAGTTTGAAGTTTCTGTATTCTAGAGTTGAAAATTATTATTCGGATTGATTGACGCTTAGCTGAAAATAACTTATTAAAATTATAGTTGCCAATTTGTTCCCACACCTGACAACAGTAGTTGAGATGAGACTGAAAATTTGCAAAATGCAGGTTCTTAAGGGTAGTTTTATCAACATAATGGCGAATTATAGAAAAGATGCTATTAGCTCAATTAAGTTTTTTACGTAATGTATATACATGAAAATTCGATGAGAGGTTCGAATCTATACAAATACCATGATATTTAACAACGTGTGTTGGATATAAACGTTTATCATGAATTTTAATTTTAGTTATATGATTGCTGTATAAAAGTTTTTGTCTTGGAGATGAAAAAAATATTAGTTCAATTTTTTCCAAGTTCAGAGAAATTAAGTTTGCATTTAGCCAATGAACTGAACCTTTTTAGATTTAAGTTTATACTCTTACAGAAGGAATGATCAAACTTATTAATATGCAAAATATTAGTATTATCAGCAAACAAATGAACTGATGAGAAGTGAACAGAGTTCACTTCTCATCAGTCCATTTGTTTAGATCATTCAAAAAACAATAAAGGGACCACAGAACCCTGTGGAACACCACAAAATATGTGTTTTTTGTTTGATTTGTAACCATTAATACTAAAAACTGCTTGGAATTCGAAAGATAAGTTTGAAACTAGGGATGCACCGAAGCTTTGGCTTCGGGTTCGGCATGCCGAAGCTTCTACACTTTTGCCAAAGCATCGGCTTCGGCGAATTTTGTTTAGATAATTAAAGGTAACAAGCTACTGTTATATTAAACATAAAACAATTTTATTGCTTACAATATAAATAATATAATTCTCCTACTTGTAATTTTCTACTTTACTTTGATTCCTTGACGTATGCTGCGGCATATATAATATACATTGCGACGTCCCGCAAATTATATTATTATTTTTTTTTGTTTGCCTACTTATAAAAATTAATGGGTATTTTTAATATTTTATGTAAGTTTTATGTTTAATTTCATTTCGTTGTTATATTTATTATAACCTATTTTCATTGTAACTAGTAAAAAATTATTTTTTATCACCACTCAAAAATATTAATTATTAATGATTTTATAATTACAGAAGCAGATAACCTGCAGAAAATCAATGATTGCATGTTGCAAAAATTGTATGCATACTAAAACACTTTGAAAGCGCTACAAAAGATAAGAGCAGACCCATTAGAGGTCATACCGTTTCTTGACTAAGCTGGGAACAAATCAACTAGAATCAAAACTTTTGTCGATAACCTTAAATCTGATTTTAAAATTCATTTTCATAAATAAAAAGACAATGCTCATCTAAAAATTGCAATGATTCTCAAACCCCATTTTAGATTAAATTTTTTTAAGAAACAGATCATAGCATGTTTAAGAAAATTTTATATCAAGGGTACTACCGCTTTTTTTAAGAAACAGATCATCGCATGTTTAAGGAAATTTTATATCAAGGGTAATACCGCTTTTTTTCGCTTTTTTTCGCTTTTTTTCGGAGTATTAATACTCTAAAGATTTAATTGATTAAGTTTTAGAATATTAGTTTAAAATTTAAATTGATCAACATGGACATAGTCAACTTCGACTTTAGCCTATCAACATTACTAAAAAATAAATGCCCTTATAAGTGGTGAGATACAATTACACCTGCTCCAATAAAGACACTAACAAGTGGGATTCGGCAAGGTTCTCAATCAAAATTTTGTGCGCACCTCTTTCATCCGTAAAGAGTAAACCTCTGTTTAGCACAACGGTAAACATATTTTAAGCCAAAAAAAACAGCCTGTTTCCTAACCATGGAGAACAGACTACGTTTTTAAACTATAGTTTGTCTGATTTCTAACAATGGATAACTAATTTAAACGTAATAAACTAATAAGTATAATAAAAACAACCTCTCTCATTTATTATAACTTAGGGTAATTACTAAATGGTAATTTTATTATAATACAAAGTACAAACTAATGTAATGTTCAGCTACTAATTGTAATTTGTAATTACTAGTTAGCTAGTCATCTTTTTTTATGTAACATTAAATTTGTTCAAACAAGGTATTGCTACATCCTAAACTCCTATGACATTGCGTAATTTAAAAAAAAAAAACCTTGATGATTTGTTATAGTAAAATACCTTGTGCGCTAAAATACTTATAAATGTAGTGCATATATTTTACTATATGCAATGCATATTATAATTGTAGTAAAAAGTTAAAAAATGGTTTTCAGCAATTAATATTATTCCTAGATAGCTAGATCTACAAGATGGCAAATTTTACCTATGTAAGTGTAAAAGTTTCGGCTCCGGCCGAAGCTTCGGCTTCGGCAGAGAGACTTCGGCCGGCCGGCTTTAGCTTCTGCAAAATCTTAGCTTCGGTACATCCCTAATTGAAACCAATTACAAGCAACTCCTCGAATTCCATAATTTTCAAGTTTGAAAATTAAAATGGTATGATTAACAGTATTTAACGCTTTTTGTGAGTCGATAAAAAGACCACCAACAAAAATGACCAGTATCCAGTACCTTTTTTTATTTTTTTGGTTATACTTATTAAAGCGTGGCTAGTAAAACGTTTTGATCGAAATCCAAACTGAAGTTCATTTAAGTAGTCAAAGGAACTTAAAAATGAGTATAATCCGATTGGCTAAATTACTTCTATGAGTATAATCTAGACAAATAGTTTTTCAAGACTAATGTTAGATAATTGAAATTAGAATTAAAATTGGTCTATAATTAGTACGTGAGAGTTGTGAGCCATGTTTATATACTGAAATGTGTTATGATAACTTCAAAATTTCAGGAAAATTTCCATTTTAAAAAGAGATATTAAATAGCTTATAAAAAATATGAGAAAATTCAGAACTAAATCCAATAAGAAAGTGTATGGGGATGCTGTTCTGTTTTTAAACCTATTAATTTTCTAGATTTTAATTTAGACTAAATGTGTTGTTGTTGTTGTTGTTACTAGGTCTACCAAAATACATTTTGGAGGAATAGATTGGAGGCGTGAACTTCCAAGTTAAATGCTTTTCAGCGATGCTCTGTGAAAAGACTGTTAAATCTTCTTATGGCACTTAAAACAAAAATTTATTGAAATATTTAGATCAAATTAAAACGTCTTAATTTCATCTAAATATTCAAGATCTATTTTGACTAATGCTCACTAATTGGAAATCTTTTCGTTTTATACAAGCCAGAGACGTTTTTAAGGCGCTTAGAAAAGACTCTCACTCTGAGAGCAGCTGAAAATGAAAAAAAATATAACAATTATTTGGAAAAAAGTTTTGAAACTATATGATATACACAAGAAGATTTTGATATCCTACTGGGTTTTGTTCAAAGCCACCCCTTTTCTCGATCTACATAAATAATCTAGACAAAAGCTCTAAAATAATTGATTACTTCTAGAAGTAATACAAGCTTGTTCCAATTTAATTTAAATATTTATGAACTCATTTTCAACAGAAAATAGAGAACCAAATATTTAACCAATTTGATTTTATTAATTTTTTTTTAACTGCGGATAAAAAATGTTTTTTCTATTCTTTTTTTCAAAAAATAATTAAGTTTTTTGCAAATTTGTTTGACACACAGACAATTATCCGCATGGATGTATGGTAAAAGTAAAGACCAGCGCAAGCCCGTAGTTTATAAAAAGTTTCAAGTCTTTTAAATTAAGTTATATAGTTTTTGTGAAATGTTTAAATATATTCTAAAGTTTTCAGTTCTCTTTTTTGAAATCATTATTCCATTTATATACCCTTTTTTAAATTAATTTATGACTTTCCTAAAAAACCATTTAAAGTTCATATTTATTAAAAAACAAAAAACAAATTTTAATTTTTTAAATAATCATAAAAATTCTCAAAAATCATAATTTGATTTTTTATATAACCATTAAAATGCTCAACTAAATGTTTGTAGAAAATTTATTGTTATTTTCTCCTGCTCATTTTTGCTTGCTTTCTCCATCTCATTTTTGGCTCATATTTAGCATCTCATTTTTTGGCTCACTTTTTCCTGCTTTGCATTATGAGCAAGTGCCAAACTATTTCTCAAAACTAAAATATTTTTAACAAATTTTTTTTCAAATATTCAAATTCGAGCGAGTATTCAATTTGCAACTGTTTCAGGCTAATGTATTTAAAGTGTAGTAACTTACTGTAAATTAAGTAACTGTTCTCACTGCAGACAAGTGACTTAACTTACTGCAAATTAGTTGTTCTGTTGTAAACCAACTGCTGTAGCTAATTGCAACATTGCTTCATCAGTAAGTAAAATAAAAGTTAAAATTATGAAAATTATTTCTTTTTTAGAATTTTTTTTTTAAATCCTGTAAATTAAAATAATTGTTTAAATGACGTATGTAGTATAAATGACGTATGTAGTATAAATGACGTATGTAGTATAAATGACGTATGTAGTATAAATGACGAATGGCAAAGAACAAAAAATTTTTTAAAAGTTATTAATAGATATTTTTACTTTTAGCATCTTTGTTATGACATCTTTCTCCTACTATCTTTTAATTTAACTCATTCTTGCTAGGTTCTTTTCAATAATTAAAAAAAAATAAAAAATAAAAAAATAAAAAGATAATAATAATGATAAAATAAAAATTACTAATGGGTAAAACGACAAAAAAAAAAAAGTCAAATTCTATAATAACTCGTAATATCAACTGTAGAAACATTTAAGTATGGAGGCTAACAATTTTGACGTGGAGCCATTTGGCCAAATGATTTTCCAAAACTTTTTTACGACTATTTTTTAAAACCTTTCAACATTTTATTGCATTTGAGTCTATTAATGACTTCTTTGTGCTAAAATGTTTAGAGAGCACGTCAGAGTTTACGTAAAACTCTATTGTTCTTTTTACTTTTAAATTAAGTACAAATAAATAAAATAAAATAAATATTAAAAAATAACTTTATGATCGTATTCAATTACGAAATAATAATAAACGATACTGTTGAAATAGTTAATAAACGATACTGTTGAAAGTTAACGCTTAGTTAAATTTTGTAGAGACAAAATAAACAATGTTAAACTTTCTTCATTAAATCTAGTTTAGTTCTAAATAAGTCAGAAAACAAACTTCTATTGTTTCAATAGGTAATTTGTTCTAGAATCTGACTGTGCGACTAAACAATCACGCTTTCGATTTAAACATTTTTTTAGTGAATAAATGATGTTTCTTCAAATATTTGAAGAAAGACCAATAAAATTTAGTGAGCACAAATACTAAGGAAATATTTTTTTTAAGTTATTTTCTTCATGTTATGATATCATTTATATATTTGTATGAAATCTCCTCGTATACTTCGTTGTTTTAAAGATGTCAATTTCAATTTTTTAAGCCTAACATCGATAATCGTGATAAATGATGTATCTCAGGTTCAGATTTTTTACTCGTTTTGAATATTTTTTAGTATATTTATACCTTTTTCAAAATATGGACACCATACTTGTGTATACAAGTACTAAATACTTAACATTTATGCAATACAACAAATATATTAGCTCAATCTTGTTATACTTATATGATTTGCATACTATACTAAAATGGAAACCAATATAAACTCTTTTAAACAAGTATTGTCAAAAATTTTTAACAACTTTATATATACTCTTGCTTTTTTATTTGTTTATTACTAAAAAATAGATTTCGTAATTTAAGAATGACGTTTTGTTGTATTTTTTAATGGAATAAGGTATAGTTTGTTTTTACGACATTAATTGAGAGTTTATTTGCAATAAACCAATTATTAACCATATTTAATAAAATTTTCATTTCTGCATAAAGTTATGCAATACTCTTGTTAGAAAGAAATAGGTTGGTATAATTGCACAACATAGTTGGGTTTAACTGTATTGATTCATTATTAAAGTCATTCATGTAAGTTAAGAATTGAGAGTACCAAGTATCGAAGTATTCTGTATTGCTTATTTAGAACACACTACAATTGAATTGTAGAAAAAAAAAATTTTTTTTTTATTTAAAATAAGTTTACTACTGGGTATATAATCAAATCCCGGCGATTTGTTCTTTTTTATAGAGTTAAAAAAATCCGTTTCAAATTCTTTTAATATCAAGTCAAAATCATACAATGTTGTTTCATTCAACTAGAGATATCAAAAAATCCGGACATTTTAAATCCCGGGATTGATAAAGTTGTCCCCGGGAAATCCCGAGATGTCCCGGGATTAAATAGAAAAAAATGCAGTTGTTGCATTTGAAGCCTAAGAAGAACTAAGGTTTTAAGTAATAATCAAACACTTAAAAATGATTAATTTAATCATAATATAAATTAAGTACTTCATTCATTAATCAAACTTAGTAATTTAAATTACAGAACAATACCTTAAAATGATAACAAATAATAACTGAAAAATAAATAAAAATAGTAACTAAAAATAATATGAACATGCATGAATATACATGAGTTATATTTTTGAGAGTAAAACCGTAAAAATTCAAAGTGTAAGTCACCTCATTGCTTAATCGTATTTGATTTTATGATGATTCTAGAAATGCCTTTTTAACACAATATTTTTAGTTTTAACTTCACTAATTTGTATAGCATAAGCAACAAGCTGCTCTATCAGGTTTTTCAATCTATGATTAAATGGATAATCTTTCCAAACTAAATTTTTACGTACTTTTGTAAATAATTTTTGTTTTTGTTTGGAGACCTTTTATATTTATAAAATTTTTCTGACTTTTGTTATAACGGGTCTAATAATTTGGAGCCTAGTTTTAACTTTGGGTGTTTTATTAATTAGGAATGAATTATTTGAATCTCAAACATAATCTTCCTTTTCAGAAAATAATTTCTAGTTAAAATAACGATAACTAAAGTTAAGTTTATTTAATAAACCATATGTATTTGGATAACTTCATTAATTAAATGAACGCTAAGTAAACTTTTGTAATTTCGTTATCTTTCTGTATTTTGATAAATACATTAAATACACCGATGTTAAAAAACTTTTGTAAAAAAAAGCACACATTCGTAATTAAATTGAGCGGACATTAAATACACCGATGTTAGAAAACTTTTGTAAAATAAAGCACACATTCGTAATTAAATTGAGCGAACATAAAAATTAAATGAAAATCACGCAAACATTGGAATTAGAAGGAATTAAAAAATTCAAATAAAAAAGATATTCCTTCTATTAAAAATATTTGATTTTTCCATCAGTGCTAAGTGCTAAAATTTTTATCTATTTTTAATAATATATTAGATTTAATATTATACTATATATACATATTATATTTGTATAATCGTACATATTTTGAAGATAAGGACTAATGTTTTCAGTTTGTATTTTCAATAAAATGCAGAAAGAGAGAGAATATAAAGAAAACATTTCAATGAGAATAAACAGCTACAAAAGCAAACAGCTACAAAGCCAATATTTACATTTTGTAATGTATAAGTTTCTTAATTAAAAATTAAGATTAAACTTTTTGTACTTTTACTTTTTTTTATGACAATCCCGAAATCCCCGGAAATTTCACAGACTAATATTGGGATTTCGGGATGAACAATTTGTAACGATCCCGAGATTTCGGAATCTCGGTATCCCAGTACCGGGATTCCGAAATCTCGGGATATTGCCATCTCTACATCAAACGGTTTTAGGGTTTAAAAAAGTCGAGGTTGTTGTAATTTTGTTACAAGACCAAGTTTCAGTTTTTCCAATTAAATTTCCATTGATTAATAAGAAAAACCTGTTTTTTTTAGAATCAAACTTACACCTAGTAAATTGTTTACTTTATATTTTCTTAGTTTTTTTTTTTCTTTTCATTAACTGTGGGTTTATTTTTAAGAAAATTATTAATGTATTTTTTAATTTATTTTAGTCGTGTCCATCCGTGGATTAGTGTTTTTG
The DNA here is from genome assembly GCF_022113875.1 of Hydra vulgaris. Classification (NCBI taxonomy): domain Eukaryota; kingdom Metazoa; phylum Cnidaria; class Hydrozoa; order Anthoathecata; family Hydridae; genus Hydra; species Hydra vulgaris. The sequence continues at coordinate 10,479,188 of NC_061166.1, forward strand.
TTTTTATTTTTATTACTTTAACTAGTCACGCTTCATTGAAAATATATTGAAACTTGTTCAAAAATAAATTGCTTGTCTAATTTGAAATTTGGAATCCGTATCGTCGGCCCTATTATTGAAAGTCTAGAGGGGTGACACTAAAAGTTTACCGCCCTGGTTGACATCAAACCCAGCAACGCCACTGTCAATGGCAGTTTCAGAAACTCTATTAATCCGAGTCGGTTTATTAATTACTGGAAAAACATTAAACTTATATAAAATGTCAGAAAAAGAATTCGTTTTAAAAAATTTTGATATGGTAGGGCGTACAAACTTGTGTTACTAAGAAAATAATTATTTTTCCCCTTTGTTTTTTAAATACTGTCTTCAATAAAATTTTGAAATGATTTTATTTTACCGCAAGGTGTTTGGTACACACATTAAATTATAAAGTTTTTTTTTATTTTTTGATTAATTATTTCGATAAAAAGACTTTCATGGTTATTACTAGCAACACACAAACACGAATCTAGACCATCTGAGTTTGAGTAATGAAGGGAGTGGCCATTTTTTTATATTTTTTGTTACTTGGTGAATATAGTACATCTAGTAAAGAGTGGGGAAAAATTTTTAGATTTTATAATTTGTGTGAGCAAGAATGACGTCAATTCATAATACAGTTTTACTTAATTTTTCATTGAATATCAATCACATACTTTATCAATCTATGTTCTATAAAATCTATGTTCTATAAAATCTATGTTCTATAAAATCTATGTTCTATAAAATCTATGTTCTATAAAATGACATAATATATGGGTATCCCAATTGTCCGAAATTTGTATCATACAATTTCAACTTTGTTTCTTAACACTATTTTTGAGTTTTTACTATTTTTAAATAGTCTATTTGGCTTGTCTATTTGGCCTGATTTACTTGCTTCTTTTTAATAAACATGCTTTATTAAATATTTTGATATACCAAAAGAAATATTTTTTAAAAAATTTAAAGAGGGAGGGGGTTATCGGAGCGATCGCCCTTCCCCCAACCATATGGATCCGCCCCTAGAAATACATAACTGTTATTTTATTTTAAATGAAGCACTTAAATATCTAACCATCTGTCTTTATTATTTGATGATGGTAAGCTAATTAGTCTTTAATTTGAAAAACTTTAAAAGGGTACCGTTTTGCTTTCAACAAAATGCAGTTAAACAAATCAAAAACGCATAACAACAGCAATACAAAGTCCTCAGTTTTCAACACAACTCGCAATAACTTTTCGAATCCTTGATTAATGTTTGTGAATTTTAAGGACCTGATTACAATGAAAGGTTTCATTTTGATCAGTTAGTTTATAATTTTCATATTTTAAAACCCGATTACTCTGAATATATTTATTTTTATTAGTAGGTAGTTTCTTTGACAATAAGTGAAATTTAATAAACGAACGAATTTAATTAATCTTAATATGTTTAGAGGAGGTATATCTTCCAAAAGTAAATAAACTTCCCCAAATAAAAACCTGAATCTAATAAACAAAACAAATTTGACAAAATCGGCAGAAAAATATTTGCTCTACATTGACTGTTTATATGAGAGTTTTTTATTAAACAAAAATATTACAAATATAATTAGTTGTTATGTATACAAATTTCTTTTTAGAAATAACAACGAATAAAATTAGTTCATATTTACAAAAGAATAAGTACTTACAGTATCGGACAAAACAGGTGCAATCAACTAATGCTAATTTAGTTTCTTTATATAAAAGTGCTGCATTTTTTCATTTTAGAAAAATAACTATGTAACTGTTTAGAGTCAACGTTCTTCAAATTCTTCAAGAGACAACGTTCTTCAAGTACACAAAAATTAACAAATTAATCAAAAGTATTAAAAAAATTAATTTCCTTCTGGACAAAACAACTGCAACTCCACAAAATGTTGACCAAGCTGTATTTCGCTATCAATATTTTGTGGCGAATCCTTTGTTGTCGATCACAGCCTTGCATCTTCAAGGAATAGATTCGATCAGGTGATCAATGAAACTTTGTGGAATCGCTGCCCAGGTCTTATGGATTTGTTTAAACAGTTGATCCTTATTACGAACACCTTCACGATTAATTCTGCGGTTGACGATCTCCCATAGGTTCTCGATAGGTTTGAGATCCCGAGATTGAGGCGGCCAATCCATCACCGATAGGTGGTTGACTTGAAATCACTGTTTAACTACTTTTGCAGTGTGTTTCGGATCGTTGTCTTGCTAAATAACCCATTTTATTGGCATATTCCATTCGGCATGAGGTAATATAACATCTTTCAGGATATTTTTATACATAAAACGGTCCATTATTCCATTGATTCGATGTATTGGGCCTAGACCATTAACAGAAAAACACCTCCAAACCATTACATTGCCTCCACCATGTTTCACGGTCTTATTGCAGTAACGTAAATTGAGGCGTTTTCCGGCCGGTCGACGTACACGGCAAATGTCATGGCTCCCAATGATGTTGAACTTTGATTCATCACTGAACATGAAAATTTGCCATTTCTGCACATTCCAGTCAATATGAGATGTAGCAAATAGGAGTCTTTTCTTCTGGTTCTTTAGTGAGTCGAGAAAACAATCCGGCTTCAACAGCATGTCGTCTGATTGTTTGGTCCGATACCGGCAGCTCTAATTTTTTTTGTATCTCGATTGATGATATCCAGGGATCCTTCTTGACGGATTTGACAATCATAGAATCCTCTCTAGAAGTGGTGGAATGCGGGCTTCCACCTTTGTTATCTGCTGCCAACTTCCCCGTAGAACGATATTTGGAACATAGTCTTGATACGGTCCACTTTGATAAAAGTTACTTCGATAAACTGTCTTGACAATACTGACTGATTGATTTCCATATACTGACTGAATTACATGTCGGTTAACATGCCTCTTATATAGTAAAATGAACCTGTGTGAACCTGTTCTGGAAGGTTCTAGATGCAACTTTTTGATGCTTCTGGAATATTCTGAATGCGTCTGGATGCTTCTGAATGTTTTTGCATACTTCTGGTTGCTTCTGGATGCTTCCAAATCCTTCTTCTGGAAACTTCTGGATGCTTCTGCATGCTTCTGGAGACTTCTGGAAACTTCTGGATACTTCCTTTAATTATTAAAAACTTCCGTGACGTTGACACGGACCAGACTTAAGAAAATAAAACAAACCAAAAAAGTTGCACTTGTTTTGTCTTTATATAAACATAGAAATAAAAGTGAAAAAAAAATTGAAATTAGCGAAAAATGTTAATAAAAAATAAACAACTTAATTTGCAAAAAACAAAATTTCAAAATTACAAAGATATTCAAGCACTCTTCTATTGAACTTGTGTAAACTTTTGAAAGATAAGACCTATAGAAATTCTATAAAATTCTATAGAACTTATATAGAATCTCTGTTAATTTCAATAGAAATTTCTATAAAACATATTTTTCTATTATATAACATTCTCTATAGCAAAAAAAGTTTTACAGCAATTTTTTTGGAAACTAATAGACATTCTATAGAAATTCTATTGAAATTCTTTGGAATATCTATAGGCCAAAAGTTTCAAAAGTTGTTCGAAATTCTATAGAACTTTTTTTCGTTGGAGTTTACCAATTATGAAGCAGCAAAAACTTATAGTGCCAATAAATAAAACAATACTCCATTAAATAATCGAAACAAAATCGTTTTTTTTTTTTCATTAAAATCTAAATCCATTTTTTGATCGAATCGTATAATATGAATTCGAAATTATTTTTGATTGCATAAAAACTTTTCACACTCACCTAAAAATAATAAAATATAAATAGTTGCTTTTTTCTTTAAAAGCAAGTCTTTAATTATAAATCTTTTAATAGACTAGAAAAGGATCTTGAAAATTAATATGCTCAATAATTCCACACTTTTAAAATATGTTCACATCACTATTGTTACACTGATGTAAAATTTGATACATGCTTATGGTTTTTCAGATAACTTTAAAGACGTCGTTTCAACCCTCACACTCCTTGAGCTGAAGTATGAAAGTTAATAACTTGCTGGTCCAAGAAAGTCATAAGAGTATAAAGTTGAGATTTATTTTAGCAATAAAATCATATTTTATATAGAGCTAAAGGATCCATAAAAATCAACAATAAAATCATGGCTATTTCCAATATTAAAATCAACAACGTTTTATTCTGTTTTTATATCAGAAATAATGGAGACAAATATCAGAGCTAATGGAGAATTTAAAAATTTCATAGTCATGATGATTAAACATATTATTTGCATTTATGTTAATACTCTTTTCATTCTTTTTAACGAGATAATCCATAGGGTGTAAACTCTTTGTTTAAATATATGATTTCGTAAGCGTTCTTTCCTTTTTGTCCTTTTTTTCTAATTTCGTCATCAAATCTTGCGTTTTTGCTACTTTTGGAAAAAAAACCAGTTGGCAAACGTTCTAGGTAAAATAAATACGATGAGAATAAATTTCAATGCAATAAAAAACAAATGCAATAAAAAACAGCAATTTTAATTGCACCTTCATACACATATTTATTTGGTACTTTAATTAAGTTTTTTTGCACTTTGTTTTTTTAGAACCAGTACTTTATTAGAGTTTGATTCTTAAAGAATTTCTGATTCATGCAATGGCTCTGACAGAGATAAGACGTCAAACGTGTAATTTAAAAAATTTTAAAAATCTTTAAATTTCTTTATGTCTTAGCGCATGCTTTTAGTATTTAAATGTAACAGAAGTTTTTTTTTTCAACAATTAATTTAAAAGGGTCAAAATATGGTGTTTTATTAAGATTATTTGAACTTCTTCAAAAACTATTTAGGTCCCCTTCAAAAGTATTATTTTAATCATATTAAAATCCATATTAACACGTGGTATATTTTAATTTTATGACTTTTCTGAGAAAATAATGCAAGTCTTGTCTTTGTCACTAAAGTAGTAGATGTTGTTTCCGTTAAGTGTTGAGCACAACAGCGAGAGCAAGACTTGTAGTCAAGGATGACCAACAAAACAATGCCGGTCTCGGTTTGGTCTCTTTGTCTCTCTTGTTGATCAAATATACTAAGTTTCGTATAATTCCTTACCCTTGCCGTATACCAATGCTCCTATAAATGGGAAGCATTGGTACACAGCAAGGGTAGCTTTTGTATACAGCATGCTTATATAAATTCAGAAAAGGAAATTTTATTCAAAACAATTGTAATTTCAAAGAAAAAGAAAAACACATTTTAAAATCAACAACATAAAATGTTGTTATAAAATTTTATTATATCAACATATCGAGAAAATGCAAATATGAAAAAGAAACAAATTATGCAAGAATTTATTTTAAAATGTACATCGAATAATCAATGTTGTAACGTTTTAATTAAAACATCAATCAACCAATCAACCATTAATCTGCAAACTTAGGGATCGTCCATAAATTACAAACGCTAAATTTATTAAAAAAACAGAAGTAGAAGATCTTAGGCTCTTTTAGGCAACAATTTTCATTTAACTAAATGGGCTGTTTTGAATTCTCATTTAACTTAGCGTTTAGCGTTGCGTAATTTATGGACGATCCCTTATGGATTTATTTTTTTATTTTGATAAATTTTTCTGTTTTATCTTTAACAGTCTTCGCAATCGTTCCTCTTCCAGTCCTTTTTTAGGCAAGTATGTGAGTATTCTCAACTTTTCACATTTTCTTCCTCTGTTAGTTTGTTTACGGACTGGAGCTTTAAAGTACGGGCGGATCATTTATAGAGCTAATGGTTTTTTGAATGTTTCTAGAATGTTATATAGACCTGATTGTAATGGTTCTACCTTATTAATTGTAACAGCATTAAGGGGGTTTTTCTCCAAATACTGTTTTTGAATCAGACTGATCTTTTGTGACATAATTGGAGCAACTGGCAACGCAGTTCGACCATTTTCTATATTTTCTAAAGTTAAAAAAAAACTATTTTAAAATTCTTTTTTAAAGCAAACTTCTTTAAACAAATTAGCAATCTCTTCTGATTGGATGAATGGAGTTTATTTCATAAAATATCATTTCATCTAGTCTACTCTAACAAATTGGTTATCTGACCAAAAATTGCCAAATGTATTTGTTACTAAATAAATACTCCTTTTTCTTAACCTCTTCTAATTTAGAGAAATCTTAGTACTTTTTTAAGTCTGTTATCATTACAGGTATGTTATTGATTTAAGGATTATCTCTAATAGATTCTTATCTTTTATTACCATATTAGAAGATCTTAGAAAAATCCACGAGGTTCACGCATCCTTCCAAATTGATGTCGTTAAACTTGCATAGAGGTGGGGTTTGAACAACGGATCCTTTCTTTCTGAGTCAAGTGCGCTACCACTACGCCACGGCTGCTTAACCCTTGAGAAAAAGAACAATAAACAATACTATTAAAAATATGTTTGACCACCGTATAAAATACAGTTAATTTATTTAAATAACTAGTATTTAAATAAATATACTTAAAATACATATACCAAAATATACTGAATCATTTTTTAAACAAATAAATATTAAAAAAAAAAAAAAAAAAAACATTAATTAATAATTTCATTAGCCTCTGTGCTTATCAATGATAAAACATTAAAATAACATTCTACCTATCAGGTTATGAAAACTAAAACACTCTGCATCTTTTGTTTTTAAACTGTAACAAATGACAAAAAAACCATCTTATGTTACTGCTGAAGTTCATGGGTTCATGCTAAGTGCAACCAAATAGATTTTCTCACTTATAACTTTCTTGCTGAAGACAACTCCAAATGGTATTGTTTCAACTGTATATCTAAAAACATGCCATTTGCTTTGCTTAATGATAATTGGCTCTTAACTACATTATCATGCAAAAATTCACAAAATGTACCAAAAATTCTCTTGTATCTCCAATTTATTCAAGAAACTTACTTAAAGTATGTTTCTTGAAAAAACTTAATACAATCTCTGGTGGTGCTATAAATTATAAATTCTACAATGTTATTGACTTTAATAAAACCTAAAATTTAATCAAACCTAATTCAAATCTATATCTTCACCTTTACATTGCATCACTTCCCTATCACATTGATGACCTGTGCAATCTTATCAGCACATTTAATATCATACCTATGGTAATAGGGATTACTGAATCTAACTTATACCTTAATGATACCAATATCACAGACATAATATAACAATAGATTTAACATTTAGCATTGCCCAAATGAGGCCAAAAAAGGTGATGGTCTTTTATATCCGTAATTAAAATTATGTAGTTTGTCATGACTTAAAGATTTACTTACTAAAATTACTTGATATAATCAAAATCCATTGTTGTTTTTTAATTTTAATAAAAAATTTAATAAAAAATAAAGAATTACAGATATCGCCCGAAGCAAAACAGTTTGGATTTTTTTATGACAAAGTTTTTTTCAAGCACAGCACATAGTACAATGCATAGCGTCCATTTATATGGAAATTTTAAAAATTAGTACTGTGCTTGAAAAAAACTTGTGATAAAAGTTATGGACTTTGTGATAAAAGTTATGGACCTAATAGCATACCAACATTTATTCTTAAACTCACTCACATAATCTCCGAACCTCATTGCATTATGATAAATAATTATTTTAAAGTTGACAGATTCACTAAAAATTTTAAAGTAGCTAAAGTCATTCCAGTTTTTAAAAAAGGCTCTTTACTAGACTTTTCCAACTATCAAGTCATTTCCCTTTTTTCTAACCTAAGCAAACTTTTTGAAAAGGCTGTGCATAACAGGCTATACAAGTTTTAATAAAAGTATAAATGCTTGTGCCAACATCAATAAAGATTTCAAAGTCAATATTCCACAACCCTTGCACTTATTGAAATTATTGAGAAGACTAGAAGAGCTCTAGATAATAAATACTTTGCATGTGGGGTGTTTATGAACGGGTGCAGCTTAAAGAATGAGACAATTTATAAACCGCTTTATTAAAATTTCTAACAATGTTTTTTTATATTTTTTAAATTTTTTCCTCTCTATTTTAGCGAATAGTTGAGCAAAAAAATAAAATAAAAAATAATTCCTGCTTTCACTGCGGCACACATTTTAAAAAGAAAGTCATTTTTCAACTCGATCAGAAATCACTTCAACAGTGAATCTTGCTGTTCAGTCTTGTTTTCCGATGAAAAATTTTTTGATCAAAATAGACAATTTAATAGAAAAAATGATATTGTGTATGCTCAATCAAGATCAGCAGCAAATCAAGACGTTGGTACCAGATAAAATCGTAAGTATCCATTCAAAGACATGGTTTGGATTGGGGTAACTTACAATGGACCAAGAGAAGTAAATATTTTACCAGAAAAATTGAAGTTCAATACAAATTTTTGTATTCAAAAGGTGCTTCATTGTTAAAAGGGATGCACAGTGACTCAGGACAATCAAAAAACGGCAAAAATTAAATAAAAATTGACATAAATTGTAAACAAATAATGTTATATATTAAAATAATAATTTTTAAGTCAAAGATTTCAAATTTGTTAATAATTTTTTTTAACGCGCAGCTTCGACGCGTAAAATGCGCGCTTACGCGTGTTAAAGGTGACTATACGCGTACAAAATTTTTTTTTTTAGTTTATAGAATCTTCAAGACAAACACATAATTTTAATATATTACTCTACTTGATATTTTTATAAAAATGATTTTTAAAGGATGTTGATACATAGAGAAAAAATACTGTATTTTTTTACATTAAATTTATTATTTACATTACAATTAATTTAAAAACATCATCCGGTAACAGTTTTCCTCAATAGCTCTTATGTTTTCTAAAAGATATGCTTGATATTTTTGGATCTGATCTTACTAGAAGGTAGTGCCTCTGATTCATCATTGTGTTTAATCTTGATATTTTTGCCGTGTGCTTAAGTTTAAATAAACAGATAAGAATTTCTTATCTGTTAATTTAAACTCTCTAGTGCATCTTTCGAATATACCCCGATTGGCAAAGGTAATTTATTTAATATAGAAGAACTATGCAGTAGCAGTTTATGTACAGTAGGAGGCATAACATACCAGTTGAATAAACTCACTATACGTTTAGATGTTTCAGTGCAGTATAAATCTAATTCATTAATATTAATAGGATATCCACAAGATATGGTTATAAGAATATTATGCAATCTTTTAATTAAATCACAATCAACTTTAGTAATTTCAGAAAAAAACTTCACTATTTTTAAATGCTCTTCTGGCAGTGTTGCTGTCATTCGCGTTTCCAGACCAAGTTTTAGGCATATCAACGTATAGGCTTAACCGTTCTCTGAAGAGTACCTGAATCTCTTTTTTTTTTAAGTCTACAGATAGTTTTTACTCAATTGTTTTTGGCTTTTTAATTTCAATTTTATAACTCAAATAAAGAATGAACTCCAAGCATTTTATCCAGCAATGCAAAGCTGAAATTCCGAGCCCCAAGGCCGAGTCATTCTCATTTTTTGCTTTCAATAAATCAATATTGTTCATTTCCTTGAGTTAAGCGTTGCACACATTGCAGGATTGAGTGGATTTTGTTTCTGTAAGTGCGCTAACTACTTTATTATCAAACATTGTAAGATCAATCTTATAGCTGATATTAAATGTCAAAATTCTTCCTGCAATATTAAAAACTTTGCAAAACGTCTTTAAGGTATTTATTTGAATTTTTAGATCTGATTCTTCTTCTCTGGATAAAATTGGACTCTCTATTTTATATTGTAGATGAAGAGGTCTACAAAAGTGGCAGCTTTTTATTTTTCCAAATTTCGCCATCTTCTACTTTGAGCAATAAAGGCACAAAAGCTGTACTGAAAAGATTTTCTATGCTAAAGTTCTATACTTGCGTTGCTTGTATCGTACTTCTGTTTATAAATATTTTTGCTTGATGCTCCATTAAAACCAATCTTTCCATATAAAACTCCAAATATTTCATCACTTTGACCAAAATTAGGCATATCAATCGTTTCTGTTATTCTACTCACAGTGTGAACTAACATGCTTTGAAGAGTACACTTTGCAGAAATTTCAGAAAAATGTATATTTTCAGGATAGCATTTCAATTTTTCCACGAAAATATCGTGCAAGGTAGGATAAATATGTACGTTGTGTACAAGAGCTGAGTTTCTGATCATTTGATATTGTTTATCGCTGAGATCAGTATTCATTTTTAATGCAAGAGCATCCTCTACACTCATGTTAATGGGAAAGGTTTTATCCAAAGTTTTATCAACTTTTTCTATCTCTAAAATATTAGATATATTGTTTTTTAAAACTGAGGCTTTTTTTTTCTTCAGCAACATTTGCACTTTTTGCAGAAGCTAAAAATAGAGCTTCATGATGTTCAGTGGCTAGTTATTTTCTTTTTTTTCTTTTGCTTCTCTCTCCAAGAACACTCCATTGTTTATGGGGCCTTCCAGAACCAAAATGGCTATTTTTATTGTTCATAAGATTTCTTTGAAGCCAACGATTTTCTTTTTGTATAAATGTATCATAGTTTCGTCCACATTGTTTTAGTTTTTTCTTCACCTTTAAAATAAATATAACTAAAGCAAGCTTTTATTTAAGTTTATTTAAGTTTTCTAAAAATCGAAAAAATCAGAAAAGATCAGATTTTTTTTTTCTTTTTAGTATATTTGAAATATATAGAGGCAAAATATTATTTTAAAAATAAATATACACTTTTATTAAAAAACTTCTAAAAACTTGTCTCATTCTTTACGCTGCACCCGTTAGATTTGCAAAAAGCTTTTGATAGTGGGGATCACTCCATTCTTCTCACAAAATTAGAATACTATAGATTCAGAAGCATTCCTCTAAAATGGTTTACTTCATATCTCCAAAACAGGACACAGTTTTTTTCTATTAATGGCATTAAATCTGATTTAAAGAATTGCTCAAATGGCGTCCCACAAGGTGCAGTTTTAGGACTACTTTTTTTTCTTCTACTTATTAATGACTGAAATAATGAATAGTTAATAAATTAAATACTTCTGCATGTTAGTATCATCAGCAAAATATCATTTTGCTAATGATACTAACATGTTAACGGTTGACAAATCACTAAACAAAATCAACAAATATATTATTTATGATCTTGAAAATCTTGTTCATTGGCTTCTTTCTAATAAACTTCCTTCCAATTCTAACAAAACAGAGCTAATTATCTTTAAATCCAGTCTGGCAACAATAGATAAGCACTTGAATTTCAGACTAGGCGGAAAATAAATTTATCCTTTACACTCTATTAAATATCTTGGGATTAAAAATGATTCTAATCATTCTTTTCAAGGCCATCTAAATGAAATGAAACTCAGCAGATCTAATGGAATGCTAGCCAAAATCCGTAAATTTAGAAACTTTGCTAAATATATATTATGCTATTTTTGGGTCCCATCTAGGATATGCATGTCAAGTATGGGAACAATCTCTTAAATAAATCTTTTAAGGTTGTCCCATCTCTAAAATAAAGCCTTGAAAAAAATATAATTTAAGTATAATAATTTAAATATAATGTGTTATACTTAACTGGTATTCTTAACTGCCAATTTGTCTGGAATTATCATCACAAAAACCTTCTCCTATTATTCAACAATTTCTATACAATTACAATTTGTCACAATCCTCTTCGTTCCATTAATAACTTAAACATATTCCAAAACATAACTCTGCTAAAAATAAACCCAATAAATATCAATGTATTAGCTCATGGAACAAATTACCTCCTGATCTGAAATTTCTTAATTCAAACTCTAAATTCAAAAGCAAGCATTTTAATTATTAGTTAAAAAAATACAAATTAAATATTTCTACAAATTAATATTGATTTTCTAAAATATTTCTAATAATTCGTGATCCTTCAGTTTTAAATTTGATATTTTTAACAGTGTAAAATTCTTTATTTATCCATCTACATCTAGTTCCTCCATTTTCCTACCAGCCATTTTTAATACTTTTATTAAATTTTTTATTCCATTGTTAATATTAATATTAGTACTAATTTTTTGATATTCTTTATTTATCTGTCTGTTTGTTTATCTCTTTTCATTAAACTATTTTCTACTTCTTTGTTGTTGCTCTCATTATTTACTAAATATTTGTTTGCTGCTGTTATCTTTAATTAAGTAATTTTATGTTTAAAGCATGGCCTACTTTATAGAAGGCCTCGACACCGTGCGGGAATTTTTTTGACTGAAGGCCGATTTAAAACTGTTACAAACGCATTTTTTAGTTGGAAAAGGAGTAAAATATTAGTTAGGTTTTTTCAGAAAAATTTACAGCTATTCTTCAAATAAATTTAATTTAAATTATTTAGAATGCCTTTAAAATGTTGTGTTCCAAACTGTTCCTCAAATTATAAGTCTTCAGCTTGTAATGTATATGTGTATAAATTCCCTCGTGAAGTATGTGAGAAAACTAAATGGTTTATGAGCATCCCTCGTTTAAATTGGACCGTAACAAAATACACCGTTGTTTGTAAATTGGATTGGCCAGATGATGCAGAGTTTAAATTATGTCGTGGTAAATTGAGACCAATTCATCCTCCATGTTTCCAAATATATCTAAAAGTTGTCTATCCTCTCCACCACCTAAAACGAGAAAGACTTTATCTTCTTCTTCAAAAAGAGGTATCAGAAAAGATGAATTAGAAGAATATAAAATAATTGATAATTTAATTTTTGAAGAAATCGAAAAACACTTATCAACTTATAATAATTTGATTTCATACAAGCAAAATAATTCAAATTTCATTTCTAAAATATTTAATTGTGGTGTTCCACTATTTTTGCTAATAATAAATCAAAGTTTGTCGTTCGAAGCATTTCATTTTGGCTCAAAATGTACTATTAAATCTCTGGCAAATAACAGAACCACTTTCCTTTGTACAAAGTCATCTTTAAATGAAGCCCTTAGATATCTGAAAGTTGAAGATAAGGATCATAAAACTCAAGTAATGTTTGAGCATTTAAATGTAATGGGAGATCATACTGTTGGCTGTGCTGTGTATTCTCCAGATATAATAACCAGAGCTTTTGAATATTTTGCAACAAGTCGTTCCACTTACCATCAATTAGGTTATGATTATCAGTTGCCAAGTATTCGAACTTTGACACGTATAACTTCAAAAATAAACTCTCAAAATGATGTTACTTTTTTAAGTTCTGTGTTATCGAACCTTGATGAAAAAACTAAAAGAAATCAAGCTTATGTAATTTTTTTTTGGGAAGATTTAGTACAAAAAAAATTAGATTTGTTATTGGTGTATTTTTCTGATTATTTATTATTTCTTGTATATTTAAAAATTTGATTTAAATGTTTCTATTCAACTTTACAAACTATTTTAGCTTATAGAATAGTTGTCAAATTAACGTCAAGAAACTCATTTTATAAAAATGCATCCAAAATTTTTTCAAATACAATAATTAGTTATTAAATAATTAGTGTTAGCAAAGCTGTACAGCATTTTTCTCTTTTAATAAACCGCCATTTTATTTTTAAATCGGCCTTCAGTCAAAAAAATTCCCGCACGGTGTCGAGGCCTTCTATTAAGTAGGCCATGGTTTAAAGTAATGAAAACATTAATAAACACTTAAAAAAGTAGCGTAGTCACTATACTCAGCAAAATGTAAAAAAAAAAAAAGATATTACCATAGTGACAAAATGCAACATATTACCATAGTGACAACACGCAAATTTACAGCTAACAAAAACTTTAAACCTAACCATATTTTCTGTGGAAAAAGTGATTATAAACAACATTTGGAACATACATTTAAAAGCGTAATTTTTTTTTTAAACGACTGAATATTTACCTTTGTACCAATATTCATCCTGTACCAATTCTCCCTACTCTCCCCTAAGTTTTAAAATGGATATAAGCATGAAAAAAAAGTTTAACTTGTGACATTCAAAAGTCCGGATTTTAAATAACCACCCGTAATAATTGTGGTAAACAGTTTTATTCAAAACATATCTAGCTTAACACATTATTTTTATAATTTTAGCAACTTTGTTGCACAATTCCATATAAAATTCTATATGATAATTCCGGGTATCATTAGGTAGTAATTTCTTTTTTGAAGATGGATGAAAAAATCTTCCTTTTGTTCTATCAACATTTAGTGACAACTTATTTATTTTAAATCAATCACAAATTTCTTTAATTCAATGTTTATTTTTTGAAATAAATGCTGTAATGCAGCTATGAGATAAAATGAGATTTGTATTATCGGCAAAAATGACGGTCATCAAATCAGAAGCATTAGGGAGATAATAAATGTAAATTAAAATCAGAAAGGACCCTAGTATAGAGCCCTGAAGATCTCTACAAGCTATATAAAGTAAATTGAAAGAGATTGTTGTATTACTTTGAAACAAACTGTTACGGTTAAAAACGGTTACTGTTGCTCTTACAAAGTGTTTACGGTTATTTAAATAACGACGTGAAAAAACTATTAACATTTTAACTACTGCGTTACCAGTATTGAAGTCATCAAATCATTTTTGAAACCTACTAATTTTAGTAGGTCTACCAAAACATATTTGAGAGGTTTACCTCAAAAACTTTTGGAGGTTCACCAAAACGTATTTTGGAGGTCCGCCATAACAAATTTTGAAGGTTTGCCAAAAGATATCTTGGAAGTCCACCACAATAAATTTTGGAGTTTTACCAAACATAGTTTGAATTTCCACTAAAACATATTTAGCATAATAATTAACTTACTTATTAACACACTTTTTAAGAATTTTTTTAATTCTAATTTCTTATTCTACTTTACACCGCAGTAGTTTTTTTTACATTTACTTTTATCTTCTTTTGTTGACTTGATTGATTTTTATTGATTTTTGTTAATTTGATTATTCAATAAAAACATGAAATAAATGGGATTTCCAAAAAAAACATAAATATATACATATTTAATTTAAAAAAACATATTTATATAATAATTTTTAATTTTTTTTTCTTTAGGAAAATGTATTACAATGTCGTCATCATGATAATACTTTCATCTCTACAATTTATGAACTCTTTTCCTACTAAGAGACTTAAAAATGCTTCTCACAAGTCCAAGCATACAAAAGTTGAAACAGTTGATGGAAAAAAAACACAAGTTGAACTTTTGAAGCGTTCTACTTATCCATCATTAGGGTATAATGGTTTTTATAATAGTCAAGAGTCACCAATGATTCAAACAAATCATGGTTATAACAGTCCTATGGTTCCAATGACTTCTACAAAACACGATTATAATCTCATGAATCCAATAGTTCCTGCGAATCATAACTTTAAAAGTTATGTAGACCAAGCAGTTTCTACAAACCATTATTATAATAATCATGTTGCTCCAACAATCCCTTCAAGCAATTATTATAACAACCATGTGAATCAAATTATTCCTAAACATCTTGAATACAACAGTCATGCTAATCCGATGATTCCTAAAAACCGCGGTTATAACAATCATGTTTCTCCAATAATTTCTTCACATCAGTATTTTAACAGCTATGGAGCTTCAATATTTCCTGAAAATCGCAATTACAATAGTCACGTGGCTCAAACGATACCTAAAAATCTTGGTTCTAATTTAGCATACAATCTAAATAGTAACTATAATCCAGCCAATAACTTTAACTACAATAATCCTCATCAAAGTAATCCTTTGCCACTGTGTTCTAACCTATTTCATCAAAATCAAAATGGCATTCACTGCATTGATAAAAGTCCTAATTACCAATATAATGTATTACCTTACGATTCAAATAAAAAGTATCCTCAAATCCATCAATTAGAAAATCAGCATGTAAATCTAGTAACAAATGATCTACATAATATTTTGCACAATAACAACATACTTGACTTGACTAATGGTTTTAACGAACACGGAGATAAAATAGCACCTGCGTTGCCATTATCGACAAATAATGTTTACCATAATCAATTAGACTCTGTGGATGGGTATTGCTATAACTGCTGGTACGATGCAAGTGATGAGTACTTACACAATCTTGGTTACTCCCAAATATATCCAACGCTTCCCTTAGCTGTTGATACTATACTTGCGCATGAGAAAGTTAAATTAGAAAATAATGATGATAAAAAGAAAAACGAAAAAAAAGAAGACAAAGATAAAAACAGCAATAATGAAAACAATCAAAATGAAGAAAAAGATAATAAAAAACTGAACGAGCAAAAAGATAAAGACAGCGATAAAGATAAAGATAAAGAAAGTACAGAGAAGCAAGAAGATAACGATAAAACTAACAACAAAGAAAAAAGCGATAAAAACAATCTAAAAGATGATAACGATAAAAATAGCAACAAAGATAAAAACGATAAAAACAACTCAAAAGAAGATAATGATAAAACTAAAAACAAAGAAAAAAACGATAAAAATATTCCAAAAGAAGCTAACGATGAAACTAGCAATAAAGAAAAAAACGATAAAAACAGTCTAAAAGTAGCTAACAATGAAACTAGTAACAAAGAAAAAAACGATAAGAACAACCCAAAAGAAGATAACGATAAAATTAACAACAAAGAAAAAAACGATAAAAACAGCCCAAAAGAAGATAACGATAAAATTAATAACAAAGAAAAATACGATAAAAATAATGTAAAAGAAGAAAAGGATAAAAGCAACAACAAAGAAAAAAACGATAAAAATAATCTAAAAGAAGATAACGATAAAAGTAATAATAAAGAAAAAAACGATAAAGACAACCCAAAAGAAAATAACGATAAAATTAACAACAAAGAAAAAAACGATAAAAACAGCCCAAAAGAAGATAACGATAAAATTAATAACAAAGAAAAATACGATAAAAATAATGTAAAAGAAGAAAAGGATAAAAGCAACAACAAAGAAAAAAACGATAAAAATAATCTAAAAGAAGATAACGATAAAAGTAATAATAAAGAAAAAAACGATAAAGACAACCCAAAAGAAAATAACGATAAAACTAACAATAAAGAAAAATACGAAAACAACAACCCAAAAGAAGATAACGATAAAAATATCATCAAAGAAAAAAATATTTCAAATAACCCAAAAGATGATAACGATGAAAATAAGAAAAAAGAAAAAAACAATGAGAACAGCCCAAGTGATAATAATGATAAAAAAAAACAACAAGAAAAAAATAATAAGTACAACAACAATGGAGAAAACAATAAAGGCACGTTAGAAGAAAAAGATAAAAATAAAGATAAAGAAAAAAATGATAGATCAGAAGAAAAGAAAGATGAGAACGAAGATAAGAAAAATGAGAACGAAAATAAAATCAAAAACAGCAATAATAAAGAAGAACGCAACAAAAGCAACGAAAAAGAATTAAAAAATGATAATAAAAGCGAAAATGAAAAAGAAAAAAATAATAAGGAAAAAGAAGTTAAGGAAAAAAATATTGATAAAAAAGAGGAAAAAGAAAATAGCAAAAAAGATGAAAAAAAAGAAGAAAAAAAGGTTAACAAGTTAAAGGAAATCGTCAACAAGATAGAAGGAAAAAATAACAAAAGAAATGTAAATCATAAAGAGAGAGTCTTGTATTTTATGAATGAGGGAAAAAATGAAAATACCAACGAGGACGAAAAGAAAGCAAACAAAGAAAACAGTAACGAGAAAGAAAAAATTGAAGAAAAAAACAAAGAAGAAAGTGCTGATTTGAACACGGAGTTAAATGGAAAGAATCAAAAATACAATGAGAAAGAAAAAAAAGTTAACGAAAAAAATTACGAGAAAGAAATTAGTTTTGAGAATGAAAAAAAAAAAGAAAATGAATCGACTAATGTTGACAATATAAATGCAGAAAAACAAGAAAACAACATTAAGGAAGAAAAAAAAGAAAAAAACGAAGATAAAAAAGAAAAGAATGAAGACAAAAATGAAAACAACGAAAATAACAAAGAAAACATCAAAGATAAAAAAGAAAACAACGAAGATAAGGAAGAAAATGACGAAAATAAAAAAGAAAATAACGAAGGTAAGACAGAAAAAGGTGAAGATAAAAAAGAAAACAACAAAGATAACAAAGAAAATAACGAAGATAAGAAGCAAAATGACGAATATAAAAAAGAAAACAACAAAGATAAAGAAGAAAACAATGAAGATAAAAAAGAAAATGACAAAAATAAAAAGGAAAATAAGGAATATAAGACAGAAAACAACGAAGATAAAAAAGAAAATAACGAAAATAAAAAAGAGAACACCGAAGATAAAAAAGAAAACACCGAAGATAAAAAAGAAAACACTGAAGATAAAAAAGAAAACACCGAAGATAAAAAAGAAAACAACGAAGATAAAAAAGAAAACAACGAAGATGAAAAAGTAAACAACGAAGATAAAAAAGAAAACAAAGAAGATAAAAATAAAAACAACGAAGAAAAGAAAGAAAATGACGAAAAAAAACCCGAAGACAACGAAAATAAAAACGAAAACAATAGTGACAATAAAGAAAATATTATTACAAAAGAAGAAAAAAAAGAAACAAACAAAATTAAGGAAGACAAAAACGTAAACAATGAAAATAAAAAAGAAAAAAATGATGATAAAAAAGAAGAAAATAAAACCACAAAAGAAGGAATGAAGGAAACTTGCAACTTTAAAAAAGAAACAAAAGAAAAACACATCGAAGAAGAAAAAAATGAAAACAACAAAGATAAAAAAGAAAACGGTGATAATAAAAAGGAAGAAAATAGTATTGAAAAAGGAGAAACAAGTGAAACTAACAACACTGAAAAAGGAAAAAATATAAACAACGAAGATAAAAAAGAAAACAATGATATTAGGAAGGAAGAAAGTCCTATTGAAAAAGAAGAAAGTAACGAAACCAACAATATCAAGGAAGACAAAAAGGAAAGCAACAAAGATAAAAAAGAAAATGATGGTAATGAAAAAGAAGAAAGTAATATTAAAGAAGAAAGAAATGAAACAAGCAACAACGAGGAAGAAAAAAAAGTAAACAACGAAGTAAACAAAGAAAATGATAACAAAAAAATGGAAGAAAGTCATAGTGAAAAAGAAGATCAAAAAGAATCAAACAACATTAAGGAAGAAAAAAAATTAAACAACGAAAATAATGATGACAAAACGGAAGAAAGTAATATAGAAAAAGAAGAAAAAAACAAAATGAATAAAAACGAGGAAGAAAAACACAAATATAACAAAGGTGAAAAAGAAAATGATGATAAAAAAAAAGAAGAAAATGCAACTGACAAAGAAGAAAAAAACAAAATAAACAACGTTGAGGAAGAAAAAAAAGAAAATAACGAAGATAAAAAAGAAAAAAGTGATAATAAAAAGGAAGAAAGTAGTAGCAAGAATGAAGAAAAAAAACAAACAAACGAGAATAATGGGAGCGAAGAACAAATAAACGAAAATAACAAAAAAGACGAAAAATAGACCAAAAGGAAATAGCAGCTTTGATAAACCAGAAAATGATAATATATATATATATATATATATATATATATATATATATATATATATATATATATATATATATATATATATATATATATATATATATATATATATATATATATATATATATATATATATATATATATATATATATATATATATATATCTACTGCACATACAAATATCTTCCTGCGCACCCCGTCATTTTCTTATTTTCCAAAATAAATACGACCTATTTTGTGGTTTCTTTTACTGCACCTCAAAAGTTTTAATGATGTTTAGATCTACTTGTAACAAAATTTTTTAGAAGGTAAAAATAAATGCTTTTGAAATATAAATTAATTTTGTACGAAAGTTTTTTATACGAACTAAATAACTTTCATTTGTAATTTATTATAAAGGTATAGTAAAAAAAAAGAGTTGAATAAAGACTATAGAGTTTTCTAATAGAATTTTCGAAACAAAGATAAAACCTTAAAAATCAAGAGGCTGAGTTGAATATTATTATATTAATGGCAAGACTGACCTGTTCCTTATTTATTGAGAAAATATCTTATTATATCTTTTAATATTCATTTTTTATTTGTTCCTTTTTTAACATTGTTATTTATATTATACATTTTACAAATTCCAAATTACGTATTATAAACTAAATAGTGCAAAACTTATAAAAAATGCTAAACACTAAAACTATTATGTATAGTTTAACTTTCTAACTATCAATTTTCCTTTTTTTTCTGGATGATTAGAATCTTTTTGGAAATGTCAAAAAAATCTCATATTTTAATCCCAATACTCGCAAATTAAAGTTTATTGCTTAAGATCATACATATTTAAAAGTTATAAAAGTCTCAAAGTGTTTTCTCACTTTTGCTTTTAAGATAAGAAACCATTCTAACTGGAATAATTGCTAGCCTTTTACTTACAATAGCAGAGAATCTGCTTTAAATATTGTCAAAATAAATGTATATACATATTTTATAAGTGGGAAATGGTAACAGGTTTTTTTTAAAGACTTAATCATAGAGTACGCTTGAACATTTGAAAGGCTTTTTGAATAGATCTAGTTTAAAAGTTTTAAAACAATGCCAAAAAACTAAAAAAGCTATTACATAAAAATGATTAATTTATTACAATACCTGTTACTTAACAAGCAAGCTACATGTAATGCAATATCAAGTCACGTGTTTTTACAACCTAAGGAAAAAGGTAAATTTAAAAGAAACAATGGAATTTAAATAGGTGAAAGATTTTTTTCTAGTGTGTTTGTTTATAGAATTTTCAGCATATAAAGTATTAAAAAGAGATAAATGAAGTTATAGAATGTTGTTCAAACCTCCTCTAAGTTCAACTCGCCACTTATTCTTTTTTATTTATTTTTATTCTTTTTATTTATTTTGATTGGGAGACAGTTAAGTCTTGAAAATGATTGCTCTCAAAAAATTTAAAACGTTTTCTAAATAAATAAAAACAAAACGTTCCCAATCTCCTTAAAAACTGAAAACACTAACAGCATGTTACACGATTCAGAAATTGACAAATTAATGATGTGAATACAGCGCCTTTGAAAGGCCATTCATATGCTTAAAGAAAAAATCAGATCGATCATATTTTTTTACCGTTGAAGCCATTAAAAAGTAAATTAAAGTAAATTTAACAACATTAAATAAGTATATACCTAAAGTCACTACAATAAGTATATACCTAAAGTCACTACAATAAGTATATACCTAAAGTCACTACAATAAGTATATACCTAAAGTCACTACAATAAGTATATACCTAAAGTCACTACAATAAGTATATACCTAAAGTCACTACAATAAGTATATACCTAAAGTCACTACAATAAGCATATACCTAAAGTCACTACAATAAGTATATACCTAAAGTCGCTACAATAAGTATATACCTAAAGTCACTACAATAAGTATATACCTAAAGTCACTACAATAAGTATATACTTAAAGTCACTACAATAAGTATATACCTAAAGTCACTACAATAAGTTAACCGAATTAAAAACATTAAATGTTTTCAGAGTAAAAATTTTTGATATCAATTTAATATAAAAAAAGACTTTATTCAGTTTACTCATTGTAGTCATTTTAGAAATAACATAAGTAATTTTGAAAAATATTTTTATAATGTAGATTTTACATTATTTCATCAAGTAAAAAATTGTTTTTGAGTTAATTGTTAGTAGTAATATGTATTTTATGAAAAATACGCTTAAATGTTTATGCAAATAAAAGTTTTAACAATATCTAAATATAATAATTGGCAGCTCTGGCTGCCTACGCCTGTCATAGTTAATCGGGTGCCCCTTGGAAAAATTATTAGGTAATTTATATATTAGAAAAATTAGGTTATTTTATTTTTATATTTAGATAAAAATTTATATATATTTTTATAGATTTATCAAACGATAGCCAAGTTTACCCATTTTTTGAAGTAAGAAGTTTAACTTTTTAGCTATAGGAAAAAAAATGTGATAAGGGAAAGTCGGGTAACCTCGGACAGCGAATAAATCCGAACACTTTATGTACAGATTAAACTAAAGAAGCTGTGACTTCAAATAAAATAAAAACATTACTTGAGTGAAAATAAGGCATATGCAAAATATCTATCATAATACGTCGATTGGGAATGCAAGAGATTGTTTTCCACCACCAGAAAAGCGATGTATCATCATTTTTGATTCACATATTAATAAATCTAATTTTTGTGTAAACTAATAACTTTTAACTAATTAAACACTTTAATTCATTGATTTTAAAACTAATATTTTTGAATGAGGTATGATCGGGTGTTTAGAGGGTGGTTCCTGACGACTTAATCCATTTACATTTAAAAACGAGCAGCTTTTTTATATGAATAATAATATATTTAATATAAAACACAAACCCATAATAGTAATTCATTTAATTTAAATAAAAAGACCTAACATTTAAAACGTGTTAATTTTCATTAGTAAAAAGCTAATGTTTGTATTTCTACACGATGGCATTTTCATTTCCATTCCTTATATATCAGAGGCAATTTTAAAGCAATTTTTTAAAAATGTGTTGATAACATTCGAATGCTAATTAATTGCATATTGCATATGTGTCACACTAGTAAAAAGAGGTAAAATCATTGTTAAACTATGTTTTCGAGGCTACCCTCCAATTTTGAAACATGCCTTTTTTTTACCATTTTTTCTTTTTTTTTAAAATTATGATTTTAAAATTTTTTTAATAAATATGTTTTTTAATTTTATGTTTTGTATATTATTTAGGTACACTATAACTATTTTTTTGTTTCTAATTTAGTAGTTAAATTTAGTAGATAAATGTTTATACTTTTGACAAAGTCTTTCGACAGATTGTCTTCTGTTAGTACATGTGTACAACCTATTTTCTCCTAAGTGTCTGGGGCCACCCGACTTTTCCCTACTGGTCAAACAAAAAATATTGAAGTTAGATGTTTTCTGTCACAACATTCTCAGAAAAAAGAAAGTACAACTTATAAAATTAATATTCATTCACATTTTTATTAGTAGATTATAAAAAAATATGTCTCTATTATTTAAAAAATAAAGATTGTTCTAGGTACGTTTTCGGACGAGTCATTCTTTAAAGTAATAATAGAAAACTTTTTCCATTGTACAGCATACAAAAGGTTTTATCCTAACTGCGTAAAAATAGTAAAGAATCCACTCCCAATAAAGATCTAGCGCGCCATTTTTGGGCAAGGAGGCGTCTAAAAAGACGTTTCTACAAAGTGGTTGGGAAAGAACACAAAGCCAGTATATAGAGGTTCTTGAAATTTAATTAATACCCCTAATGAAACAATGATTTAATTATGTAAAAATTTTAAATATTTGCAAAAAAGTGTAATTTCTCATACAGAAAAAAGTGTTGACCGCCTAATGTCAAACCCATGTTGACCGCCTAATGTCAAAGCCATTGACCGCCTAATGTCAAACCCATTAAAAACATGAGTTAGTAAGGTAAGAGATTTGTAAAAAAATTATAAATAACAAGACTTTATGGAAAGTCTTAATTTGATCTAGCATAATAAATTTAAGCTAATAAAAATATAAAAAAATAACTTGCAAGCATACCACAGCATATTAACGCTGTTAATGCAAATAAAGGCATTAAAAACATTAATGCCTAACTGCTGTCACTAATCAATATATATTCAAAATGTTAAAATTTTTCAGTTTATTTATTATCAAGAATTATTTTCTAATTGAAAATAAAGCTTTAAATTACGGGTTTTTCTTATTGCTAAAAAATTTATTTTTACATTGTGTGTACAAAAATTACCATTGGTTGTAATATGGTCACCCACTTTATCACAAAAGAAAAATTATATTCAAGTTCAACTAATTGTTTTAATCAATCAAAAATTAATGACTTTTCATCAAGAGTGGAGAATTTGCCATCAATCAATAGAGTCGCTTTAAGAGTTTTTAAGGTCATTAATATAAATGAAAATATCAAAAATGGAAACTTGCGCTCATCCTAGAGGTCATGAAAAATAATGGGTAGTATTGTTCTCAAGTTCAACTTATTTACTGCGCTTAAAAAGAATAACTCAATAGCTTATAAAGTATTTTCCAGGCTTTCTACACTATATGAAAAGAAAAAACAAAACAAAAAAAAAACAACAAGTAGGTCAAACTTTACACAAGTCTTTAATATGTCAAAATTAATTGGCTTTCCTTCATCGATCACGCCTTTCTGTTTTTATTGCTAGCAAATCAGCAGCAGAACAAGAGGATAAGTCTTTTTAGAGGTTAAGTATTTGGTTTTTAGATGCAATATTTAAATTTTGTTTATTAAAGGTTTAACAACTTTGCTAATAATAGTAACTGATTGGGAGGTGAAGGTGTCAGAACTATCTCCAGACTTTCAAATATTGGAACCTTTGATGTCATTGTTCAGAATTAAGAGAACAATATTCAGTTAAAAACTTTTTAAATTGTTTAGATTTTAGTTTTTTAAGCGAGTTCTGGATAGCATTTTTGTAAGTCTGTAACCGAAACGTTTTTCGGAAATTCAGCAAAGAGTTTAAGCAAGAAATAGCTTTAGCGACGGAAGCAAAAGTAATGTCTTACAATAAATTAACCTATTTTAATTTGAGAATTGCCTTTGTTAATAACGCTTTTAAAGATCTTACAAAAGTCTCTCAAACCCTAATTCTGAGCTAATATAAAAGATTTTGTAATCTGAAAACAATGGATCTTAGCGTCAGACAAGAATCTTTTTGTATTAATTTCTTGCGATGATTAAAAAAAGTTTGTTTTCAAGAAAGTTGTCTAGTTAAAAAGATAAAAAATAATAAGAAATAGCAGTTGCACAGATTTTAAACAGGTGAATCTAAACTTAAAAATCACAATGATATGCGGATCTTTTAATCAATTTTAAACTAATCTTAACTTTAAAATCGATGAAAAGGAATAAATTCCTGAATTAAAGAAATAACGCAGAACAAGGCCAACAACACGGGTTTTGAAGTAGAGGGGGGGGGGGGGGAAACACAATCGCTTCTATATCTAGAACTTTCTTTAAAAAAAAAAGGTTCTTTAGAAAAAAGGCGTGTGTGTGATTGGGAGGGGGGAGCACCTGTCACTGGCCCTCCTCCCCCTCCGCTTCCTGGTGTCATCGGCACTGGGATGCACAGTTTTTAGCAAAAAGAGGTAAGCTCAAAAACCATTCCAATGAAAATCACAAAAGTAGTCAAAGTTATCTTTAATTCAGTAAATAAATAATTTAATAAAGTCTGATGTAAGTATTAGACTTGGAAATTTTTTTTATTTATGGTTACCTAAAGAAGAATAAAAACTTTAGCACAAACGTCAGTCTAAGACAAGATAAGTCAAGATATAGTAAGTCAAGGCAAGATAATTCAAAACAAGATAAGTCAAGGAAAAATGAAAGATGGTAAGTGATTTGGGATGTATTGTACTGACAATAAGGATCTAACCTATATGAGCGAAAATTGTATTAAAAAGAGTTTTGGAGTAAGGGAGAACAATGAAAATAATAAAATAGTGAAATGGTAGAAAACAAAAACATTTTTAAAAACAGCTAAATTTTAAAATAGTCTTCGAGAAAAAAGGTCTAATAAAATTTGAGAGAGTTAAAATTCTATAGATAAAAAGTTACAATAAAGATCACAATAAAATGTAAAAGTCACTATTTTGAGCAGGTTTACATCAGATAAAAACTGTTTAAAAATAAATTTAAATGCGTTTTTATCTGTTGTAAGTGCCAAAATTGAATAACTTGCAAAAAAAAAAAAAAAAAGATAGAGTATTTTCGCAAAAAAGGAATGAAAAAAGGACTTTTGGTCTTAATTGGTCAGGTTCTTCATCTCTTAACTTAGCATTAAGAGATGAAGAGCTGCATAGAAATAAGTTTTTTTTGCCATTAAAAGTAGTATTTCAAAAAGAAAATTGGATATTTTTCATAAAAATGATATGAATATTGTGAAGTTAAAGCATAAATCAAAAAATCAAAACCGTACAATAGCGCAAATTCGTAGCGCTTGACTCAGAAAACAGAGAGAAATCTAGTAAAAGAAGTTTATATAGCCAAATAAAGATTCGGCTATATTAATTTTAAAATCTCTTTTTTATATAAACATTTTACTTTTAAATTAAAAAATGTTAATAATTACAAAAAAAAAAAAAAAAAAAAAATGCTGTTTTCAATATGTTAATAGCGGTTTATATATCTAGCCCATCTGCTGGAAATATTGGTTTGAAAATACGA
>NC_061166.1:10510392-10522892 GCF_022113875.1 Hydra vulgaris
AGTGTGGTGTAAACTGGTATGTAAGTGAGGTGTTCAAAGGGGATAATAATTAAGTTTAAATTAGCTTAATTTTGTATCAACACTATTATTACCTAACAAAAAGATATCTTGTATTATTTTGTGAGCTACATTGATGTTTGTGCTTTATATACCAAAATATGAATGTGCATATCATATTTTATTAGTGCCTTGTTTGTTTTTAAGTAAAATATTGTTGTTTGTTTTTAAGTAAAATATACAAAAATTCAGAAAGAATTTTTGTTTACGTTTTATATTTACGTTTAAGCCTTTTCTATTACAGTTGCTGAGTTTTATTTCAGTTGTTGAGTTCTATTTCAGTTGCTGAGTAAAATATAACATGCCGTTTAAAAAGAGCTCTTTTAACACCAAGAAGAAAGAGAAAACTTGGAAAAAGAACTCAATCCAGTTTCAAGCGCTATTAAGAAGAAGCAAGATGGCAATTTAAGAAGCTACCTTAAGTGAATGAAGTCGCATGCCCCAAAAATCATTAAATGCTTAAAATTTCTTAAACCCATCACCAAAGAACGGAAAGAGAGAATCAGTGTAATTGTTGTTGAGCTTAAAATCCTATGGAGCAAAACATTGAACATTCCACACGTATCTGATCAAGTCATTTTTGCAAAATAGGCAAAACTTTTGAAAGACTATGAGCGCTGTAGAAAGAAACAAAACATTAATGCATTGAATGAACTGTTTGACATCATTAAGGTCAAAGGCAAATGGTTATGCAAAGAGGATAAGAACCGTTATAAACTACAAATTGAGAGCTAAGCCAGCTTAGTTATTCCACTGGCAAACCTGCTTGTGTCAAGGCCATTGATCCATCCAAACAAAAGAAGGTAATCTAATTAACATTTTTCGTTTACCTAGCCCTTTTTGCGTTTATTCTGATGACTGAGACCCGTAGCAAGCTGCGTAAAATTTGTTCAATAACTTCCTATCAATGACTATCCAAAAGGTTTCAAATGCTTGCAAAATCACTGAAAAACATACGAATCTCCAATCAACATCGCCCAAAGCAACTAGTGATGTGGGCATGCAATCAAAGTTTTGTAAGACCTGTATAACTCGTGCCGCAGCAAGGACAACCTCTCACTAAGATTCATCCTGTCCAATGACGTTATTGTAAATAATTGACTTTCTTATGTTTTTGATGACCCTAAAAAATGTTGCATATATTTGACTCTGAAGCTTATGTTTAATTTAATAACTGCCTAAAGGATCATAAAAATTAGGCAAAAAAAGCTAAGAAACTAAAATTTTCAAAACATTTTTTTATCAAATAACATTGAAAGTAAGATTTTATTTAATCTTTAATAAAAGCTCATCAAACTATGATACAGGGGAAGCGAGGTTGTAAATAAATCATCACCCTAACTAGAAAACACACATAAACTAAATAATAAAAATTAAAAGACTTAAAAAAACAGTTTTTATTTTTCCTTGATTATTTGTTATACATGGTCACAATCAGGGCTGTGGAGTCGGAGTTGGAGTTGCGGAGTTGCATCATTTTTAGCGGAGTCGCAGTCGGAGTCGGAGTCACTAAACAAAATCGCGACTCCGACTCCAATATAAAACTTCTCGGTATTGCACGTGCATGTACAAATCATTCAATTAACCTTATGTTCATACTAAACACAAAGAAAGTTTGATAAATTTGTCATAAAAGAAATTTTTAACTTATCACGTAATATTTTTTTAAGAATTCAAAGAATTTTTCAAATTTTTTGATTTGGAGTTGAAGTCGGAGTCGGAGTTGGTATCAGAGTTGTGCTCAAAAAATTTCAACAACTGGAGTCGGAGTCGGAGTCGTTACTTTTTTTTACGACTGGTCACAATATATATTTTAAAATATTTTTTTTGCGTTTTTATGCATTTAAATTACTTCTATTAACTTATGCTAAAAGTCGGACACCGAAAAAGACGCTATAAAAGATGCAGCTGCAAAATATAGTTGATAAATATATTAGATCATGGTTCATATTATTAGACTTTTTTTTAAATTTGGACTAATTTTGGTGGATTGGTGACAAGTTGTTAATCCACCCCAAAATCACTTAACTACAAATAATTACAAGGATAGTAAACTATAAAAATTAGACATAAAAAGAAAAAGGTTATATTTAATGTTTGATTCAAGTTAGCTAATTTAAATTGCAAATACTTCAAACATCATTATATTCTTGTTTTTGTTATTGCATGTTATTATAAGTATTTTTAACCATCGTAGATCTAAAGGTATAATAAATTCCCTAAAATAAAATATAAAAATTTATTTGGGCTTAAAGTTTTTGAATACTTATTAAGGTCTTCAAGGTACATATTGTGATTAATGAAACCGTTCCAAAGAAAAATGTTTAGTATAAGTAGTATAGTTGGTTATTAAAAAATAAAAAAGTCATATATTTAAAAATTATAATTGTGATTTAGAAAAGTGAGTTCTAAAAAAGCTGATTTTTAAATTTTCAATTTTATTTATTATAACATCAAAAATATTGAAGGTTTAAAAATTTTTAAAGTTCACCAAAACCGTTTGTAATCAATCAGCAAAATATTGAAAAATAATTATTATTTTGCATCGATAACTATTTAATGTTGACAATAATACAATAAAAATTAATGGGGGAAAACCTGTTTTTATTTATTTGTTTAATAAATTATCAATGGTGGCAATTTTTTTTTTTTTTTTCAATGCACAAAACTGAACTTCTCCTCTTTCAAATGTGGTGGAGTTTATGTAGGTATATTTAAATGGTTTTCTGCTTCAAAATATTTTCAGGTTTATCGTTTAGAAAATATTTCACCCTCTCAAATAAGCCGCATTGTGACTACCAGGACCCGGCCAGTAATCAAGTATTTAAGCTTTTTCATTTTCACTGGGTAAGCATTGAATAATCAATATTAACCCCTCTTTGTGTATAGCTGTTTTGTGTCAAACAGCTCGAGATGTAATTATTTTAAAAGGAACCTCAGCACAAAAGCAATATTCAAAAGTGGGTAATTATTCCTTCTTTATTGGAGCAGAAGAGATAGAAATCAATGGAGGAAACTCATAAATTGTGTGATGCAGCATTAATCCAGCCCATTGTACCAAGATTTTTCATGCATTGGAATGAGGCATAAATTCATATCTTTGCGTCGCGATAAGGAAGGAGGCGTGAACTTCCTACTTAAATGCACTTCCACAGTGCTCTGTGACAGGACCGTTTGGTCTTCTTGGGACACCTAAATAATAATAAATAAAAAAAATACAAAAAAAATAAAAATTTTTCTTACCAACTCCACTGGTATATATTTAGAGCTTCAGAAATAAATAAATTCTGAGACAGCTAAATGGAGGACAATTCTTTGTGGAATTTTGAATGTGACTCTTACTTGCCTTCTAGGAGTTTAGCTTTTCTAGGTAACTCATTATAAAGTTCTTTCAATATCAATTTTTATTATTTATACAATTATTGTATTAGTTTAAGCATAGTTATTATATACAATTATGTTTGCAGATGTAACAACAAACGTGAATGGGAAAGAAAATGGAATTTTTCTTGTTCGTATAAAGCTTGTTGGTCGTCACAACTCCGTTATTGCATACTACTTAGAAAATGTAAGACGCCATTAACTTAAGCTGAAGAAAGGTGTTAATATGGCTAAACATATTTCTGATATATTTTAAAGCTAAAAATTTTCAAAACTGTTGCGGTCAGGGACGCATGGATCAAATATGTCATGTGCTTTCAAAGGAGCTTAAGCCTAAATAAATAAAATTTATTAGGAAGCTCTAGGCATTCCCTGTAGCGCTCACTATCTGATTTTGACTGGTATGCACGCAGTTGAATCAGATTTAAGTATTCTTTAAAAATTTCAAATCTTGGACGAATTTATTTATTGCAGGTCTTGCCCAAATGGAAGATCTTCACTAAAGCGACAATTTCACTGCATAAACTTTCTATGACAAGATGGAGCTCTCGTACTGATTTGATCAAACAATTTGTTAAGAAGGCTCAGAGAAATATTGCAGCTCTTAAGCATGCCAAGGAAAACCTGGATATGACCAGCAGCTCAGTCAAGCAAGAAGCTTGAAAAATTGATTATTATCTTTTGAATTTACAATTTGTACAAAGCCTTTACTGCTGTTAATGACGTAATAAACAAAATAAAATGTAAGCCTGGTGGAAACGCGATTTCTTTAACATACGCATTATCTATGCTCTTGTCAAATATTGGTATCATTTTATTTATACTTTAACTTGTTCTCCTCCAGAGCAGGGTTAGAACTATTTTAGAACAAGGGTATGGGTTAAATTTCAAATATTAACTACAGTGAGTGCTAATAAGTGTAATTAAGATAATTAAAATTTACTTTAAAAATTAAAGATCTGAAAAAAAATCTATATTGCCCTTAACCTGCAACTGAGTTTAGAGATGTAACGCAAAAAGCCTTGAAGAATTTTATTTTCAAATGTTGTAAATAATTAGTAACCAATAAATATATTTTCATGCGTAATTAAGTAAATGTTTCACAAGTTTCCAAAGTATATTATGTTCAAAGTTTATATATGTTAATATTTTTTTTTAATGTTTTAAAAGCAGCAGTGTGTAAATCCTACACAGTGAAAATGAAAAAGCTTAAATATTTGATTACTGGCCGGGTCCTGGTAGTCGCAATGCGGCTTATTTGCTTTTAAAAAATTAGGCTTTTCTACTTTTACATTCAAATATTATTTAAAAAAGTACCGCTTTTATTATGAAATTGAAAACAAATATCTTGTTTCTTCAACAATTGCGTTGCTCACCCATGGAAAGCACTACCTTTCAAAGTTGTCACTGCTATCAGTATTGACTGCTTCAATGAGTCATTGTTGACTGGTCAGTTAAAATTAAAGTTACCACAGCGCATCATCTTCCCTGCAATCAAGCACGAGCTGGCATGGCTAACAGTTAATGGAATTACGAAAAACGTCTGGTTCCGGGTCATTCAACGACAACTAAATCCTGTTATTTTGTAAAAAATAGTTTATAATAAATTATAGTAATAGAACTTAAAATTTTAAATATATTTTTTATGTGCATTTTTAATCCGAGTACTAAAGTTTGCAGCAGACATTGTCAGTTGTTAAAAATTTTTTTTTTATTGTAAAAAAAAAAAAAAAAAAAAAAAAAAAAAAAAAAATATATATATATATATATATATATATATATATAATATATATATATATATATATATATATATATATATATATATATATATATATATATATATATATATATATATATATATATATATATATATATATATATATATATATATATATATATATATATATATATATATATATATATATACTATAGTTCTAATATTATTAACGAATCGAATTTCAATAAATTTTCATATAACTGATTTTAATTATCCAAAAAAATAATGTTTTTATATTATTTTTTTTAAGTTTAAATATAATTAAATTCTTTTTTTTCTAAATAGTTGTAATTGCTTTATCAGTTTGGTTACTGTTGAAACATAGTTTTAATTTTGTAAATTTATTTGATATGCAATTTACTGTTAGAATTATTCACAGTTATGAAGAAATTAAAATTCTAAACTATTAGGGTAAAAACATTTTTGTTTATTAGTAACATTATAAAGCCGTTTTTTTTAGTATATATATATATATATATATATATATATATATATATATATATATATATATATATATACTATATATATATATATATATATATATATATATATATACACATACACCTTGTTAAAACAAAACTTTCAATAAACTTTGCAAACGTTTATACAGCGTTCAAACAACGTTCGGCTAAAGTACTTGAACGTTTTGTGTTTATTAGGTGTTATATATATGTATATATATAACACCTAATAAACACAAAACGTTAGGTGGATATATATATGTATATATTATATATTATATATATATATATATATATATATATATTATATATATATATATATATATATATATATATATATATATATGCATACAAGTATTGTATATATATTATATAGTATATATATATATATCTATATATATATATATATATATATATATATATATGTATATATATGTACATATGCATTATATATGTATATATATATACATATGCATTATATATATATATATATATATATATACATATGCATTATATATATATATATATATATATATATATATTTACATATGCATTATATATATATATTATATATTATATATATATGTATATATATATATATATAATATATATATATATATATTATAGCATTATATATATATATATTTACATATGCATTATATATATATATATATATATATATATATATATATATATATATATTTACATATGCATTATATATATATATATATATATATATATATATATATATATATATATATATGTATATATATATATATATATATATATATATGCATTATATATATATATATTTACATATGCATTATATATATTATATATATATATATATATATATATATATATATATATATATATATATATATATAATATATATATATATATATATATATATATATATATATATATATATATATATATATATATATACTATAGTTCTAATATTATTAACGAATCGAATTTCATTAAATTTTCATATAACTGATTTTAATTATCCAAAAAAATAATGTTTTTATATTACTTTTTTTAAGTTTAAATATTTTTTTTAAGTTTAAATAATTAAATTCTTTTTTTTTTCTAAATAGTTGTAATTGCTTTATAGGTTTGGTTACTGTTGAAACATGGTTTTTAATTTTGTAAATTTAATTGATTTGCAATTTACTGTTAGAATCATTCACAGTTATGAAGAAATTAAAATTCTAAACTATTAGGGTAAAAAACATTTTTGTTAATTAGTAACATTATAAAGCCGTTTTTTTAATATATATATATATATATCTATATATATATATATATAGTATATATATATATATATATATATATATATTATATATATATATATATATTATATATATAATATATATATATATATATACACTCCTTTTTGATCATTAACGGGGACATTGTAAAAATGTGCATTTTCGGGGACAAATTTGAATTTAAAAATTTTCTATGAAAACTTTGTTTAAAATTTTTTTTCTTTTTTTTTTTTTACACGGCAACATGAGGTTAATTTATAGACTTAATGACAACTAAATATATAAATTTTTTGTAAAAAATGGTCCCCGTAAATTTTTTAAACATAAAATGGTCATTTACGGGGACCTACAATAAAATGTGTTTTTTCGGGGACATGCATAAAAATGTGCATTTTCGGGGACAAATAGTAAAACAAACTTAATTTGAAAAATTTAGTATCTTTAGCGTCATTTTAAAAATGACTTACATTTTGCAAACCAAAGTATGAGAATTAAGAATTTTCTTGACAATTTTATAGCCACTCCAGCTATAGAAAATTTCCAGTTAAAGCTCAGTAGTTAGAGCGCCTGTTTTTACTAGTTTTGGTATCAAGATCGGCTTTATTTTTAAAGACAAAATAAAGTTTGTTTAATTTAGTTAACACAGTTTCCTTGATTATGCTCTTTGACAGAACAAGTCATAACAAGGAAGCCATTTATGAACTTTTATCAAATTAAACTAGCAATTCATTAAAAAAAAAAAAAAGTTTACACAAACCTAAATCTTTTAAATTTAGACGATGGTTTTAAAAACTTCGCACAAGGATTTTTTAACGGATTTATTAAATGTCTAAAGTCAAGGCTTGTTTAAAAATAGCAAAACTGATATGATCACATCTCTATATTAATTAATTTGTATTAATATAAGTATAAAGTATTGAATTATAAATCTCCGTCATGTAAAAGCGCCTAATAATTTGTGGCTCTAGGTACAATAAATTTTTTTAATTGAAACTAAAATCACAAGCTATTGTACCTAAGGTCGCTCTTCAAAAATTAGGTTTAACTCCATTAAAATTGACAACAAAGATAGACGCACAAAGTATATTAAAAATTATTTAATCTCAGATTTTTTTCAACGTGTTTATCTAGTGTTACTTGATTGCAACACTCAAATAAATAACAAATTTGAATAACATTTCTGAGCACATCTGAAAAAAAAGTCTACAATTAAATATACCAGCGGCAAAAATTTATCTTACACCATCAAAAATACGTCCAATTATAACTTGCTATCGAAACGCTCTCTTAAAATCAATGTAGAAATAATAAAAAAAAAAGTCTTATAACTAATCATTTGACTGAAACGCATAACTTAGAAATAATTATTTTTTATATAAAAATGAGAAGGCCTAGATACACGAATGAAATGACACGAATGAGAAGGCTTAGATACACGAATAAAAAATGTTATTACTTCTGAGATTTTATACTTTATTTCCTTATAAAGACATGCAAAAAATTATGCATTTTCGTGAACCAGAAAAAAAAAGTGCATTTTCGGGGACAAACTAAAAACAAGTTTAGAAAGAAGTTTAAAAAGAAGTTTAGAAAAAGTAAAGCAAAAGTAAAGAATAAAAGAAGTTTAGAAGTTTAAAAAATGACTATAGCGCTGATTTAAAAATGACTTTAATTCTTGCAAACCAATAGTTTCACTGACTCTGTGATATGTCAAGACGTAGTATATAATTTATATTTTTACAAATACAGTAATTTTTTTTTTTAATTTTATTATAAAGGCATGCAAAAAAATGTGCATTTTCGGGGACCAATTAAAAATTAAGTTTAGTTTAAAAAATTACTATAAGGCCGATATAAAATTGATTTTAATTTTTGCAAACCAATAGGTTCACAGCGCTCTGTGACATGACAAGACGTAGCATATAATTTATATTTTTACAAATATTTTAATTTTTTTTTTAATTTTATTATAATAACATGCAAAAAAATATGTATTTTCGGGGAGCAGTACAAAAATGTGCATTTTCGGGGACAAACTAAAAAACAAGTTTAGTTTAAAAAATGACTAAAGCGCTAATTTAAAAATGACTTTAATTCTTGCAAACCAATAGGTTCACTGCGCTCTGTAACGTAACAAGACATAGCATATAATTTATATTTTTAGAAATATTGTAATTTTTTTTTTAATTTTGTTATAATAACATGCAAAAAATATGTATTTTCGGGGACCAACTAAAAAACAAGTTTAGTTTAAAAAATTACTGTAGCGCTGATTTAAAAATGACTATAATTCTTGCAAACCAATAGGTTCACTGCGCTCTGTGACATGACAAGACATAGCATATAATTTATATTTTTTCAAATATTGTAATTTTTTTTAGTTTTATTATAATAACATACAAAAAACAATGTATATTCGGGGACCAGTAAAAAAATGTGCATTTTCGGGGACCAACTAAAAAATAAGTTTAGTTTAAAAATTATTATAGCGCTGATTTAAAAAACCACTGCGCTAAACTTTCACTGCGCTCTGTGATAATACAAGACGTAGTACATAATTTATATTTTTACAAATACTGCAGTTTTTTTTTCTTAAACTTTATTATAAAGGCATGCAAAAATTTATGCATTTATGGCGACCAGTAAAAAAATGTGTATTTTCAAGGACCAACTAAAAAACTAGTTTAGTTTAAAAAATTATTATAGCGCCGATATAAAATTGATTTTAATTCTTGCTAACCAATAGGTTCACTGCGCTCTGACATGACAAGACATAGTATATAATTTATATTTTTACAAATATTGTAATTTTTT
Source organism: Hydra vulgaris (assembly GCF_022113875.1). Taxonomy (NCBI): domain Eukaryota; kingdom Metazoa; phylum Cnidaria; class Hydrozoa; order Anthoathecata; family Hydridae; genus Hydra; species Hydra vulgaris. The sequence goes on from NC_061166.1 coordinate 10,520,160, forward strand.
AATTTTTTCGATTTTATTATAATAATATGCAAAAAAATATGTATTTTCGGGGACCAGTAAAAAAATGTGCATTACTATAGCGCTGATTCGAAAATGATTTTAATTTTTGCAAACCAATAGATTCACTGCGACCTGTGTCGTAAGAAGACATAGCATGTAACTTATATTTTAACAAATACTGTAACTTAATTCTTAAATTTCATTATAAAAACACGCAGAAAAATTTTTATTTTCTGGGTTATGCAAAAAATGTGCTTATTTGGGGACAAAATAAGAAAAATAAAAATTAATTATTTGTTTCTTTATCTACTGCTGATTCAAAAATAACTTTAAATTTTGCAAACCAAAAGATTGACATATTACAAGACATAAAATGTATTCCCTATTTTTACAAATACTATAAATTTACACTTTAACAGCATTTATAAAGACATGTACGAAAATGCGTTTTATTAGGAACGAGTAGAAAAAAAAGTTCATTCTCAGGGACTAACTTAAAAAACAGAGTGAATAAAGTTAGCATACTTTGCGTTGATTCATAAAAGATTTGATTCAAAAAATTTTTTTACAAACTAAATGAATAACTATGCTCTTTGAATTAGCAAGGTTTAAAAATAAGGCCATTTATAAATTTTTTTTAAATTAAATAAGCTCTTTGTTTTCTAAAAACTAGTTAGGGGTCGACGATAAATTACGTCACGCAATTTTTGACCAATTCTGACCTCCCCCCCCCCCTCATCATCACAAAATTGCAATACTTAAGAATCAAGTTTTGTATGAGTTGTCACAAAACCACCAACCCCTCCCCCCCCCCCTATAGCGTGACGTAATTTATGGACGAGCCCTTAACACAAAACTAGTTCAATTCAGTGAATTTGTTTGAAAACTCCCTTCCCAAATGGAAAAAAAATTATATTATTTGCTTAAAAAATAAAACTTTTTTAAAACTTTTTTTTAATTAAATTAAATTTGTTAAACGATTTTAAAATTAAAAATACATTTTTTTTGGTAGAAAAATGAAAAATAATAGTAAATCAAAAATATAGGTAAAATCTTCAGTATTAAAATAAATTTAAAATGTAAAAAGAATTAAAAATCCCAAAAGAAAATCTTAGAATCTTGGCTCAGATATAGTTACTCCAATATACCCAGTGACAGATCCAGGATCTTTTGGTGATTGAGATAGCTAACTTTCATACATAGAGCAATCTCCAATTAGTAGTATGTTTATACTTATGTCAAATAATGTGACTGTGCAAAAAATTGCGACGAATGGAGGCATGGACCGAAAAAGCCATTTGACTTCATAAATCAAACATGAGGGGCAACAACTTGATAAAAATTTTTTTTGTACTTTTCTCAATTAGATTTTATATTCATTGATAAACTTCAAGTTTCAGAGTATTATCTCTGAGCGTTCAAAAATTATGACCATATAAAGTTTAAACCCCCTCAATATGAGGGGGTTACAATTTTATATGGTCATAAGTTTTGATCGCTGAGAGATAGTACTATAAAACTTGAAATTTATTGATGAATATAAATCTAATTGATAAAAGTACAAAATTTTTTTTATCAAATTGTTGCCCCTCACGTTTAGGGTAAGGAGGATAGGGGGTAAAAAACTTCAAGGGCTTTTTTGTAACCTGCCTCCAATCATCGCAATTTTTTGAACAGACTAATTATTTGACATAAGTATAAAAATACTTATGTTTGGAGTTTGCTCCTGTCTGGAAGTTAGCTATCTCAATTACCAAAAAATCCTGGATCTGTCATTGAATACCTACAACTTATTTTAAATTAGTTGCTAAGTAAAAAATGCCCTGAAAATTATCAGAATTAAAGCTAATAATAATATTCAAAATTTAAAAAGACTTATTTTGAGAAAAAAAATAATCAGATTCATTAAATAAAATAGAGACACAATAAAAAAATTGATTTGTGGCATTTTCACAATCTGGTTTGGTTAAAATTCCTATTTCTGTTCTGAGTGAATCCGCGAAGATTTTATTATACAAATCTAGTCGTAAAGTTTTAAAATGTATTAATTTATGCTTAAAAAATTGTAGATTTTTAATCTTAAAAACTGCTTTAATAACTGGAACTAAATTTAAATCATTCTGAAAACTTTATTTATTCAGTAATTTTTTTTTTTAATTTTAAATTTGTGTTTTCGGATACTTTTGAATGGATCAAATGCATCCTAGCTGTCCCTCCATGCACCTTAGCAGTTCCTAAATAAGACAACTATCAATAATCCATCTTTTTTTATAAAAGAATTATCTTTTTCATCATTGCGAAGCTAATAATTTCAATGGACGATTTAACAGCTGGTATTCCCATTCGCTTTTACTATTATTCACTTCATGAACAGGCAGTACTATACAGAGAATATATCATTAACAACTCAATTAATAACTTGCATGCTACTTGCTTTAAGTTTCATTAAAAGTAGTTTCTTTCAAATTGCATAAGCTTTAAAATATAATTTCAAAATTTGCTAACTTTATAAATAAAATATATCCAGTGAAGCAATGTTAGAAGAACAATATGATTAAGATGTGATTAGTCTCTTCTAGTTTTTATTTTATTCTAATTTTATTTCTACAGTATTCTAAAATAACAAATAAATATTTTAAAATAAGAAAACACAATACAGATTAAAAAATGACTTACATGGCTTAATTAAAAAACCTAATTTTAAAATTTTACTTAGACTCAATGTGTTTTGAA
>NC_061166.1:10527892-10557892 GCF_022113875.1 Hydra vulgaris
TCAAAATTCTCTTGAAGAGGTTTTACGGCGTTATAATGTGCATTCCAACGCATGGTCGACAGTCTTTTCACTAATATATTGGTATGCTTTATTAACACTTGCCACCTATGCGTAGAAGCAGCAAAAAAGGAATAAATTGCATCAATTGTTCCGAAAAATGTGACGCAAGATGCATTTACTGCAATAGAATGCTGACCACATAAATTTAGGGAATGATCAATACATCCATTAAAAATTGCCTTATTATTTTTATCAGAAATAATTTTCTGTACTCCTCCGTGGATTCCAGCCATTGTAGCAGCATTATCATATCCCTGGGAGCGGCACATCATTATATCTAACCCATCAGATTCTAATTGTTTAAGTATTTCAGTACTCAAGTCCAGAGCCTTTTTTCCTTTTAATGGAAAAAATCCTAAAAATGCCTCTTTAATTTCTACCTTTTTATTTTCAATTTTAATATATCAGATCACCTCAGACATTTGATCCACGTGAGATATATCAGGAGTGCTATCAAACATCATGCCAAAATATCGCGCGGATTTTATTTCTTCAATAAGTTTGTCTTTTACGTGACTAGCCAGATAACTGATAAGTTCATTTTAAATTTTTGGGGAAAGATACGAAACCTTGGAATAACTTTTCCTTAATTTAATTAAATGCTCCTTTAATATAGGGTCATACGTTGAAAGCAAGTCCACTAATTCTAAAAAATTACCTTTATTCAAAGACGATTCATCCTCCTGATGTCCACGAAATGGCAAATTTTTCTTAGCAAGAAACAAAGTTACATCTAAGAGCCTATATAATATGTTTCGCCATTTTTTCTTTTCATTTTCTGTAAAAGAAATAATTTCGGCATCGATATTATTATCAAATTTTAAATTTGTTTCCAGAATCTTCCATTTTTCCAAAAATCGCAAATGATTGTCAGATGATTCATGCTCATATACTTTTGGATATAATTTCCGCCATTTTTGAAATCCAGTGACGAATTTTGATGTCAAATTGGTTATATTACTGGCAAATAGTCGACAACAAAAACAATATAAATTTCCACTGTTGGGTGAATATACCATCCATGAACGTAAAATTTTTTCACTATTTTTTATTTGTTTATAAAACCATTCAGAGGAAAGGTGACAATCATGGCCTTTCATTTGAGTGACATTTCGTTGTACTACATTAAATGGTCCATCTTTGTTTTAAAATGTAGAACTTCCCTTTTTAATAATCTCAATTCGAAGATGGTCTTGAAGCGGTAATTTCCAAAAAGAGACGTCAGAAAAAATTTTAAAGTTAGTTTTTCCATCATGTTTTTCTAAATCGGTGATTTCTAATACTTGTGGAGATTCAGCTTCATTTTATTGGTCGTTTTTTTCCATGTCAACAGTGAAGGTGCTATTACTAGAAGCTTCATTTTCACTTTCTTCTAGTACTAATGGAGTTTGTATCAAAGTACTATCTTTTGAAGAACATTGACCGTCATTTGGGTTATCTATGTATTGAAGTATTGACCCTGCATATTTTTTAATGGATTTAAGTTTAGCTTCCTTTAATTTTCTTTGTTGATGTCCACTTAATCTCTTCATTTTATGCACCCCACGCGGCATTGTTATACAAAATATTTAAAACTTTAAACTAAATATTAAAACAAAATTTTAAAACTTACAATTTAAGCACTAAAAACATTTTAAATTAAATGGTATTTATAAGGCATTAAAAACGAAAAATTAAAACAATTAATAATATACGATACTGTTTCAAAATGTATCTAATACAAAGTCACTATAATTTATGCACAAATTTTATAAAATTTTCAGTAATATGTAATATGGCAAATTTTTAAAATTGTTATCATAAACAAAGAATATGTTTTCGAATGTTTTAGTTCGCATTAGATAATTTTGATATTCTGCAATGTGATGCAGTACTAACATTGAAAAAATATACGAATAGGACTAAGAAAGCTGATAAAGTGAAAAACGGTTAAAATCGCACCCACTTAAAGTAATCCAAACCCAAACAAAATTTGAGTATGTTTTGATTATGAAGAATTTTTTTAGACAACATTAAGTCTTTATTTCATTTTGTTTATATTATAAGAAGAAAGCTAAGCGATTATATTTTCTAAATAATGATAACTATATCTTTGAGCATTCAGCATTTCGTAGGTCGTGTAAATAAATACCCACTTATTTTTTTATGTAAGACTGTTAAATTATAAGCCAAAATAAAATATAAGATATTAATAAATTAGGTGTCACCCAAAAGTGGATGACACCCGGGGCGGTGAGTCCCCACCCCCCCACCCCGTTGGTACGCCACAGGCAGAACGGATTCTCAAATGAGTTAATAAAGAGTTTCTTTTTTAGTTTCAAGTTAATTGTTTCAGGTAATTAAAAAATAACCTTGTATTGTTTTAGATAAAATTTGATTTTATCATTCATAAGTGCGTAAATTTTCAGAGTTCTTGGATCCTTGAACTAGTTTTTGAAAGAATTTTTAAATGTCGAAACATCTTTTACTCACTTTTTTCTGTTTTTATAAGATCGAAACTATTTCTGGAAACGAAAGCTATTTAACACATGTTTAGCATTTTTATCACAATATTTTATCAAATTAAATATTCTAGCCTAATTTCAAGTCTACTAAAAACTAATCTTGTTGTAAAAAAAAAAAAAAATTAGTTTGTTGAAGGTTTCAAGCTTTAAATTGAATTCAACTTTTGTAAAACAATTTTGAATTTAAAAACGTGCTTATGTAAGTAAATTTTTTAAAAAAAATATATTTACATATATATATTTATATATATTATTTATTTATTTAAAAATTTCATTAAATTAAAAACTTTAAAAAGTTTTTTTCAGCTTTACGTTTTGAAAAACTCAGATACCATAATAGTAATACAGGGAAAGTTCGGATACCTAGGAACGGATTTTTCAATGCCTATTTATCGCAGCCTCAGACTTAAAAATGGTGAAACGGATATAATCACATCTCAATAATAATTAATTTGTAATATATAAGTTTATTGACTTAAAATATAAAAGTCTGGCATGTAGAAGAGTTTAAAAATTAGTGGCCCTAGGTACAAGTAGCTTTTTTATATTGTATCTAGGGCCACAAGCTTATTGTATATAGGACTTTCTAAAAAGTAGGTTTAACTCCATAATAAATTGACAAAAAAGGTAAAGACACAAATTTGATCTAAATTTATCTAGGGTTACTTGACTGTACGCTTAAATAACAAAGTTGACTAAAAGTTCTGAGCAAAAGAAAGAAACAAGTCTGCGCCTAAAATGATAGTTCTAAAACAACCGCGAGAAAAAAAAGCGCCTTCTCTAATCAAAACTAAACAATCCACCTCGTTATCAAACAAATTTTTTTACGCAAATGTCCTATTGGATATTGGTTATTTTTTAAAAGCATTAGTTAGATTTAATATGTCCTTATCAAATCCTAGCCATGTATTGTTGATTTTATATGTTTTATCAATCAAACAACGTATAAAACTATTTTTATAACAATAGAGAACAAAACTGGAAATTTTTTGTAAAAGACCCGAGTATGTTTTTTTGCGATAAACTAATGTAGAAACATTAAGTAGAATATTAGTAAATAAGATTTCAACATCATAGGAAACTATATATTTGTTAATTATATCAACTTGTTTTAAATCCTCAACAAAAGAAAAAGAGTCACAGGTGGAATAAAATTTAGCTATTTAAGTAAACAATAAATCAGAAAGATGTTTGGCAAGTTTATAACTATATATCCTAATTGTTGAAATAATTGGTCTAAAAGGTGGTAGAGTAGAATCTTTACTGAGTTTGTGCATCTTAGGTAGAGTATAAGTTCTTGCTGTTTGTGAACCAGCAGAATAAATTTTATTGTAAACGCCATTTTCAAAACCATTACGTTTTTTAAGTTTCCTAAGATACCATTGTAAAGATTGTTCTCTTTTAATAGTTGGATTGTCTTTTAACTCCTTAAATTTAGTTTTATCACTTATAATATTAGTTAAAGATGTAATATAGTCAATCTTGTTAAAAACAATTATACCATTCCCTCTGTCTGGTTTTGTGATTACGTTTTTTTCATTTTTCTTTTGTCTCTTCAATATTTTGTGTTTCCTTAAACGTGAGAGCAATGAGTTGAATTATTTATTTTTTCATAAATATAAACTAGTTATGTATTCATTCACAGATTTCAAACTTTGTGTTTAAATTATTCAGTGTTCAGTTTTTATGACTAAGTCAAGTTTGTGACCCCTTCAAATTGAGGGAGGGGTTATTCTTTAGTAAAGGGTAGGTAGGGGGCTTAGACTTTAGGGTTTTTTGATCCCATTTAAAATTATATATATATATATATATATATATATTATATATATATATATATATATATATAATATATATATATATATATATATATATATATATATATATATATATATATATATATATATATATTATTGTGGTTTTATTTGAGTATTGTTAATGTAAAAAAATTATTAAAAAAATCTTTTTAATCTAAATAAAAAAATATTCATAATGTATTATAGGAAAATGTGTCTCAAGTACAATCTAATCACTGTGGTAATCTTTTTAATACTTCATCATACATATTCTATGCCTACAAGAGTTTTGAAAGGTACTTTTAAAAAGATTAAGAGTTCAGAAGGTAAAACACTGAGTAATAAAATTACACCGTACGAACCTATGAAACGTTCTGAATATGCTTCAGTAGGATATAATGACTTTAATAACTATCCTATGATTCCTGTGGAACATGGTTCAAACTTAGCCTACTACCCAAACGATGTTTATACTCCACATCATACGTACAATGGTCACCATTTTCATCATTTTCATCATTTTCCTCATTTTCCTCATTTCTCTAGTAGCAACTATCATATTGGTCATTGTGTAGATGATACTAATCATTATGGAGGCTATAACTTATTACCTTACGGATCAAGTAGTTTTGGGGAATATCCTCAAACACATAACTTTGAAAATCATTATGGAGGTTTCAACCATATTTATGATCCAAATGATCCACACCATATGCTGCACAACAATAACATACTTGACTTAACTGATGGTTTTAATGAGCACGGCGATAAAATAGGAACCGTGTTTCCTTTATTGCCAGATCTGGTTAACCACGCTCCGTTTTCTTCGATTGATGGCAGTTGTTACCATTGCTGGAATAATTGCAATGGAAATGAATACTTACATCATGGTTCTTCTCTTGGTTATCCCTTTATGCTTCCACCACTTCCATTTGTTGTAAATGCCCCTCTCGTTCACGATGAACCTGAGAAGGAAGATAAGGGGAAAAAAGAAGACAAAGAAGAAGAAAAAAAAAAGAATGAAGGAAAAGAAAAAAATAACGAGAAAGAAGAAAATAAAGAAAAAAATAACGAGAAAGAAGAAAACAAAGAAAAAAATAAAGAAAAAGAAGAAAATAAAGAAAAAAATAACGATAATGAAAAAAATAAAGAAAAAAATAACGAGAAAGAAGAAAATAAAGTGAAAAGTAACGAAAATGAAGAGAAAAAAGAAAAAAGTAGCGACAAAGACGAAAAAAAGGAAAATACCAATCAAAAAGAAGACAAAAATGAAAAAGACAACAAAAAAGAAGAAAAAACAGGTAAAAAAAAACATTCAATAATGAAAAATAAAGTTGTAAAAAAGTTATAATAAAAATATTTATGAGAAATTTTTTAGTTGGAGATTCATGAAAATATATTGAAATTTATTTTATCAAAAACAAAATTTGAAACTTTTGTTTTGTATATCAAAAAATTTAGAAAAAAAAAAAGATTTCTGTTTTGGGTTTTGGCAGTTAGGGCTCCCAATCTTAACACAATCATCAAATTAAGTTCATAAAAAAATTTGCAACAACTTTACTTTTAAACCTTCGCGTATTTCATAACTTGATTAATTTAGCAATAAGTTAATATTACATTACAACTACGTCAATATCCATATTAGAATATAATTACTCTAAATAATTCTGTCAAAAAAACAAAAAAAACAACAAAAAAAAACTTTATCCTTTGTTGTTGCATGGAGATGATTTAAACTTGAATAAAAAGACAAAAAAAAAATTATTATAAGAGTCAAGAGTTGGAAAGTTAAAATGGAGTCTAAAAAGTTTCTCAAAACTAAAAATAATGAATAAAACAATCATTTTGGATTGTAAATGGATTGGACATTGGCCCTTTCCATTTTGATCCTCATGAACGAGCGGAGTGTCATAAGATATTCCCAAGGTATTATTTTCTTAATGAAAATTTTTTTTTAGATGACTATTTATACTTGCGCCTCTGTTTTAAAGTTTTACATTTTTTAAATTTGCAAATTATTAACTTTATAATAACTTCATGACTAATAATAGAAGATTTTTTAATTTATATCAATTGTGTGCATCATTATTACTATTATTTTTGTTAACTGGTGCTATTTTAAAAACGCACACATTCGTTATGAAATTAAAAAACGTGGTTTTTAAACGCGATAGCGTTAAGGCCCAATACACAGCAATTAGAAATTTGTTAGATCCTTTTAATCTCATACAGTTCACCCTCTTTAAGCCCTTGCTATTTAAAGAGGGTTTGTACAAGATTAGTCAAGTTTCCTAGCCGACTAATATTCTTGTTAACCTCCTGCCATCATGTCGGAGAGCGTCATATAGCCGTTGCTGTAAATAAAACTGTTAAGCCGGAGAATAAACTATTTATATCATAAAACCATAAAAAGTCAAAAAATAGTAAGTTAAAATTACTTAACTTTAAAATACCTTTTTGCAAAAACAAAATGTATAAATTCATAATTTTAAAATAATTTACATTTAGACCTTTGCAAAGATAATTGAGAACTTTCGGAAAAAAAACATACCATTAGGTGAAAATTAACAAATATGCAGATGTTTCATATGCCTTGAATTTCATGAAATTCAAAGTGGTTTTCTCTAAAATCAGGTTTTTGTTCTGAATAATAAAGTACTCAAAGAGATCAATAGAATGGCTGACTACATTTTTATCTCCAGGGCATCGCGGTTTTTACCTGCAACTGTTCTGATTCTGCAGTTTTTAAAGTAAAACTTAGTTTCATAAATTTTGATATATAATACAAATCAAAGTTTTTTTCCAATAAGAGACTTTTCTTAAATTTAGTAGAAATATAATGAATATAAACAAAATTTAAAAATTAAATTTATAGAAATAGCACTTTGATTTTGTCTTGTCAAAATTAAATATAATAAGTTTTTCGCAGCGTTGTTTTAAACCTTATTTTATCTACATTTCACCATTTTTAATTTAAAAAATTGTAAAACCATTGAGGTGTTTAGTGCTGGCGTTAGTATCTTTTGACCGAGATCACAATAAAGAAATGGTAGAAAGTGTTGTATTCAAAAACAAAGGGAGGTCCAAAAAGATGTAAAAAGGGATAGAATAAGAGCTGATATCCTTCTATAAGCAGTTTTTGTTGATAAAGTCCAGCCACTAGGTCTTGAGTTATATATTTCACGAGACTACTGGTTAATTTTTAATGTTCTAGGTCATAGTTCGGAACGAGACTTCGGAGGAGACTCCCATAGACTTTTTGGATACAATGAATTACTAAACTTTTAAAATCTTTCAAAGTTGCTTACAACTTATCAGAACTCATAGCAAAATCGTAAATCTATTGACCATAGTTTAAGAAATTTATGTCTCAAAAAACGAAATATATTTCTTGTTTTTAAAAATGAATTGTTTTAAAAAATAAAAATCAAAACAATTGTGTTTTTACTTACTTCAAATAATGATGATTTTTAAAAAATTGCAATGATTTAAGGAAAAGACAAAAGAACCCTAAAATTTCATCCCCCAGCTCTAAACATGAGAGCAACAGGTTAATAAAATATTTTTTTGCTATTCTTAACTAAATTTATATTCATCGATAAATTTTAAGTGTTGCTTTACAATTTCTAAGCGTTTATAATTTATGACCATATAAAATTTGAAACACCCTTAAATTGAGGGAGGTAAAACATTATACGGTCATAATTTTTGAATTCTAAGATATAATACTATGAAACTTAAAATTTATCAATGAATATAAATTTAGTTAAGAATAGCAAAAAAATTTTTTACTAACTTGTTACTCTCACGTTTGGGGCAGTGAGCGTGTGTGTGTGTGGGGGGGGGGGGGAAGATGATGAAATTTTTGGGCTTATTTTATTCTCAGACTCCAATTATCGCAATATTTTACAAAGCATCATTATTTGACATAAGTATAAACAAGCAAATGTTTGGAGTTTGCGCCATATCTCAAACACCAAAAAATGCTGTATCCTTCACTGATCTGTGGTTCAAAGTCAATGTGGTTCAAACCATTTTGGATTTAGATTTGTGTAATCCAAGGCTCCAGTACCAGTATTTTTAATAAAAAACATCATTTGATACCAAAATGTCTATAAGAGTCTATAAGCGCCAATGCTTGGAAATTGCTTTAAATTTGCTCAAAAATCATAAAAAGCGTAACTTCAAACAATTGGCGCGAATACTTCTCTCAAGAAAACATAAAAAATATATATTTTTTTAAATATAAATATGACCTCTACACTACTCATAAGGAACTCCCCATAAAAATTGGTTGTCGAAAAAAAAATTATGAATTTGGCTACTGAACATGCAGTTTACTCTCAAAGATGACCATGTGAAGTGTGTACTGTTGTTTGTAAGAATTCACAAGAGATCTAGTTTTAAATAAAAAAAAATTTTAAACATGGTTAGTGGTTGAAAAAACCTTTCAAACAAGAATATTGATTAAAAAACCTGTTAAAAATAGTTAGTTTAAGTGCCCTAAATTAAAACTAATGGCAAATAGAGAAAATGGAGAAGTTAAAAGACAAATGAAGAAGTCAAACAGTTGTTTAAATAGATTGTTCTGAAAAAAATAAATATTCAAGTTAGAGATTAGGATTTAGGTGTTTCAGGTGATTCAGTTGATCAGGTGATCAGGTGATTCAATTGATCAGGTGTTTCAGGTGATTCAATTGAGCAGGTGATCAGGTGAATAAGCTGAGTTAAATAAGTTTTATGACAATTTTTTGGGTTATTTGATCCTAAAAAGTTAAATTTTTTAGCAATAGAGTCTTTTCAAAAAACATCTATTTCTATTGCTGCTGATGTTACATAGAGCCCAATATACCCGAAGTAAAATTGCTGAGATTTCATAACTTAGCAAAATTTAATTTTTTTCTTTTTGTATGTTTTAGCCAGGTGCGGATTTTATCACTTGCCAAGGAAGGGGCTAAAAAGGCCCCCAGAAAAAATATTTTGAGAAAAAGTACAATGTAGAACAGACGTTGAAAAAAATGTTTACCTGGATGTTATTTATTTTAAGCCGAGAGCCATTTTTATTTTAAAATCTTGCTATCATCCATGAATGAATATTTTATGATATACAATAACATTTAAAGTTCTTAAATTTTGTTCTTACATATTACATAGTATTTTACAAATATTTACTTTACATAGACTTAAACAAAATTTTTAGACCTTTTAAAGAAGTTACAAAAGTCTAAATTTTTTATTTACAAAATAGATCTGAAAATTGTCAAGAGTCGTAATGCTACCAGTATAAGTTGGTTGTAACTCTCAAAAAGACAGCGCAATATATGAACAAAATTTGATCTTTTAAGAATTCAAAAATTATCTCTATTTATGATCAACTGAAATATTTTCTTAATTTTTTCAAAGTTTTATAATTCTGTTTATAAAGTTGTAAATCTTAAATCAAATTATTTTTTTAAAAATAGATTTTAAATTTCTTAACTAAAGTTTAAATTGTGCTTTATCAATCTTCTCGGACGTTCTTTTTAAAAGTTTATTTTGTAAGTATTTTCAAAAAAAAGATAATTTCAAAAACGATGATTTTTTTTTCTAACAATGTGAAATGATTAGCAAAGGAGTTTCTAAATTTTTTGATATATAACTAAAAAAGACTTTATGTTTATGACATTTTTTGCTTTATGCTTTTTATATATTTTTTTTTTGATGAATAAACTTTTGTTGTTTATATCTTGAATCAATAATTGATTTTTAAAAAATACTACAATTTCTAAAAGTGATTGTGCAGCCTCGTCCTCGTCTTTGGAACTTTTTTTTGGAAGATTGTTAAGATTAGCTTTTGTATCAGTAACAAAACAGAAGATTTGTAATCATTTGTCATCTTTTAATTCAGGGAAATTGAAGGCTTATAACGACAAAAAAGTTTTAATATATTTGATATATTGACGAAAATGTTTTTGAACTGTCTTCTTGGTAACTGTGGAACTGTGGGTAGCCAACGGAAAATATAAAATTGATCAGAATTAAAAATTTGCAATGATTTGTATTTTTAATACTATTTGGTTTACACTTTTTTCTATCAGTTCTTCTTTTGGTTTACATTTTTTTTTATCAGTTCTTTTTTTGGTTTACACATTTTTCTTGCTTTTTTTTTTTTTTATTATTCCTCTTGAATCTCAAAAGTTTACTTCAAATTATTTCGGAATTCAAATTAATTAGAAAGGAAATGTTTTTGCGCATAGCGCTTTTTGGTAAATAATGCGATGAAAACTGAAGTCTTTATGTTTCATACATTTTTAAAACTGGACACAAAGTCCTAGTTGGTCACATGTTCGTAAGGTCATAAAAAAAAATATATATTGTGAATGATTTTAAATCAAAAAATTGTTGTGATGTCACACTTTCTGCCGTTTTTAAAACTTTTATTTTTGTGTGTCAACTCAACTGTCTTTACAGAAAGAAGATCAATGTTTTTTTAAGTAGTTTTCTCATTATTTTTATATTCACAAAGCTTTTTTAAGCTCACAAATGTTTTTTTAAGTAGTTTTCTCATTATTTTTATATTCACAAAAATATTCATATATTCATATATTCATATGTTTAATATATATTCATATATAAAATATTACAATATTCAGACATGCTTAAAATACAAGTTTAAAATACATAAAATATAATATTTATCTGTAAAAGGTTTTTAACGCTTCAAAATTTTTCGAGAAACGAAAATGCTTCTATAAGACTGTTCGAAAACTATAACCATTTATTGAAGGCCAAAGAAAAATGTTGCATGTTTCGTTGTAATTCCATTATTTTTGCCTTTCTTTTGTTGATTGATAAGAATTTTGGTAGAAGCGTTTTGTCACAAAGTGACGTTTAAGAGTAACTAGATTAACTTCTGTTTCTGAAATAACATATTAGTTTTCATAATAATTGAACTTCATGTTGATGCGTACCATGGCCTACTATTACACGGCCAGATATCTTGCTTTTCGCAGCGAAAAATTAGAAGGGTAACTTTTCAAAACATAAATATATCGCATAGCATAATTGGACACACTTACTGCAATTAAAATTAAAATCTTTATACGGATTTTTGTTTACAGAAGTGTGTATATAATATAAAATTTGTTGGACAAATATAACTTAAGTCTCAAAAATTAGACATTTTCCTTTGCAAGATAATAGTTTCTATAAACTTAAGATTAAGAAAATAATATATTGTACTTTGTTCGTCAATATAAAATTGTAATAATTTTATTAATAATAAAATGTTTAAATTTGTAATGACTTTATTAATTTAAAGATAAACCTCATATTGTATACAATTTAAAGATAAACCTAATATTGCAATTGCTTTGGCAACATAATGTGTAAGATCAATAGCTGGTAAAATCAACCACCCCGAGAAAGTTTTTTTAAATATTGACATTGTAGCTCACCAGATTCAGCTAATAGAAAAGTTTTGAAAACACCACATTTGATCTTTTTATTAAACTTTTTAACAGCATAATCAGAAATAACTGTAGCAACTTCAAAGCTCTCTGAATCTAAACTGCATTTTTATCTGGTAAAATTTCTTACAATTTATCATTAAATATTTAATGATAAACTAATTACAACTCTCTTTTCTAACATCTTCCTCCCAGATATTGACTGACATTTTAAGTAAAGTTTTCAAAGCTAATATACACTCAGATGTCTCAAGCTCATGCAAACCATTTAAAAATCTGCCACCAATCATTTGACGATACTTTGAAAATCTTAGCTCTAATGGATCAGTTTGCAAGCGTGATACTAAAAAATAATGATACCCTTCTTGAATTAAACCATCAATAAGTGAAGCTGTGCATCTTAAAGTGGTACTTCACGCTTTTGATGTTTATTTACTAAATATAAACTTTTGAGAGTTTGAAACTGCATTTCCAAAATACAAAAATTGTTGTTATATATTTGCTT
This sequence comes from Hydra vulgaris, assembly GCF_022113875.1. Lineage (NCBI taxonomy): Eukaryota > Metazoa > Cnidaria > Hydrozoa > Anthoathecata > Hydridae > Hydra > Hydra vulgaris. Next base: position 10,540,203 of record NC_061166.1, read on the forward strand.
TTTGTTACTTATTGTCCACCATATATTTATCAACTTTAAAAAGCTTGAGGCATCAGTCCTATCTGGAAATAACTTTCAATAGATGCAGAAGTTGACGGATTAAATATTGCAAGAGCAAGTGGTACACTTTGTTTATTATCTCCTGGATGAAGTGATTTATAAAATAATTTGAAACCTTTTTTTAAATTTGACTGAAGTAATTGGTATTTATCATATACATCATGAAGTAACTTCCACGATTTTTCACCAGCATGTACATCAATAACATCATGAAACTGATCAAATGAAAAGCAGGGAATACACGTTTAGAATTCAGTAAATTGATATACTAATGGTGGTATTTTTTAAGTTAAGCAATAAATAGTTGGAACGGGATTTAAATCCCAAACTAATTTTAGTCTTTGGCCAATTTTTAAATATTTTTCTTCAAAATGTTTAGCACAAATAGCCGAATTCTTAACTGGGCTTCCATAACTTTCGATTGACAAATGCTACCCACTGTTTAAATAAGGCATCCACTTTTCGGATTTCAGGATTATTTTCCTGAAATCCGAAAAGTGGATGCTTTTCAGTTGGATGTAAGTAGACTTTTATTTTCCTGAAATCCGAAAAGTGGATGTATTTCAGTTGGATGTTTTAGACTTTCTTAAGCATTATAAAAAGAGAGAGAATCAGTTTGATTCTCTCTCTTTTTATAATGCTTAAGAAAGTCTAAAAGTTACCCTTCTAATTTTTCGCTCCGAAAAGCAAGATATCCGGCCGTGTAATTATAGTAGGCCATGTGCGTATTTCTTATAAATTAGTTATTCATAGTTTAACTGATGAAATAGTTCAGAGATATGAACATGGGGATGGAATTAAAAACATTTATATGACCAATATAGGTCACCCAAAATATATTTTGGGCCACCCAATATAAAATATGGGCCATCCACAAGTAATTTTTCTTACTCATATTGATTTTTTAGCTCTGATTTATACAGCACGTAGTTGGTTTAAATCACAATTAACATAAACATGCCTTAAATTGAGATGAAGACCTTTATTTAAGTTTTTAAATATTTTGAGTCTTTATCTAAGTAACTATTGAAATGGTTTTTACTTTTTTTATTGTTATTGTTATTATTATTATTATTGTTTTTATTATTATTATTATTATTCCTATTGTGGTTTTTATATATACGGTGTATATATTAGGGTGCCTTTTATTTTGAAAGTTTGAATTTTTAAAGAGGCATCGTATAATAAAATAATAAGTGAGAAAATATTTTATCTCAGTCAGATATTATTACATCTTGATGTTGATAGTTTATTGAAATGATATTGTTAGAGCAATAATATTTTAATATATTTTGTTTTATTTCAGTGAATAATAATAGTCATTATTTAATATGACCTCTATTCATTTGAAATCTATTACAAGGAAAGATTTTTCGATTACAAGCTGAATGAAAAGCAGACTACCAGAGAGGCTTGTGGCTCAACTACAAAAGATATTATGAAAATAATGGCTAAAGCTCGCATACCAACTATGTTGAAGAAACATGTTATTAATAAAATTGAAGAATTTTTTTGAGATTTCGGGAAAAGCTGAAAAACTAAAATGAAGCTAAAAAATGAAAATGAAAATAAAGCAAAACGGTCCTATAAACTAAAGTTAAAAGAAGAAAGGTGGAGCTTATCTTTAGAAGATCTCTTTGATATTGCTCATGTTGCTGACATGAAATTAATTACTATTCAAGAAAGCAGAGAATTTCTGTCAGCTCAGCGAGATAAGGGTTGTCGTGTTAAGATAGGAGATGTTAACAAAGAATTAGCAGAAAAGGAAGAAAAAGCTTTAAAAAAGTTAAAATATTTAGAGAACAAACAAAAAAACATTAGAAAAGCAGCAAAAAGATTTTGACAGGAAAAGACCGTGCTTGATTTTTTATCTTCAACTTCGAAAGATAGTCAAGATGACAATGACAATATTCTGCGTGCTATTGTTGCAGAGCCATTTACTCCCAAAAATCCAAAAAGAGATAGAAAATTGATATTAAATAAAAAATTAGCTGCAAGTCTGGACATAGCAGTGGGTGGCATAAACTTAGCTTTACATTTCTGCCACTCACTGCTATGTCCAGACTTGCAGTCAATTAGATATTTTAGTCAGCAGGATTATAACTTTACGAATTCTTTATCATAAACCTGCTGACTACAATATCAATGAAGCATCAAAAAATTGCGAAGAATTTAAAAAAAGAGTTCAATTCTCTGACCATTCATCAGGACTCCTCATACAATTCATTGCAATGAAAAAATGCTAAAAGATATTGTTGGCAAAAAGACTGTTGGTTGTTTGCCAATCATAATGTCTTTTGCTGGAATTTTTTAACTTCTTGCACTACTAAAACTGCAAACTGGAACAATATTAGCAGAAGCAACTGCAGTATACGAAGCTTACTTGGCATGGGGAATTTGTGACTAAGTTAAATGTTTGAGTTTTGACACAACATCAGTCAATACAGGACCTTGTAATGATGCATGCATCATCCTTGAACAAAAAATGGAAAAATATTTACTATGGCTAGCTTGTAGGCATCACATCCATAAAATAATGTTGAAAACTGTAGTTACCCAATTTCTTAGTCCATCCAGTACCCCTGATATTTTTTTATTTAGAAGATTCCAGAAGAATTAAAGCAGGATTAATGTAAGAGATTTTCAAACCATTTATTCTAAAGAACAGGCAGCACCTACATTTGCTTATATTAAAGATGTTATTGTTAGATTTTGTGAAAATCAGCTGGAACAGTAAAAAACAGAACCTCGCGTTTATTATAGAGAGTTGATGGAGTTGAAGATTGTGTTCTAAGGATCAGTTCCACTAAAGGGAATTTTGTTTAAGACTTTAGCTAGTTTACACAGGGCTCAATTACTTTGGACAATGCGACACTCCAAGAAGAAACAGCTAGAACACTTTGCAACAAGCAACACTAGAAGATTTTTTGATATCACTGGAATCATTTGCAGCTTCTTGGCCATTGCTGCTTCGGAATGGGTGACAGATGACAACAAAAATAACAACAACAAGATATTTTTTTTTTCCAAAATTTACAATCATATAATTACAATAATATATTAATAATACCGTAAGATTGGGTGGCTTTGGCTCATTTTGCATCTTAATGTCTATTGCATGAAAGCCACAAAAGTTATTTCCTCAAATACTAAGTACTTTTAGAAGCGCATAGAAAGGACAGTTAGAACCATCTGTCTCCCATTTGAAAATTATTTATCTGAAGTATCTTTTGGGTGGTTTAAATGGTGGGCCAAAGTCGCCCTATGTGTTAGGGTGACTTTGGCCCAACCCTGTAAAAAGGAATTAAAGGAAGCAAAGCAACAATAAAAACAACAATAGCCTTCTTATGTCTTAGAAGAAGTAACGAGAAAAACCAGTCCTCAAAACATATTGAGTCAAACCAACCACTTTTTGATCTGCTATAATGTGCTTTTGGTGGCCCATGTTCCATCCATGTATTCCATAACGACTTAGCTTTGTAAATAACATAAGGTGGTAGTAATTCACCATTAGCATTGCCACAAAACATTACAGAGAATGAGGTCTTTGTAGAGTTAATGATGCGTTCAGGATACTTACATCCACGCTTTGTTAATTTTTTTTTTACTTGGATGATTACTAAGATTGGTTTCATCATAATTCCATATATTATCAGGTGATATATTACTTATTTCATTTGATAGATTTATAAAGCAGTTATCAATCATAGTCGTTCCTATTTCTGCTCTCTTTCGCTTTATGTTGCTTGCAAATCTTACTGTGAGTTCTGGATTTCTTTTAAAAAAAGATCGAATCCAATCGAAAATTATTATACTGAGGTTTAATGACGCCTTTTTTCTCTAAATACTCTTTTACTATGCATCTTAAATCATATTTATCAACAGGAAAACCAAGCTCAGATGATTTTATTGCATATGCCTTAAACATGTCTTCTTCTTTTGATGTAAATATTTGCTGACCAGCATACTTTTTAATATTTTTACTACCATACTTTTCAATTACTACTACAAAATTTTTCATTCCAACATAGTAACTACCATAATATTTAGAAATGATCACTAAATAAGGTTTACTCTAATACATGAGGTGACTTTAGCCCGGGCCAATGTCACCCTATGTAGTGGGCCAAAGACAACCCACTTATTTTTAACCTCAATTACAAAAAAGTAATAAATTGTTAAGTTTTCAAAACAAGATAGAATCAAACACTAATGGTTTAAAATTAATTCAGTGTATATTCCAATAAAAAACCTTCTACAGGTACTGCTATCGATGTAAAAGTTTACACACCTAAAAAAATTCGGATTTTAGGTGTTTCTTCTAAAGTGAAATTTACAATAATATCACAAAGACTCGAGTTAAGTAAACTAAGTTAAACTAAATAAATAATAAATTTCCCACAATTTGCTACTAAACATCAACCGGCATACCATAAGGTATTGATTTTAAACCCTTTTTAAACAAAAATTTCTGTTTGGGCTAAAGTCATCCCGTAGGGTCAAAGCCACCCAATTTTACGGTAATAATAATAATAATAATAATAATAATAATAATAATAATAATAATAATAATAATAATAATGATAATAATAATAATAATAATAATAAAAATACTAACAATGAAATAAATATAATAAATATAAACAATAAAATCAAAATATAACTATTAAAAATAAATATAAAAATTGATTTGAGGAAGTAGTCACTCATGCAGAATCCTGATCAAAGGAGTGACAAATAATTATACTAATAATAATAATTTAAAAAATAATTATAATAACAATAATAACTTTATTAATTAATATAGCAAGAGTAAAAGCAAAAATAATAGAATTTGTAATAATTGTAATAATAATAGTAATTATAAAAACAGCAATAATGAAAGTAATAAATATTAATGACAAAAGCAATATAGCTTCTCTAGAAATAATAGGAAGAAAAAAAAAAAAATAGTAAAAAGAAAACTAAAGGAAGTTAATAATGATTTTTTATAATTTTTTTAAATATATTTTGTTTTAAATAAAGAGATGAATATAAATTGCACTGATGTGTAATTGAATACCTAAACGCTTTATTGGGAGATTTATTTTTCGATTATTGATGTTTCTAATGAATGTATAAATCAAGTTTCTAGTGAATGTGTTCATATATATATGTGATGTTTCCAGTGAATGTATATAAATTGAGTTTTAGTGAAAGTTGTAATAGAGAAAGGTAAGTTTTTATCGAGGGAGTCAAAAACAAAAAGAATTTTGAAGTTTCTGTAGTATGGAGTTTTAAGACTTATTATTCGGATTTATTGGCGCAAGGCTGATAACAATTTATTATTGTTACAGTTGCCCAGTGTTTTAGTTCAATTACATTCTGCTATTTATTTTTTTTACTATTATATATTAAATACTTTTAAATTTTTTTATCAAATTATTCAAAACGCATCAAAAATATTTTTAATTAAGATTTTAAGTCTACGCTAGCTAAATATCAACAATTAGGTGAAATATTGATAAACAGCGGTGTAAGTAAAACACAGTAGTAGTAGATAAACACCGGTGTAAGTAAAACACAGTAAAATATTTATTAAATAATTTAAATATGCTCAAAGCGACTGTGCATGTGCGTGTCGCAACTATGTGTGTGCGTATGCGTGTGCGATCTTTAAAGCTTAACAAGAAAGAAAAATAAATTTTGTTGTTTTTAAAGTTATTTTGACTTTTGAAATTATACAATTAATGTTATACTACTACTATTTATAGATCCAGGAATTTATAGATTATAATATTTATAGATCATTTTTTTCATTCTTGTCTTAAAGTTTTTCATGTATTGCTTCATGTCTTTTTAGTCGATTTTAATTTCCTTATTTATTTCATTTATTGTTGCTCACTTCTTAGATACACAATTTCACTTTCTTATTTGATGTCATTTAAAATTTTGTTCTTTATCATTTATAACTGCTTTTTTATTAAAAATTTATATTTAAAAAGAACATATAACAAAACAATTTATTTAATACATTCAGCTACACCCCAGCAAACAGTTGTTGTTTTTTCCCGTTAAAGTAAGGGTTAAATTCTTTTTCATAAAATTAATTAAATTTTTTCTTTAAAAGAACCTTTTAACTAAAAAATGTTGGAAAAAGTTAAAATGAGTTTCTTTGTATTCTTGCATAATTTTTTCAAGTTTCATTTTCTATAAAACATTTTTGTATATATTAAAAAAGAAAAATAATTCAATACAAATTGAAAAATACTTTTTATTAGAAATTGTGCCTAAATTAATTACATCAAGAAGAATATACAAACAACAACTTTCGTAAACATATATTACAAAGGAAATAATATAAAAACAATTGTTTTAAATAAAAATGCTTTATTTGCAATCTAATTCTATGCCTTGATTTTTAAGCATAAAACAAAATTGTGCCCATGTCAATAATACAGTGTCTTTTACATAAAAAAAGAGAGTAGCTTTCTTTGCATGAAATAAGGAATACAAATAAACATTAGCCGTTTAAGCATTATACAATGCCAAATGTCTTTTTTGCCAATGAATTTAAAAACTACGTTCGTTAGGACGTAGCATCGATTTTTTTTTTATACCTATTTTCAAATTTTCTTGAAAAAAAAAGCGCAAACATACAACATACTAACTTAGAGAAAAGTTAGTATGTTATATTAATATTATAAGAATAATTACATGACATGAACCACTTTTTCATATGTTAAAATATATTTTAGAAGTACAATGTTAGTGAAAAAACAACAACAAAAAAACAATACCATTCTTTCCTCAAGATTAAAAGCCCATTGATGATCACAGTTTTTTTGAGTGCATACTTATTTACTATATAAGACCATATATAATTTCCTGAATAAGTTGAATATATAAATATTTTTGTAATTAGTATATTGTTTTTTATATAAAAAGCAAATAAGTATATATCACGTCAAAATGAGAATGAACTTTTCTTTAAAATCTGCATTTTATATATATCAAATACTTTTATCCTTTCAGGCATTTGATATCGTTTCGTTTGATATCGAAGGTAGCAAATTTAAAAACGTCATAATTTTTTGAACGCTAGGAGATTATTGTTTCTAGAACTCAAAATTTATTTATGAAAACAAATTTACTTAAGAATAGTAAAAAAAAAAAAAAAATTAATCAACTTGATGCTTTCACGTTTTGGGGCAGTTGTAACTGAATTTTCGACGCTTTTTTGTTTTCAGTTTTTTTGAAAGCAACCTTATTTGACATATGTAATATATAAATGTTTGGAGCATAACTTATAGTTGCATAAAGGAAAAGCACATGAATTGTTTTTGAAAAACACGAGAAATTAATACATAAAGAAATTATATATAGGCTTCAATAGTTGTTCAGACATGTCAGGAACATTTGATAATTTACTTCAGTTTTAGTTGTTTTCCGAAGCTTTTTTTACATGAGCTTTTTTAAAACTTGTTATTTTAAAAAGGAACAAGTTAGAGCAGATAACCTTTTTGGTTTCGTATAGATTAATATAAAATCTCTTTGAAAAAATAGTTAGCATTGCAAAGAAAGTTGAAAGTTTTAAAGCTTAAAAGATGTATAAAATCAGAGTTACAACATTAAAGTTTTCTCAACTCATTTCTCACAGCTCATTTAAATACATATTCAAGTACTTTTGTTATTAAAGAAGATAAACAACAAATTTTTTATGAACAAAAAAATAAAATAAAATGATTTGCATTAAGGGAAACTATAAAGTTTAAATAATGATTCAACTTTGAAAAAGTTTTTTTAGTGTTTAACATAATTTCTGTTCAAATCAATTAATAAAGTAGTTGTTTCATTATAATTTAAGAATAATAATATATAATATATAATAGTAATAAATAATAGTAATAAATAATAATAATAATTAACAATAATAAATAATAATAATAAATATTAATAATAAACAATAATAATAAATAAAATAATAATAAAAAGAAACTGTAGGAGGCGCTTTCAATAGTAATGCATACAATTTTTTGCTAAAACACGACAGAATATTTAATACTTACTGTATCTGTGCTCTAGTATAATTACTCGACCTGGTTAGTAGGTTTTTAGATTAAAAGAAAAAAGAGGTCAGTTTTTAATTGTTATGAAATATAGGCATGTTTAATAGCAATAAAAAAACTGGCCTCCTAATTCTGTGAATAGTTGACATTGCAATATTTTTTCATGTTTTTAAAAAACATGAAAGATTTTTAATTTTTTAGAGGATAATAGAGGATTTTAGAGGTCGTTTTTTGAAAAAGAACTTTAGAGGGTTTTAGAGGAGCTGTGGTCACTCTGATTATAAATGAAGTAAGAGTCTAATAGATTACCTCAGCTTAATTTTGTGTATTCTATCTTTTAAAGACGTTCTATTAACTAATTGTAATTAATTTATCTGTAAAAAAAGTAAGTATATCTAATATGATGTTTGTGGAGATATATTACATTAAGGAGAACTATTCAAACCTACCAAGTGAAAACCTGATGCAAATATATATATATATATAAATATATATATATATATATTTACCAATATATATATATATATATATATATATATATATATATATATATATATATATATATATATATTTACCAATATATATATATATATATATATATATATATATATATATATATATATATACATATATATATATATATTTATATATATATATATATATATATATATATATATATATATATATATATATATATATATATATATATATATATATATATATATATATATATATATATATATGTATATATATATATATATATATTTATCTATAGATTTAATCAATGAACAACTAGAGGTGAGGTGCATTGACACTTTATCTAAATCTTTGATTTTAACTGAACCTGTAAAGTATAATTACTAATTTATAGAAAAAATTATAAGTTTTTATTTATTTTTAAGTATAAAAATTGAAATTTATATAGTCCAAGCACATAAAAGTAACTTGGGAAATAATCAGGAAATTTTCTTTGTTTATGTTTTCTTTTTTGTAAATCAACATTCTCATTAATAATGATAATGAATCAATTTATCAATTTTCTTTCGTAGTTGTGAAATTAAAATTTTCACAATTCTGTTTGCTTTCTGTGGAATTGAAATAGTTATATTAATGTTTATTAAAGTTGTTAACAAGATCAAAAGAAGCAAGGCCAAGACCAAGGTCAAAAAATACAAGGACAAGGCAAGGCCAAGACCAAGAGTTTTAAGGTCAAGGCCAAGGTTAAGAGTACCATATTTTGATAAAATAGACCAAGGTTATGAGCAAAGTTCAACCAAATCAATAAGAAAAAATATATATTTTTTTAAGGCCAAGGCCAAAACAATCAAAGCCAAAGTTAAAATTTTTAGGGCCAGACCAAAGCCAAGGCCAACATTTTCAAGGCCAAGGCCAAGACAATGGCCATGACCAAGCCCAAGACTAAGGACTAACAACTCTGATAGTTATATATTTTGTATCAACAAAATAACTCTTCTTACCTCACTATTTAACCTTTTAAGACAAAACGCCGTAATATTACGGAGGACCTTTTTATGCGTTAAGGAGCTCCGTCGTAATAATACGCACTGAGATAAGGTGTTACTTATAGAGTTTGTAACACCCTAAAATTAGTCATACATTTTTCAAACCTCAATTTTAAGATTCTTGAATGTTCTATGGAACTAATATGCACAAACTTAAATGATTTTTGTGTACATTGTTCTTATATTAAATTTGCATTAGTAAAAAGTTGCGTTTTACTCAAAATAACCCGCACATTTGGATGTATGTCTAAAAAAAAAGTGCCGCTGAAAAGGTTAAAAAATAACAGTTATAATATATGGATGTAATACCTGAAGAGAACTTAGTTTTTATTTGTGGAAATTAAGTCAATTCTTCTCGGCATTTTAGTGCAGTCAATGGTTTGGTACCTGGAGGCCAATAAACAGTTTTATCACTAATCCAATTAGATGGAATTACACCTTCTTCTTTTTGTAAATCTTTATTCCACATCTTTGATTTTGAAAATATTATATGAACTAATAATAAATAGAAAAAACCATAATATAAGTGTACTAACAGGCCTAGTTAAACTAGCTAAATCTGGACATTTTATAACCATGATACTTGCTAAACAATAATATTAGTAGACATTATTAGCAAAGATAAGATTTTCTTTATTTTTTAAATTTATTATATTTTAAATTTATTTTTATTAATATATTTATTGTTTTATTATTCAGCAGAGTTCTGAACATATTATGTTCAAATGCAATAAAGAAAAATAACTCAAGGTAATAAAGAAAAATAATGAAGAATCCCAGGTTGCTAAAACATAAATATCTTCATAAGAGTAATAGCGGAATATTGAACAAAAATAGAATTCAATAGTAATATAAAATATAATAGTATAATATACGATATATTATAAAATATCACACAATATAAAATATTATAATATAAAATATAAAAGTAACTAATATTAAAAAAGAAAACATTTCAATAAATAATAAATTTTAATTAAAACAATTTTAAACACCAAAAATTAATTTGTAACTTATTTTTTGCTCATCTTCATCTTGTTTTTTTTTTTATTTATTTTTTGTTATTTAGGTGCTCCTAGAAGTTCTTGCAATCTTATCACGGAGCACCGCGGGAGAACATTTAACTAGAAGTTCACGCCTCCTTCCTTACCAATGTTGCTTATTGGGCTAGAGCCACGTCGAACCTCGAACCTCTGGGTTCTGAGCCAGAACTTTAACCACTGTGGCACGGCTGCTCTAATAAACATCAATATTAATACCAATTTTTAACATTATTAGAATTTTTGTTTTTAATAAAAATAAAAATATTATATCAGTTACTTTTTCGGCTCTTCTTATTTTACTTAAAACATTAACTCAACCCTATGTTTTTTCATAATTAAGTTTTTATTGTAACGTTGAATTACACTGAAAACAAGATATTAGTAGACAACGAGTAAATATTTCTTTATTGAAATATATGTAAATATTTCAAAAAAGAAATTTTAGATTAATTGTTATAAATATAAACTTATAACAATCTTTTCAAAATGGAGCGAATTTTAAGTCAGATAAAATCCCTTCAATTAAAGTTTAGTCGCTCCATCATATTTTATAGAAGAAGCAGTAAATAATAAATAAAATAAAAAATAAAATACTCAAAAAGAAATTTTGGAATATATAACAAATGAGAATAAAAAGGTTTTACATAATTTATAAAGGTATACTATTCAAAACACCATATAAATTAGTGCTCATAAATCATATATTTCCACCTTTCCCCTTCAAACTGACGAAGACCATAAAATTGTTGGAAAATATTCTAAATTTTAATAGATAAGAGAACTAATATTAATTACGTGAGAATTAATATAGTTTTTTTTTTTTTTTTTTTAAAATATTTAAATTAGACTCATTATCAAACAAATTTTTTCTAAATAATTTAATCCTTAAAATTCATGAATAATTGAAAATTATTTTGATTACCTCAGCATTGTTTTGTGAATTCTGTCTTTTAAAGATATTCCACCAATTAATTGTAATTGATTCACCTAAAAAAACAACATGTAAAGCTAATATTATTGTTTAAAGTTTTAATTATCTTTATACAAATATTCATCATATTTTTTTAAGTAACTGATAAAAATGGCACTAATTAAAATCACTTGATTTGTTCTGCTAAAATTTAATAACAACTTTAGTCCTGATCTACCCTACATCATTGCTTTAAACTAATATTAAAAATAGAAAAACAGAATAAAAGCATTTTATAGCAAGGAAATGCACTGATTCACCCACTATAAAAATTAATTTACAATTTCATGTTATTTTTTTTTATATCATCCTGGTCATGACATTTAAATTGATCTTATATTAGAACAGGCATAGTTTTTTAGCAAAGCTCAAAACCCACCTTCGAGAAGAAAAGCTTGGATATAAAACTCTCAGTTTCATCGTGTTGTAAAAAATTGCCTAACCTGACTCCTAATGTATTATAATCATATTAATGAAAATAAAACTGTAGAAATTAAACATCAATTGCGCTTAAAACCATTGAAATTGTACTACCAAATAAGTGATCGTCCACAAAGTTTTTTCGTCCACTTCCCCCCCCCCCCCCCATCCGCATTTTGCAATACGCTTTTTGATACCTTCCACCTTCCTAAAAGTACCTAAGCTTTTAAACTATTTATCTAACATTTTGAGAAATTTTTTTTAAGTTAGTGTCTCCTTTTTTTTATATTTGACCCACTGCCCTTCCATCTCATATACGTCATTTGCAGACCCCCTCTTCCCCTCAGAGGGTACGTACTTTATGGACGAATCATAAGAAGCCATTGTTCTATTATATACATTTATAAGTTTTTTTAAGTTTTGACTAGGGATAAAGTTTACCATAAAATATACTGTAAAGTATACCATAAACAAAACTTTTTTTTTTGGCCAAGACGTATTATCGTTTATAAAAAAGTTTTTACGGTAAACTTCTAAAAAATGTTTTTTGTTTTTTTATTAAATGTTTTTGTTTGTGCATTTTATTATAATATTTACAAAATGTTTCATTATAAACAGTATTTTTAGAGATAGATATAAGGTAAGAGCAGCACAAAAAGCGTGGTATAAAAAATTATTGGTATAACACAATAACAAATTAACAAACTAAAATAAAAAATATTAAAAAAACAAATTAAATATGTAAATTTCAAAACGAATTTTTAAAATCCAATGCTTTTATATGTTTATATTAAAACACAAATTTTGCATCAATTTTGTCTGATATTACTGTTTTATTTTATTAAGATTCGGCTATGGTGTATGCGTGTATAAAAAAACAAAGAAGTTAAGGAAGATGCGGATCTCGAAACTTAAGCATTCCGCATACGAAGTCAAACTCTTATCCAAATATTTTAAACGCGAAAAAAAAAAAGATTAAAAACAATCAATATACTAATTTTAAAATTTATTATTCTTTTCTTCATATAAAAAATTAACTTAATTAAAATAAACTAAATTAATTGATTATTACAAAATTAATTATTGAATATTGTATTGGGATCAAAAAAGAGTATGTATGCTTATTTTGAAGACAATCTATTATCAGGAAGTCCCTCAAAAATTGATTGCAAGATTTTCGTACTCACAGACAAACAAAACAGATAATAAAATAAATATAATATAACTATTTAATTAGGAAATATAATCATTAAATTATCAAGTCAGTCCAGAAGTATTTCATAAATAAAAGTATATAGGTATACAAAATAGTATACTAAAATTTAGTATACCAAGTAAACGGTAAAGTTTACCGTATAGTTAGTATACCGTATACTGTAACTGGCGATCCCTAGTTTTGACATAAAGCGTTAAACATAAAATTAAAAAAAATTCTGAAACTAAAGGGTATCTAATTTTGGTACCTTGTTTCTTATTTTCTTATCATCATTGTATACTGAATTTTTAAAATACTCTTTTTATTTAATTGAACTAAAAACTCAAAATTAAAAAAAACCCACAACTTTTACTCACAACTTTCATTATAAAAAGTATTTCAAATTAAAAAATTTCCAAAATAAATTTTGTTAATGATTTTTCCCAAAACACAAGTTGTATAGTAAGTTGTAACATATTCTTTTTCTCAATAAAATATAGTAAATAAATTTATAAAGTAATGACTTATATCTATATTTATATATCTGTATATAAATAAAATTATAAAATAATGACCTATATAAAAAATAAAGAAAATAAAAAAACAAAAAAAACAAAACAATATGGATGTAATCGTTCTTTCAATCTTTACTGTTTTCCAAGTTCTTTAAAAAATTCTAGAGAAAGAGAAAAGCGGAAAATCTTATTGAAAAGGGAAGGTAAAAATAAGAAAAAATAAAAACCATGCGACAGTGATCGTGTATGTTCAATGCATTTTGTAGATGAAACACCTACCATTGCTAATCCAGATCCAACTTTAAATATGGGATACAATTCTACAAATATTAGGCCAAAGAAAGAGTTTAAATAAACGTTGTCCAAAATCAAACATTTTAACAGAATGTAATGACACTAATTATAATACAACTGAAGATAATACCAATTAGTTATGCAGTAATAAAGACGATAATACAATTTATCTACCACCGCCAAGCTATGAAAAATCATACGCTAACCAGTATTTGATAAATGTGTGTGAAGGATGTAATTCTAAAACGTTTTTAATTGATTCTCTTGTCACAAAAATTTAATTTCTTGAATATATCCTTGAAGCAACTAAATCAAAAACAAGTTAATCAAACTAAGAAACTATTGATTTTTTCATGCAACAAAGTTAAAACAGACAAAAAAATGAGCCTTTATACAAGGATATCTACAACAGCTTTATTTAATGCCATCTTCTTACTTATTATACCATTTCTTCAAAAGCTTAGTTACTGGCGAGGACCAAAACATGTTTAGAATACTAGCAAATTAAAGCACAGATTTCAGTCAACCAATTATAGAAAACTTTCTCATTGTGACAAATGTTTTTTTAACACTTATGCGACTTCGTCTTGGTATTCTTAATGAAGACATTGCAGAACGATTTGGAATTTCTCCTACTACTTCTTCTTACATATTTACCAGATGGATTAAACTTATAAGCAGTGTTTTAGGTAGTACTCTTATTGTATGGCTTCCACGTAAAACCATCAGGGAAAGTAAGCCTAGGGTTTTTAAGAATGTAGGGTATTACAAGTGTTGTGTGATTATTGATTGTGTTGAAGTCAATAATTCAAGAGATGGAAATATAAGACCTTAAAGTTGTTAAATAATAGTATTCAAGGAATAATGTGTTAGCACAGGAATCTGCACTAATACTTTTCAAAACTAAAAAGTTTAATTTTTTACAAAGTTTATACAAACTCCTTTTTGGCTTTATGTTAGCATCGAACATACACGATCACTGTCGCATGGATTCTACTTTTCATTTTTTACCTTCCGTTTTTAATAAAACTTTTCACTTTTCTCTTTCTCTAGAACTTTTTTTTAAAAACTTGGAAAACAGTAAAGGTTGAATGGAAGATTACAACTTCATTGATCCTTTTTCAAACCTTCAGGAACATTACATTCTTGTAATTGTATATGTTTCGAAAAAAAAAGGCTATGAAAATGTCATTAAGTCAAATAAAGATTCTTTGCAAAAAACTGCGATGTTGAAGCCTGCGAACAAAAAAGACCTAAAACATTGGCCTCCCTGGCCTAAACTTAAAAGCAACAAGTTGCACTTACCTAGCCCCTTTCTGATACAGCACTAATAATTATACGTTACGAACTTATAAAAAATTTACTTCGCATTGAAATACTTTCCTAACAATATATCATGCTTACAAGTCCATAGGGAAAATATTTTTTATTATGCCTCAATTCGCACTTTAAACTTTAACCATAGAGGCCCGTATCTTAAAATATTTGAATATGTGTGTGTGTGTGTGTGCGTGTGTGTGGGTGTGGGTAGTCGTTTTTGAAAAAAGAGCACTTTATAGTACCAAATAAACATATTGCTTGTTTTTTATATTAAAACTTATGCAACAAAGAGGACAAGTGTTAGAAGGAGAGGGCAATTGCTATAAAAAGGAGTGTCAACCTCCCCTCGCGTTCGATGTCGAAATGCTGGGATTGATATTGGACAATCCCGGGATTTCGGGAATATAAAAAAGTAACAGCCATATAATTTTGACACAGTGGCGGATACAGGTTATTGTCCTAGGGAAGAGCGGGGTGGGGGGTAGTCTGATCAAAAAAAAAAAAAGTCAACAATTTTTTCGATAAAACCATTGTTTCATTTGATCCTTTAGAATGGTTTAAGTTAGTTTACTAATAATATATATAGAATAAGTACATAAAAAGTTTTTTTTTTAAAGTATATATGTATATAATTAAAATTTTTGCAAAAAAATCACATGTTGTGATTTTTTTGAATTAAAAATTTGCAAAAAAATTTATGTTGCAAATAAATTTTTGTATTTTTTAATAGTTTCTTTAATTTTATAATTAAAATTTTGAAGTTTAAAATTTTCAGGGGTGAGGGGGGGGGGTGAGATTATTACCCTCTTAGCCCATATATATACGCCACTATTTTGACATATTTGTCACTTTTGAAGTTAGAGGGGTGGGGGGGGGGGGGAAGCTAAAGCAGCCGTAATCTGAGTTGGAATGGAAAAACAGAAGTTTAAAAAACTTTATGATAAATATCAAAAAATCTTTTAACTAACAAAGTTAAATGCAGTAATCAGTTATTTTATTAGAAGTTGGTTATCTGGTAAAGACAGTATTAAACAATGGCCTATGGTTTCCCCAACTATTCTTGCTTTCAAACTTTCACAACGTATTGATGACACAAGTAAATTGTGGTATAATAAATTGTGGTTAATTATAAATTGTGTGTGCCAAAAATTGTGGTTAATTATAAGTTGAAAAATCACTTGTAGGCAGTTTACATAACAAGTTTAATCCAGTTTCTAATTATTCAACAAAGCTGAGTGTTTAATAAAAATTGTGCTCAAATAATTTGTATAGTAATAATTTATAAATTTACACTTTATTTCTTCCCACTTGTTATTGTCAAGTTTTATATGTTCAATAAAATTTCCATGAGGTGTCCATACCATAAAATATGAATGATGGTGCCTTGTAACAGTCATTTGCACAAGGTATTGTATATAATAGGCATGATTTTTGTTTAAAGAAATACTAACATCATTTTTAATCAAATATGGAAGTTTTACGCTGGATCAAGTGGGGACATTAATTTATATAAAAAGAGCATTTAACTACAAGATATGCAGGTGGACAACACAAACAAGTAACAATACGATCAGGACTACCGCCAAAGAAAAGAATATCTCTATCTAAAAATAACCCAAAATCATGCATTGCTACACCTTTGATTTTAAAAATTTCTTAAAAACAGTTAACATCATTTTGTTCCTTTATCCTGCCATACTTAATTACAGGTATGTTTGAATTAACAAATGAAATGCTAGATATACGTTTATTTAATTCTCACATATCGGCATCAATTTTATTTAATTTGTTTATTTTTGTCCAAACATCATAAAATTTTGAAGCTGTTATAACACCTTTTCTATATTCATAACAGTATTTGTTTTATTTTATCCTTTGGTCAACTGCTCAGTTTCTTCAATATCTTTAAGCGTCATATGAAGTGTCATATATTTTTCAAATGATAATATATTTTTTGACATTACCAGTATATCATTAAAATTCATTAGGTTTGATTGGAAAAATTTTCTCTTCTAAAAGCTAGATTTTTAATTTTAACAGGTAAAACATCTTTTTGATTTAGAATCCATTCATTTGAAACCATTGTGCAAGCCGGATTTGTTAAAGCCATTCTTACAGCTTTAATTCTAAACATTGCTGCAGCAACATGGTCACATGTTTGGCTCATTCTTACAGCTTACATGTTACATGTACATGGTTACATGTTAAGCCTATTCTTGCAGCTTCAATTCTAAACATTGCTGCAACAACATGGTTACATGTTTGGCTCATTCCTGCCATATATGTACAGTGACAAAATCGG
>NC_061166.1:10562892-10580392 GCF_022113875.1 Hydra vulgaris
AGATTAACATAAGATGTTAGTAATTTATATGATGCCACTCAAAAAGAAAATTGAAAGAAATGATTATACTTTTCTCGTGGGAAATATAAATTGTACTATTCTCAACAATAAATTTGGAACAACACAAGACGTTTTTCAATACTAAAACTTTTCAAGAAAATCCTAATCTGAAGTAAAGAGTTTTTTTGCAGGATGTCTAAACAAAAGTGGATCATTCTCAATTGTCCTACCAGTCAGTTTCATTGCTGCATAATATCTAAACTTGTAGTTTTATGGACACGCGGTGGATTTGAAGTAATTCAACTCACAAGCCTAGGTAATGATATATTAAACTGTATAACGTTATTAAAACACTAAAGTATATTTTTATATTTTTGTAAGGATTTAATAATAATAATTCTATTTTATAGGATCAAGATGGAGGATCAAGGTGAAGGGCATTATAGGATCAAGGTGAAGGACTGAATGAAGCTGAAAAGCTTAAGTAAAAGAAACAACCCTGCGCAGTTAAAAAAATATATATATAGATAACATGAAAAACGTTTTCTGGATTAGAGAAAACAAATATCCTACAAATTCTGTCAACCTACCCAAGGTTATCTTGCATTGTACTGCTCACTCCGCATTAACATACATCAATTTTTAACAGTATTGTTGTCAATTCTGAAGGATGCTAAGTTTGTATGATCTAACTCTTAACCATACAGAGCAGCAGAAAACGCTGTGTTAATGGGTGCAAATGAAATCAGAGACCATATAAAAAGCATTTCTAAATCTTCAAATTCTCTGATAAAAATTTGTTTTGATGGAAAATTTGTGAACAAATTTACTAAAAGAAAACAGTTTTCAAAAGATTAGTTAGCTGTTCTTGCTTGGACTAAAGACTAACCAAGTTACTTAGAATTCCACATTCTAAAAACAATCCGTTAGAAAATGCAACGGATTGCTTTTTTCCGTTTTATTAACGAATTAATTCGTAACCAAAAATCAAAAAATTAATGGAGTAAAAATAACTATTTACGGATTTTTCGAAATTTCGTTAATTCAACGGATTAAATATTTAAATCCATTAAAATAAAAAACAGTTCTTATTATTAAAAAGAGTATCCAAAGGAAATATGAAGTGCTCCATCTGTAAATTAAATTTCTTATCATTACGTGTTCTTTTTTCTCATTTTTGAAATTTTCATGAATTGACGCCGACAGGTTCAGAAGTCAAATGCACTTTTGATAAATGCAATAGAGTTTTCATTATTTTTGTATAATTAAAAAAACAATAATTCCTTGTGAGATCGAGGCTGCAGGTTCAACTACCATTTTGTTCCTTTGTTATTGTATATATATATATATATATATATATATATATATATATATATATATATATATATATATATATACAATAACAAAGGAACAAAATGATAGTTGAACCTGCAGCCTCGATCTCACCAGGAATTATTGTTTTTATATACACACACATATATATATATATATATATATATATATATACTATATATATATATATATATATATATATAAATTTGTATATATGTATATATATATATATTTATATATATATATATATATATATATATATATATATATATATATATATATATAGTTGTTATTATGACTATATCAGAATATTCTCATTTATATATATATATATATATATATATATATATATATATATATATATATATATATATATATATATATATATATATATATATATATATATATATAGTTGTTATTATGACTATATCAGAATATTCTCATTTTTTTAATTAAATATCACTGATGAAGAAATAACAATTGAATACCGAACTAATAAGATATTATCAAGGATGTAAATCAAGATACATGCATTAATTTGGAAATTTCAATCATGAAATTTTTTTCAGGATTATCAGTAAAGGGTAATATTACTTTGAGTAACTTACAAATTATTAAGGAAAATATGATTGGAGTTGTTAATGACATATTATTTTTTGGTTCTCAACTGCCTAAAGATCTGATAATCCAGTTAAATTTAACACAGGATAGTTCAAGTATTAATGAAGCTTTAATAAAAAAATTTAAAACACTTCTAATATAACAAATAACATTAAAAAAAAACATTAAAAAACATTAAAAAAGGGAAGTGGTTAGTGGATAATAGTTTTTTTTAAAAAACCAATAGAAATACCTCTTGTCATGCGATTAGAACAAATTTAGTTTTATGGAAAGTTTCCGTACCACATATTTTTGCCGTTTTTGTAAATGTACTCTATCTGAATTGCAAGAAATCTAAAGGTCATTAGCTTTTGAAAAACAAACAATAGCTGGCTACAATCAGTGATTAGTTGAATCTCAGTCAGCTGATTACAACTCTTCTAAAAGTGGCATAAAACATGGTTGTTATTTGAACTGTTTTAACTGGTTTCAATGTGTAGAACAAAGTGCTGTTGATACGGAATTTGCCTATTATGGTTGGAAAATATATTCCAGATGGAGAACTCCATTGGAAACTTTTGATTCTGTTATTAGAATGTTTAGATATTATTTTTGCTAATGAAATAACAGATGGTATTATTACTCAACTTGAGTTTTTAATTGAAGAGCATCATTATTACTTTAAATCAGTTTACCCAGAAAGCAGATTAATCCCAAAACATCACTTTATGCTGCATTATCCTGAATGCATGGCTAAGTTTGGTCCATTAAGTAGATATTAGTGTATGCGATTGAGGCAAAACATCGTTTTGCTAAAGAACTTTCTTCTGATTGTAAGTCTGATTGTATAGTACTAGTTTGTACTATACAATCAGACTTTTATTATATTTGATTGTATTTGATTATATTTTACATTTTCACATATTGTGTTGATCGAATAAAAAACTATCAAACTTTATAAGGTCTTAGATTTTTATCAATAGTTGTTTTATATATTTGATAAGTTTTTTTGATACGTTTTCACGTTTTAAGAATAGTTATTTTATATATTTGATAAGTTTTTTTGAAACCTTTTTCGTTTTTATATTAATATTGAAATTTCAACCAAATATCCTATATGTTAGCCGTATTTATAGGATACATTTTTGAATAAAAGTGTTCAGCCACTGTATCAGTAATTTGGGTAAATGAAAGTTAATTATCTTACAAATCTAGTCAATGTACCTAACCAGAGTGACGTTGGTATACCACTTTTATATCCAATTTTATTCAATTTATTTTTAAGCATTCCATTACAAATAGTGTGCTTAAAAATACTTAGGAAATCGTAATGATCTATTATCTAGATTGGAGAGTGTATAATGCATGCAAAATGTTATGCTATTTACTACGGCAAGAAGGAAAGCAACGGAAATCTGCTCCTGATATAATGGAACACATCATGATATGTAATGTAAGTATTATCTCTATAAAATCAATTTTTTCCTAAAAAATGTATGTTCAGCATATGAACATAGAGCATATTTTGCAATGAAATGAAAAAGCCGTTATGTTAAGTAAATTTTATTGCTAAGGATTAAAAGTAATATTTTATTATTTAGGTCGGTAATGCGGTTGCACATTTTGCAGAAAACTTTGACAACCCATATCCTGTTCTGTTAATACAAGTGCAGGAAGTCGAAAGAATTTTATCAAAAAAAAACATATGAAAAAAAATCAATGCAGGCAAGTCTATAATGGAAGGTATAGATCGAATGCTCAAACTTTATTGGTGTTTTAACATTCAATACGATCCAATTTCTAATTATTTTTGGTGGTTCATTCCTTCTTATTATGACACTGGAAAAACGCCAAAATGAGTTATTAAACTACTGGCAATTTTCCTAAAAAATTCCATGAAGTCATGTGGCAGTTTATGATTTTTTATTACAATAAATACGCTTTTATTTTATAGATTTAATTTAGCTATAAATTTAGATTTTATTTAGTCTAAATAAAAAAAGTAAAAAATAAAAAAAAACCTAATTAGAGCTAAATTATAAATTTTATATTGTTGGAAAAAGTTGTTAATTTTAAACTTTTAAAATCTTTGTTAAATGCTACTTTTCAAATAACTTTTAATGTAGTTATATAATTAGTTATTAGTTAATTAATATATAATATTTTTAAAATATATAATTTTTGTCAGCTAGATGTTTTTCATTATTGAGATCTATTTTTTTTATTCTTGTTTAGCTGTGACTGTTAAAAAAAAATTCCTATAAAATACATTGTTTGATTACATTTTTAATGCTTCTTTTTTTTTTTAAACATCTTTGCTTCCAACAAGACTGCAAGCAACCACTAATTAGTGTTGGAAGTTACTGGAAGAGAAAAGATGAAAATTGTAGAGCAACATAACGATTAACAGACGACTTAAAAGATTTGAAATTATATAAATGAGGAAAGCAAGATGAAGGAAGCGAATTCCAAAGAACTGATGTTCGAGGAAAAAAACTAGACGAATAAGTATTTTTGGAGCACTTAGGAACAGCAACAGAAAAAGAATGAGACTTTGAATGACAAGTAAAACATAAGTGAATTTTATTAGATGGCGCAAGAGACGTTAGCTTTTTATAGCAGTGCCAATTATAGTAGTTGTAGAAAAGAGAAAGAGAAGCAACATTACGACGATGTGATAATGAATAAATTTTGGCTGCAAGAGCAAGTCTAACTATGTTTACGATGCGTTTTTGCACTTTGTCTAAAAGAGAAAGGGCATCATTAGAAGATCCGCTCAAGATATTACAACAGTATTCCATACAAGGCCGGATTTAAGATTTAAAGAGATAGAGAATAGAAATCAGAGTAAGAAAGTGTCGAGCTTGATAAAGAGGTGCAACTTTAGCAGATGCTAATTTTGCAACGGATTTGAAATATGGTTTCCAAGAAAGATCAGAAGTAAGAGTTAATCCTTGAAGATGAAGGGTAGAGGACTCATCGAATACATTACCGTTCAATAATTTAGAAAAGTCTAAACTATTGCGATAATAATTGGCTGAAAAAATTAAGTTTTATCTGAGTTAAAGGTCACCAGCCACTGTGAGCCCAATGCTGTAGCAGAAATGAGATCCTTTTCAAGCTCAATTGCCCCCTACAAGCAATCAGTTGAGAGTTGGCTTTTTATCATGACAATAATAAATGGTAGCATCATCAGCGAATAATGCTACCTTAGATGATAGAATATCTTGAAAATCTTTTATTTAAATTAAAAAGAATATAGGACCAAGGATAGAAACTTGAGGAACTTCTGAGGTTACAGAATAAGAAGAAGAGTTCTGTCCATCAAGGACAACTTTTATACTACGATTGAAAAGGAAGGATTAAATAATCTTAAAGATGTTTCCAGATACACCATAAGAAAAAAACTTATGGAGAACACTAGCATGCCAAACTTTATCAAACGCTTTAGAAATGTCAAGAGCGATGGCCTTAATTTCTCCACCTTTATCTAATGCACGATAAAACCTATCAGTTATTATTGTTAGCAAATCAGCCGCAGAACGAGAAGATCAAAATACATATTAATGATCAGAAAGTAAGTTATTAGATTCAAGGTGAGAGATTAAGTGTTTGTTAATTAAAGATTCAAAAATCTTGCTTATAATAGGAAGAAGACTAATGGGACGGTAGTTAGGCGAATCACATCGCTCTCAAGAATTTTTGAAATTAGGGATAACAGATGCTGCATTCCAGCTGGCTGGAAAACGAGACTCTGATAAATACTTGTTGAATAGTTTTGAAAGGATAGACGACAGTTCTAGAGAATACTTCTGCAAGACTATAACAGGTATGCTGTCCAGGCCACAAGCTGTAGAAGAGTATAAGCAGGAAATCACTTTAGATACAGAAGCTGGAGTGATACGAATGTCAAGCAATGGATCAACCTGTTTAACGGCTATATCAGGTAGAACGCAACTAGTGGAATCAAGAGATAATACTGATGAAAAGTTCTTAGCAAACAATTCAGCTTTGTCTTTTGGTGAGGTGACAAAGTCTGAACCATACAAAAGAGGTGGAATTTACAGACTTGCCCTTATTATTGATACTATTAAAGATTCTCCAGAAGTCACGAGAGCCTAATTTTTGTGATGAAATATAAGATTTCATGACCTAAGAATAGCGGGCTTTAGCATTCGACAAATCCTTTTTACAATGGTTCCTAGCAATAGTAAACAGACACCTGTTTTCTGGAGAACTGTTATGCTGATAGATATGGAAGCAATGATTTCGATTGGTAATTGAAGCAGCACAATGTGAGGAAAACCATGGAGAAAAGTGAGACTTGATCTGGAATCGTTGAGAGGGAATAAAGGATTCTATGCCAGCCTGAACCTACGAAGTTATGTTAGAAGCACATTTGTCAACAGGAAGACGATAGATTTCTACTCAAGGGCCATCACGAAGAAAATGACGGAAAAAGTCCTAGTCAGCTTTAAGGTAGTTATAAGATGATAGGGGGATTCTGATGATAGAGAAGAATAAGATAATAGTTTTAGAGAGATCAAACTGTGATCAGAGGCACCTAAGGGTGAATGTGGAGAAACTGAGTACTGACTAGGATCAGAAACAAAACAGAAGTCGAGTAGAGAAGGTAAATGATTCAGAAACATTAAAGTCACCGACAACAACAATATTGGCTGATGGATAAAGACAGAGAGCTTGGTCAATATGATTAGAAATAACATCAAGAAGAGTGCAGTCTTGAGATGAAGGAGAGCAATATAGAAAAAAGAGAAAAGTGATAGAGTGAAGTGGTGCTAAACGAAAGCACATAAAAGAGTAGTCTGTGGATTTAAACCTAGTTTCCCGGCAAATGGGTGAATTCTTACGAATGTAAGTACCCAGCCAAGCATGAGACTATTGGAGTCTTTATGAATTAAACGAAGATAACCATCAACACTAAGATCACAAGATAAGACAGCTGAACTCAAATTAGTCTCACAAAGAGTAAGTAGGTCGGGTAAACTTTGCAAGAAAAAAGATTCAAAAAAAGAAAAGCTACTTCGAAGACCACGAATATTAGTGAATGATATTTCAGCGAACTTGGTGATGAAATTGGTTTTTTGTGTTTTATAGTTTTTGCTACTTTATTTATTTTTAAATTTTTTTAAGAACTTGACTCGGAAAATAGATAGTACTTAGTACACTGTTTATTAGCCCAAGCAATTGCCTCATTACTATAAATAAACCCTAAGCCGTAACAAAAAGCTCCAATGTGGCCCTGGAAATGCACACCAAAAGTGCAAACAGGGATACCATCTATGCGCAACATGGCGCTGTTAATACTTTGATATTTTTCAGCTGTTGATGGAATCAGTCTTTCTCAGAGCTACCACAGAGTTCGGGAAACCTGACTAAGAGCCGGCCTCAGAACCATAAAAATGAGTCTTAAAGCTGTACCCTCTTTAGGAGATAATAGAATAAATTGCCTGGTCAGAGACACAAGCAAAACCTATGCATTGAGTCAAGAAGATCCAGCATTCAACATCCTAAACTGGAAACAATGTATTGAAAATACATCTGCGCCAGCCTATTAGATGAAGATAGTGCGAGACTGGTCAACAGATAGAATCTGTTTACCCCTTAAGTCTTTGCCTAGGAGGCCTTTTACAAGACAGCAGCTGGATGCATTTAACATCTGCCCAAGATAAGTATTTTTTTATGACACTAGCCTTTACTTAACCAAGAACCCCAAGGCAGGGGGTGTTATATGTCGGAGTTGGCATCTCCTAGCCTTTGCCTTAAAAGGCGTTGTTCATGGTTCATGTAGTTTAAGTACATGTTTTATGTAACTTAAATTATTACTATTTTTTTTTTTTAATATCAAAGACATTTATTATATAATAGTTACAAAAATTATAAAACAAAATATTTTGAAAAATATTTTAATCTTTTATTTCGAAGCAGAGCAGAATGAGTTGATAAATGAAATAAAAAATAAAGAAAACACAGGTAAAATTATAATTAAATAAATTTATAAATTTAATGTTATAATAATAACAGTAAAGTTATAAATTTATTGCTATTATTATAACAGTATAAATTTACTATTATTTATTATAACGGTTTTTCATAAATTTACTGTAATTATTACTATTTTTTTTTTTACTAATATTTTTATCATTATAAAACTTTTTCAGCGTTTTTATAAAAATATCAAACTCTGTGGATCCTAGTCATTTGCTTACATGATGCTTGAAATATTAAAGTAAACGATTCTTTGGTTCTAGATTTTTATTAGTTTAATTAAGTGGGAATGATGTCCAGTTAAAATCTTATTAATGCTGATCCTACAATAATATGCGCCTAATCTTTTCTTCTTCTTTTTTTTGTTCCTTGTTAAAAACAAAAGTATTAAATAAGTTTAAAAAAAATTAGATAACAAATCTTTTATTTTAATTTTGACATTTTGGAAAGTTTTGTAGAAGTAAACTTACTGGCGTAAAAATAGGTTGAAGATGCGATAGTTGCCCCACCTTCCCCCTCGACCTCCCTAACTAAGGCATAACTAATTTTTTTTCAATTAAATTTCTAATTCTGGGTGTCTTAGCCCCCCTTAAGTTCTGTTTCAGCCCCCAATTTTCTTGACCTTTTTACGCTAATAAGTAAATTCATTTAAAAACAATAAGTATAACTTGAAAATGAGTGATAAAAATATGAATAGTAAATAGAATGACCAATAACCCCTGAAAATATTTCAAAATATTATTTAAAAAACGAAAACGTTTTTAACTATATATTGCTGTTTTAATTGACTATTATTAAAACATCGAATTTTTATTTTACCTGGTAACTAACTTGTTTCCCTGTAAACTAGCTTGCCCAACGACTAATAAATCGTAGGCCATAAAATAAATTACTATCATAAGCACGCATTGACGTGATGTTAGTCACATTGAGGAGCGTATTATATTGTTAAACGTTTGATAAATTATTTTTTGGCTCTTCTTTGTTTAATTTTAATTTTTCAATATATTGTAGTTCTTTATTTATAAATGATAAAACTTTTAATGCATTTTTTTAAACCACATTTACAATGTAGATAAAATATTTGTTGCGTGATCTATAATTTGCCATTTTTTTAAAGGCTTCACATTTAGACTAAACATGAAGCCTTTAAAAAAAAGGACGTGAGGCTGTTTAAAAAAACTTCATTTAAATTATGTTTATCCATATGCTTTTTCTACTAAACTTTAATAGAGAAAGCAACTGGAGCAACACTCTGTTATTTGTTATATCTAAGGTTATTAAACTTATTTTAATTTTTTTATGTTAGGCCTTGAATATATTTTAATTTTTTTATATGATAAGCTAAAGCGTAAGTTGAACAATTATTTCTATAATATAGACTATATGGATTATATATATTTATAGATAATTTTTTATTTTAGACGTGACATTTAGTAACTTACAATACGAATTTAAATCAGGTGTAAAAATAAAAATGTTAACCTTTTTTTTTAATGGTTATATTATTTTAATTTTTTTATTTTGTAGATATTTTAGGTGCTCCCAGAAGTCCTTACGGTCTTATCACAGAGCACCGCGGTAGAGCATTCAACAGGAAGTTCAGGCCTCCTTACCAATGTCACTTGTTGGGATAAAGCTAGCGTCGAACCTCGGATCTCTGGGTTCTGAGCCAGAACTCTAACTACTGCGCCAGAGCTGTTCATTTATTTAGGTTAGTTACAGTTAAGTAGATAGAGCTAGTTTATATACTTTTGTAATATGCAATTTTAGACACTCGGTATGCAATATCCCACTGTAAGTTTAAATCAGTTGTAAAATTAAAAATATTTACTTGCATTTCAATTAATTGGTGTATTTATTAAAGCTAGTTGCAGCTAACTTTATATATATATATATATATATATATATATACATATATATATATATATATATATATATATATATATATATATATATATATATATATATATATATATATATATATATATATATATATATATATATATATATAATATATATATATAAAGTTAGCTGCAACTAGCTTTAATAAATACACCAATTAATTAAAATGCAAGTAAATATTTTTAATTTTACAACTGATTTAAACTTACAGTGGGATATATATATATATATATATATATATATATATATATATATATATATATATATATATATATATATATATATATATGTATATTATATATATATATATATATATATATATATATATATATATATATATTATTATTAGCGCATAAGGTTATCTTTTATAGGCCATTTAATTTTTGTTTAATATATAATTAAACTTTATCTATTATTAGAAAAAAAGTAGATTTGGAAATGTTATGTAGAACTAATAAATTAACATTTATTAGTTCTACATACCTTTTTTATTAGCAATTAAGAAACAAATAAATAGCAACGAATGTTTCTTACAGAGTTATTAGTAAAAATTTATTTTCATTTTATATTATGGTATATTATTTATAATTAATATTTTCTTTATTGTGTTTTAAGGAATGTTTATCTTTAAGGAATCTACAACAGGTTGCTGGAACTAAAAATTCAAACATACAAATTTACAACAGTATTAAATAGTGAAACCTAGTATAGTAACAAAATTGTATATAATTTTGCATACTTTATACGTCATATAAATGTTTTTTGACCTTGAATATAATAAATAATAACTGTGTAACTAAAGTATAATAACTGTGTAACTAAAGTATAATAACTGTGTAACTAAAGTATATAGTAAAAATTTTTTTTTTTTTTTTAACTTTTTAATTTTTATTGTAATTGAAAATTTTATATTGAATTAAATTATTATAAATATTTAATTAGTTTTCAAATTTAAAGTTTAAGCGTTTTTAAACCTTGCTTAAAAATCTCTCCCAATCATGTTAGTTTGTATAAGAAGTACTGCTTGTATCAATCGTAGAATATCATAAACTAACCTATAAAACAAAAATATATGTCGAACGTCAATATAAAATAATCTATACATTAAAAATAAGGATTATTTTGAAATGAAATAACAGCCTTGATTTCTTAGCAGTCTCAAGGCTCAATTTTGGGACCAATTTTCTTTAATATTTTTATCAACGATTTTTTCTTATTTATAAAAAACTCTGAAATCTGCAACTATGCTGATGACAACACTCTTTCTGTTTGTGACAAACACCTAGAGAGTGTTATTGCTCGCCTTCAAATAGAAACATCAAACGCGATTTCATGGTTTACTTTAAATAAAATGGTTGCAAATCCGGACAAATTTCAACTTTTCTTTGCTGGCTTGAAAATTGTAAAGATCAGTTTTTAATGGTTGGAAATGTAAAAATCATGGTTTCCTCTAAGGTTAAACTTTTCGGGGTTAAAATTAATAAGGATTTGAAATTTGATGATCATATTAAAAGCCTGTGTGGAAAAGCGAGTAACAAATGCTTTACTCTTGCACGAATAAGGAGCTTCTTATCAGTAAAAAGCTACTGTTTTATTTAGAGCTTTTATACTGTCAAAGTTTTCCTATTGTCCTTTGATTTGGATGTTTTGTTCGAAGTTTAATAATAACCGAATTAATAAGATTCATCAAAAAGGACTTCGCATTGTCTATAAAAGATTTGATCTCTTATTAGAAGAAATTTAAAAAATAGAAAATATCCCATGTAGCCACCTTAGAAATTAAACGATCTTGTTAAAAGAAGTTTTTAAATCCATAAATGGTTTAAATCCAGATTTTATGTTAGATCTTTTTATCAAAAAATCCTGCCGTTAAGTCATCGATGTAGTAAAAAATTAGTACTAAAAAATTAGTACCACCCATAGTCTCTAAACATAAGTTCATAAAAAGTAACTTATATAGAGCAACCTCGCTTTGGAACTTCCTCGACAATGAAACTATGTCGATAAATTGTC
The DNA here is from genome assembly GCF_022113875.1 of Hydra vulgaris. Lineage (NCBI taxonomy): Eukaryota > Metazoa > Cnidaria > Hydrozoa > Anthoathecata > Hydridae > Hydra > Hydra vulgaris. The sequence continues at coordinate 10,574,752 of NC_061166.1, forward strand.
TAAACATGTTCAAAAAAAGTAATTTTAAAATGGAAGGGAAAATCTTGTTTTTGTAAAATCTGTCAAAAATAACTTTTTTTATTTTTTACGTCAAAAATAACCAACTTGTTGTATTTATTGACATTTATATTATTTACTATGTAAGGTATTTTTATTTTATTTTATCTATTTTTTATTCACGATATGTATGTTTGTTTGTATTTTCTCATACAGTTTAGTGTGTTGATTTTGATTAGTTTTTGTTGATTATAAAAACTTTTGTAAACAATCAACTGAAAATAAAGTTTTAAATAAAAATAAAAAAGTCTAATTTTAATAAAGGGAATAAATTATTTGCTTCGATGGAGTATTAAATCTTATATTTTTAAAACAGCAAAAGCTGTCTAGTGTAATAATTTCTTTATTTCAGCGATTGTTTGTTGCAGAAACGACATAAATCTGTAATTTTAACCGAGTAATAACAACAAACTTTATTCCGTTAAAATTTTAATCCGTTAGCATAACGGAAAATCCCTTGGTGCAACAGCCACAGATACAATTTATTGTATAAAACAGATTTTTTGAGTGCAGCAATTGACTCAGGTTCTGGAAAACACCAAAAAGAAGCTATAAAAAAATTATTTTAAACTTTGGATTAAAGGATAAAGTTCAGTGTCTTTGCTTTGATAACACTAGCGCTAACGCAGTGTTATCAAAGCAAAGACAGTGTTATCAAAGTGTACAATGATTTTGCTACAAACTCCTTTTGCTTTATCAGTGATAAAGCAAAAGGAGTTTGTAGCAAAATCATTGTACACTTTCAGCGCCCTATGTTATTAACTGCATGTCAGCGCCCTATGTTATTAACTCTATATCGACGCCATATTTTTGTGCGTCATGTTACCCATTTTTGGGAGCTTTATCAATACAAACAAATAATAAACAATAACAATATATTTTGTGTTACAGATGTTACAAAGTATGTTTTATTTCACCTGTAGACTTTCAGCGCCCTATGTTATTAACTGCATGTCGACGCAATATTTTTGTGTGTCATGTTACCCATTTTCGGGAGCTTTATCAATACAAACAAATAATAAATAATAACAATATATTTCGTGTTACAGATGTTACAAAGTGTGTTTTATTAGTAATTCACTAATAAAGCGCAATAACCTAAGTAAGATAAAAAACGATAATAACAATAATAATAATATGTAATATATAATAAGTATAACCACATAAAAAAGTAGTTTAAAAAAAGATGTTAGGTTAAATAAGTTTACATAATATTAACTAATAAAAGTAAAATTGGATTAAAATTTATTTAACTATATGAAAAAATTAGACTTTTTGAATATATATAACATAATTAATATAATGTAAATTTATATATGCACATTTACTTACAAAAGAATTATAATAAAATAAGTTAACTATAACAAAAATAATTATTTAAAATAAAATATTAGAAATAAAATTATAATAAAATAATAAACTATAATAATAATAAAAAAGTCAAAAGGTAGAAAGTAAAAAGGTAAAAAGTAAAGTTAAGCGTAACCTTTTAGGTAAAAATAATGGAGTGACTTTAGGAACAGATTCTTGAACCTAAGGATGAGACCTGATTTTAATGTGTTTGGAAGGAATTTCCAAGAAAAGATACACTGGTATGTAATTAATTCTATGTTTACTTGTGTGTTTGAGAGTTAAGTTGTTATAAGTTATTAAGTTGTTATAAGACTTTTGTGTTTGAGAGTTAAGTTGTTATAAGTGACTGATTTTAGGTTATGCCCAAATAAAAAATCCGTACCACTAATTTGATGTGAAACAACTCTAGAGAGATATACGGTTTTAGATTGTCCCCAAGTTTTAAAAACCAAAAATTGAGTGATATATAGAGAGCAATGTTTCAAAGTTAACGTAATGCCGAACGTTCCGTTTGCTAACATACCGTTGGAACGGCTTAAATTCAGAGTAAAGTCGGATATGTGTGTTTTGAATGAAAGTTTTGCATCTAACACAACACCAAGATAAGTTATGTTACTAGACAAGTACATTTTTTGACCACTTAATTAAAAGTTTGAGTGTTTTAGAATATTTTTCTTAGCTTTTTTAGAGAAGTTAATACTTCGCGTCTTAATATCCCAGCAGGCACAATGACGTTGAAATAACGTTGAAACAACGTCGCAAACCGACCATATACCACGTTGAAACAACGTTGAAATTTGGTTGAATTGGAAATAAAATCCGACGTCGAAAACTACGACGTTGAAACAACGTCGATGATTACTTCGTTTCAACGTTGATCTAACGTCTTATCGACTATATATCAACCATATTTCAACTTTAAATAGGTGATATATTCGATTGATACGTAGTTGATAAGACGTTAGAACAACGTTGAAACAACGTAAATTCAAAGTTGATTTTTGTTTTTTATTTTGGTTAAATTCAATTAACTAAAAAGTTATCTCAACTTTAATTGCAATAAAATAATACAATAAAAAAGCAATAATTTGCGCAGAGGATATTATATTTCACGTAAATTAATCAGATACAACTAAATTGCTTCAACGGACTTAATATACAATGCAAATAAAGTAAAATGTTTGAAAAAAAAAGTTTTATTTATCAGTAATATATTTATCAATAATAACTATTATCAATAGTTCCAGAACAACTAGGAAAAAGTATGAATATTATACATCGGGTGAATCGCCTTTTACGCGCCGACCACCACCATTTGATCTGTCGAGTGCGTATTTTAATAAAGTCATTATTCCTTTTCTTATTTCGGCAACTGTAGCAGTCACTTTAATTGACAAAACGCTCTCTATGAAAAAGGTATTGTCTGAGTAATTTACATCAAGTATATCAAAAAGTTAAAAAAATAAATTAGCATTAAAAAAACGAACTGTGATTTTTTAAAAATATATAATTTTACACTTAACTTACAAGTAAATACCTAATGTTTGTTCCTTTAAATTTCTCTTTACCTTTATCACCAGCCATATTAAATTTCGATTATAAACCATTGGTCAACAACCTGCATTATACATTGTTATTATTATTACAGTTACATTAAAAATTGATAAACATGTCTTTTACAAAATACAAATTATTCTCAATCAAAAATTGCACAAACCGCAAAGGTTTTTACCAAACCGTAATGCAAGTAAGAAAAAGAATTGTTACAGGGGAAGAGTTTATTCCAAGGAGACCACCTTCTAAACGCAAGAAAACACCAAGAGTGGACAGTATAATCTGAAATATCTGCCTGGAAAACAGAAAAAAAGCCACTAAGTTTATCCATGAAGCTGTAATTGTTGTGTCAGACCAGGCCATTTGTAGACGGCTAAAAGAAGAGGGATTGATGTCCAGCCAAAAATGTAAAAAAATGACAAAAAAATTTAAAAATAATATCAAAAATCTTATATTTATGCAAGATGGTGCAACTTGCCACACAATAAAAACTGTTATGGCTTAGTTGATGTATTGCTATAGCCAGACAACTTGCATGATCTTAACCCCATAGAAAATATTTGGGAAATAGTAAAACAAGAGATTGGAAAAAAAAATCTTACTAATAAGCAAGATCTTATAGAAGAGATTATCAAGATCTAGCATAATAACCCATAGTTGACAGAAACTATAAAAAATAAATTGCAAGCATGCCACAATGCAATGAAGCAGTTATTCCAAATAAAAGTGTTTTTGCAAAACATTTATACTTTATATATATTTTATATAATTTATCATAATAATCAATAAATATTCAAAATGTTCATCTTTATTTATTTATTTTTATCAAGTAAAACTTTATAAATAAAAAAAGAAAACTTTAAATTGCACTATTATTATATATATATATATATATATATATAATATATATATATATATATATATATATATATATATATATATATATATATATATATATATATATATATATATACATATATATATATATATATATATATATATTATATATATAAAATATATTCATATAAGCACTTGTATGTATATATATATATACATATATATGTATGTTTATTTATGTACATATATATGTATGTATATATAGAGTAAAAAAAAAAGGTTAAGTATGCATTACAAATCAACCTTTGTACTTTAAGGTTGTTCTTTAACTCAAGGAAATACAAAAGTAAGAGAAAACAGTTACAAAAAAAATTATAATCAGACAAAAAAAAAAAGATTTATTTTATGTCTGATTAGAATTCGTCAAACTTTTAAAAATATATGCTACACTGATTTTTAACACAAATTTAAAACAAACTATAATAAAAAAGATTCAAAAGATTTTTTATTAAAAACTACTTTTAACAAACCTTTGCATCACATGTATTTGTATTGGTCTTAATGGTTTTACCTCCAATTTTAGAAAGTTTGTTAACCTAAAGGTTTAAGAAAATAATTACACCACATTATTTTTATAGTACATTTATAAAAAGATACAAGTAGATTAACTTAGGCTAAGTTATTAATAAATACTTAATCAAAAAACAATAAAAAAAAAAACTGCATAAAGTCATGGTTTGAAACAACCCATCACTTCTGACCTCACCCAAGAATTATTTAAACTGTTATCATAATCATTAAATTACTGTTGAAAGTTCATCCATAGAATTTCAGAACTATTTGTCATAATATTACTTTAATTACTGGAAAGAGTTTTTACTAACATCTCTTTCTAACAATAAAGATATATCAGAAAGACAAAAGAACCAAACATTAATTAATTTCTAAAAGTGTTGAAACACAAGAACAAAAAATTTATAAAATAAAACATTATTCATAAATTAAATAAAATGTATCAATTTAGCAACCAAAGAAATGTGTAAATCACTGAAGCATAGAAAAAAATGTTCAGAATCTTTTCTTCCTAAATCAACTTGCAGACAGACAATTAATACCTTGAGCTACAGTATGTGGAGTATGCATAAAAATTGTTTTCTGTTTGTTTTTTTGCGTTACAGGAGTAGGTACTTGCTTACTATTCTGTTGGTTATTATGTTTTCTCTTGCATAAGCATGGTAGTGGCTCCTATAAAAATTAATATCAAAATATAACTAATAATACTTGAATTAAGTATCTTTTGAAATAGTTACCGTTTTCTGAACCTGATTCGATCTGAGTATCACTAGTAGAGGCAAATTCAAATTTATTACATAACTCATGATCTAAGAATATTCGTTCAATTTAAAAATGTTTTAAATATATATATAATAATAAAGATTATATAATAAAGAATATATCTAAACACTGAAAACAACATATACAGAATAAAAGCATGTTAAAAAAACAAGGAAAAAAAGTAATGACTTAAGGTTTATATAAAAAAATAATTACATTATCTCCATGACATTAAATTTTGAGCAGCGTAAATCTGTATTAGTTAGATGCGGTTTATGCATTTCATTGAAACAATTTATTACATTTAAAGATGACGAGTAGCACAAAAAATTATCAATCGAATTTTCTCTCTTTATTTCTCTGTATTTTCTATCCAAACAGCTCGAATGAACATTTTGCATGCCCTACTATACTTTTTCAACTGGAAAAGTATAGTAGAAAATATAATAGAAAAAATACTTATATATTAAAAACTTGTTCATGTAAAATAGCTAACAGAAAAATA
>NC_061166.1:10582892-10612892 GCF_022113875.1 Hydra vulgaris
TTGTTATTGAAAGCCAATAAAATTTTTAGTTCATTAAAAAAAAAATTAATTTAAAAGCATAATTTGTTCAGGAAATATACAAGTTTGAATAACGAAAATTTGTTGCAAAAAATATGTAATAGGTATAAATGATGCATAAAAGTCATTTTTGGCATTATATAAGAAAAAATGTCATTATATAAACAGTGCTAATGTGATAATTGTATATAGAAACAATCTTAGACTGCAGTTTATGGAAATGTGAGTGTTAACATCATAGATTATATCACAAAATTTTTTTAAAATGTTATACCTTATAAAACAACTAAAATTTAGCAAAAGTTTAGTGTTTTGTAACTAATTTTTTATCAGAAAAAATAAGTCCTAAGTTGGCACTAGTAAACCCATACCTATTTAAACTCCAATAACAAAAAGAAATAAGATGCTTTTAACTAAATTGTGTCAGCTTAGCACTTTAAAAAAATTAAGTAAAAGAATGTGTCTACCCCTATAGCTTAACTTTTTGTAAAATATATTAAAAAATATTAATGCAAATAGTTTTACATTATTTTGTACATATTTTTATTAGGGGAAGATGCGTTCAGTAAAAGTGTATATCTAATAATAAAAAAAAAGAATTAAGACCAATATTTGACCAACATCTACACTCCTCCCTCCTCCCTAGCCCTCTTTTTTATTGAACTTTTTTTTAGACCATATTTATTCTAGTTAGTACAACCATTAAAAAAATAAAACATTGAAGCATTGGAATTTGTTTAACATGAATAAATTTCAAGAGTTATATTCAAAACTGAGGGTTTTGTGGTGTATATAGCAATAATATAATATTAATTAAATTGTTATTAAACAAATAGATCAACAAAAATATTTATATCTTTAGTTTAATAACAATGAAGCTCACTGAATTTGAATTATTTAAAATTTTCATTGCGGAGGAAAATAAACAACCATAAACTATTTCTGCAAATATAATAGTAATTTTTATATATATACTATTAATTGTTAATTTAATTGTACACTAGTAATTGATAAGACACTTGGCTTCGATGAATTGACATTTGCACAAAAAACAAAAGTTCAGAATAGCTGGCAAAGATCTGCATCAAAAGAAAAAACAACTTAGAAAAATGGGCTATGCTGGCATACATTTCAAGGCTAGTAAAGAAACCTCACTTAAAGAGTATATTAAAAAATAACTCAACAAGTTTCCAATAGAAACAATGTCAATTTCAATAGTTTGTGATTTTGACAGGCATTCATATAAAAACAAAAAAAAAATTTTTTTCTTGGTTTTAATATAGTTCCTAGTAAACATCTCAGAAGAAAACAATCTGAAATAACACAATTTATTACAAATCATCTTAAACTTTATTCTTGTTTTTACTTCAGCCTAATTCAAGCTATTAAACTAATAATGCAAAGGATATTGGAGAACATTTTTTTAGATATAAACATTGAAAATATACAAAAAAAATTAAATTTCGGATTTGATGGTAGTGGAAGCCATGCAATATTTAATTAAACAACATCATACTGACAATGTTTTGTTCATTTTTACTTGAAACAGAAGCAGGTTTCTTAATATGGTTGTAAAAGTCAAAAAATGCCCCACTAAGTCACAAAGTGGTAAGTTTTTGGGAAAAATATAAAAAGAAACTCTTAAATCATTGTCTGTCTAAGTCTAACCTTAGGAGAGTTAAAAAATAAAGCTTTCTTTATGTACAAAGACGGAAAACAATTCAATGTAAATGTGATACTGCAGTCAAATATAATGGGTATTAAAACAGTGGGTCTTTTTTCAGAAGTTGGAGGTGCATATTGAGATCACGTGTACATGCTCAAAAATCAGTGTTTGAATATTGAAAAAATTGAAAAGGGTTTTGAGATTAATTATGATACTATAAATATGAATGAAATATTTAACCAACTTGAACAGGAAGACGTTTCTTTACTTAAAAAACCTATTATATCAAGGGCTGGAGAAACCATTAAACCGATTTCAATCTGTGATGTAAAGCCAATACAAGTAATTTGACCATTTTGGGAAAACTGTTGTACATGTGAAAGCTGGTGTTTTTGATTGGTCTGAGTCCCCTTTCAGTGCTTCAAATAGTTTTCTGAAGCAACCAGAAACTTCATTACAAACAGAGATATTAAAAAAACAGGTATAAAAAGGGTCTACCTTAATGAAATTCGAAAAGGAGGAACAATAACAACAGGTTACATAGAGAACAATTCCACAATCAATCAAAAAGGAATTTAATTATTGTACAATTGCCTGTTTAATATTATGCAATATTTTAAAAGTTTGAATTGGTGCTCTCAGTAATTCTTTGAGTATTTTTCTCAAAAACAAAAATTTATGTAGATCAATATAGTTATATTTGTATATTTCTATTGTACAGATTTTTATTTGATTCTATTTAACGAGTTTCCACCTGTTACAAAAATAAATTTACCTGGACCATATATCAGTATAACACCATCACGTCACACAATGATTAGTCATTCTTGGGCGCTAATTTTTAATAATGAGGAAAGTCGTTAGAAAAATCTTTATGAATTAGGGTTAAAAGGTAATTTTAAGAAATTTTCAATATTTTGTTCTTTTAAAATATGACCTAAATATCCAGTAGCAAAATTATTTTTTAGTTTTTTCAAAATTTACACATAAAAACCTTTCCAAAAAGACTTTAAGCTTTTTGTTTAAAAGCTATAAACTAATGTCCGTGAAAACAGCTGTTTGGCCCACTATGCCTTCCTTCTATAATAGTGGAATTCATAAAATGGAAAGTTTCCGCTTTCTTTATTGGTTGCACATAAAAAGAGTTGCTGGTAGGATTGGTCAGGTACTCATGGTAGTTAAATTTAAAACTTGGAATTTCGTAGGATAACTTTGAAGCAATCGTGGTAAAGATGTTATTAAAATGATTAGACATTTGGTTTCGCATTTGTTGTTAATGAGTATGCGTGTTAAGGAATTACTATTATTTCGTTTAACATTTATCAACTCTTTAATAGCTTTTCATGTGTTTTTTATGCTATTGATATGGTGCCTAAAAAAGTTTTTGTAATATTTCTTTTTGCTAAACTTTCAAAGATTGCTTATACTATTACGATAGTGTTTAATTTTTTTAAAAAATATACTTTTTATTTTAAAGTTTTTCGATTTTAAATATTTCTTATAAAATTTATTTTTAATTATTATTGACTTAAGAATGCCTTTTGCTACCCAAGGTTGGTTACGTTTAACTACTTGATTTTTTGTTAACCTTTTTTAAGGAGCATATTTGTTTGAGATATGATCAGATATTTCAATTAATTTTTTAAAACAATTGTTAACATCACTGTCGTTTTTTATATGGTCATCTCATTCAACATTTGAAATTTCTTAGATAAATTCAGCTTTTTAAAAATTTTTAAACCATCGCCTAACAATAAGTTCAGATGAAGTTTGGGTTTTGGTATGTGTAAATAACATAAACTGAACAAGATGATCAGATATTGAAGCGGTATTATCAATTATTTTCTTAGAATGAGTGGTTATGCGTGTAGGCTGCATAATAAAAGGAAAAAGAGAATTTGAAACCATTGATTTTAAAAAATAAGATACCTCATTGCACAGTGGGCCAGCAGTGAGCAAAAATTAAAAAAATGAGCAAAACCAACCTTTAACAATTCAAAAATTTTTAATCTTTTTTGAAAGTAAGTAACCTGAAGAAAATTTATATGGTTGTAATATTATGTTTTAGTAAATAGAATTGTTAAATTTTTTAGTAAATAGAATTGTTAAATTTATTTTATAATGCATTGACTTTAGAATCAAAATGTTGCTTTTTAAATATTATATATATCCGATTCATAAAACTTTATGATTACATAGTAAATTGAAGTTATTATCTACATATATATGTAATTGTATTGTAGTTTTGTAATTTAATAATACATGGTAACATATAACTAATTATTTTTCAAAGTTATTTATTTATTTACGAAAGCAGTAACAAATGGGGTCATAAAGAGCTACGTAGCCGAGTAACTAAACATGTTATTAAAAAATATGTAAAAACATGTTGCCATTATTTTTTTTATCTACTTATGGAATAATAACAAAAAAATTTTTATTAAAATTATCTGCCCCTGTGTGCCCCATAAAAAGCTGCATGGTAATTTGCGAGCTTTACGTCCTATTTCAAATGTGCTTTTTAACCTGGTAGTTTTAGTTGCGTTTATATAATAATTCATATAGTATGTGCAGATGCTAAATTTATTTATCACGTATTATGCTATTACACTCTGAATGAAATGTACATAAATAAAAACTATAATTAAAGTTTATTTTGACTAGCTTTATCACTCACAAATGCGTATGATACATGCATGTACGTAAAATGCCAGAGTATGTTCTATACCATTTGTGAATGGTATAATAAGCATCTGTATCAGAAATTTAGAAAGTTATGTAACGTCTTATCGATAACAAATTTATAAAGTAAAGCAGATTGTAAAAGTTGTGCGTATACTGTAATTAGTTTTATGACAAAGAGATTTTTAAAATTACATAATTGCTTGCGCTCCATCTTATTTTTAATGGTTGCAATACTCAACGATGTAATCGTTGTTGTAAGCTCTTGAAAGATGAATGATTAAATAATTTTTATTGTTTATTACGTAAATTTGACTTTAATGTTTATACTGCGTTATATTGATATCGCATTTTAATTATACTAGGCGGTTTATTGAGAATAAGTTTGTATACACGGGATCATTATCGCTTGCTACTATTTGTTGGTTAGTTGTAAATGAAGAATTTTATAGCTTAAAAAGTTGCATCATATTAGTTGAAGGTTAATTATAAAATTTATTTGCAATAAATTATATTGTCTGATTTCTAAATTAAGTTTATTTTAATCAAGAAAATAATAATAGAGAGTAATACAAATCCAAAAGATGAATTGATTCTAAACAGCCCTCTTTTTAACTTTTTACGGGAATCAGTGAAATGTGGAAAGTTAAATGCTTTATTTGATTCACAAAGTAAGAAACTTTTGTCTACTTTCCTTGTGTCTAAATGCTCGAGTTATGGTATTGACAACAGCATAATTAAGAAGACTATCAATGTATTTTAACTTAATTTAAATACCAAGTGGAAAACAGTATCTAGGACTTTTGATCGTTTTGTTCATCAAAATTTAGTTTGGCCGTCACAACCTGCCATAAAAATGCTTGCTTTAACTTCAGTTGCATCTTCTACTTTTAAACACAAACTTTATAATGAGCTTTCAACTTTCACAAATGTATCATCATCTTCCTCATTTACCTCTAAACGCGGACGTTCAAAGATTCCCGAGGATAAAGGAAGTTTATCTACTAAAAAAGTCATTTTGCAAGCTATGCAATATGACTGCTGTTTATACCCACCTTATAATAGGATTCGGGAATCTAAGGAAAAGTGTATACCATCTACAAATTTATGGATTATAAGCGATCAGGAAGTCGAAATAAATTTACAAAGTCTAATCGATCACACAGCAACAAGAATTTATCATCTTCAACAACCGGCTCTCGCTACTATTCCAGCTATTACAGGTTTAACACTATGTTATAAAAGTGGGTTTGATGCTGCCACAGGCCAAAGTATTTTCAAACAATCACTTTCTAACAATAATCCTAATACTAGAAATCTTCTAGCAGAGCAAAGTCTTTTTATAACTTGCATTGTACCATTAGAAATGTATGGATATGTGCAAGAAGAAAATAAAATCATATGGAGAAATCCAAGGTCCTCATCTACCCTGTCCTGCCGCCTTGTTAGATTTTCTTTTGTTACAGAAACGGTGAACCGTTTGAGAGATGAAGAAGTTTTTATAAACCAATCAAACCTTCATCCAACAATAATAGAAGACGTTCAAATGAAGCATATTTTGAAAATTACGATGATAGAACCGTGTGATTCTGATGTTTTGGATATTTAATAATGAAATACGCAAGTGTGTGCAACTTATTTTTATTAACATTTTTGTAGAATGTTTTGCAGGGTGTGCCAGTGAAAGTTAGAACATTTACTAAAATTTTTGTAAATATTTTAATAAAAATTATTTGAGACATGATAAAATTATAAAGCTATGAAGCTGAGATTATAAAGCTATGAAGCTGAGATTATAAAGCTATGAAGCAGAGAATATTTTATAATGATGATAAAAATGATTATAAATTACAGTTTTACAAGTTTTTATTTTCTCGTTTTAAAAATGTTCTAAGTTTTACTGGCACACGTGTATATATGCTACTTTAATAGGAATTCATTTCTAATTACTAATATGGTGTTAAAAATTTGTTAGATCCCATTACACTCTATTGATTAGACAAGTATGCATTTTTGGATATATATTCTTATTACCTTTTTTGGGCTAACCACCTTTAGTCGGGGTATGTTCTTATGCAATAGTAAGATACTTCAATCTGGTATAAAAAAAACTACTTAATAATAGTAGCTGTAACCACACTTTTAAAATATCGTTATTAACTTTCTTTTTATAAAATAAACCACGAACTTTTGTAGGTACATTATATTCATGAAGTTTCAAACTTTTGTTAATTTTTGATAAAATATTTAAAATTTGCATAATCGATTTGGTACAAATGCAACATTTCATAATAGTAGCTTTAATGCAACTTTACTTTTTGAACTTTTTTATTAACCTTTCATTTTTGCAGATTACCATGTATTTTGGAACACAATGTATATGTGAATTTCAAACTTTTGTTAATTTTTGGTAAAGTATTCAAAATTTGAATAACTGATTTGGTATAAATGCAACATTTGATAATGGTAGCTTTAATGCAACTTTACTTTTTAAATTTTATTATTAACCTTTCATTTTGACAGAAGAGCCTCATACTTCAGCACACCATGTACACCTGATTTTTAGATTTTTGATAATTTTTGATAAGATATCCGAAATTTGCATTGTCAATTTAGTAGACAGAATTTTTTAAAAAGTTTGTATCTTTTTTCTCTTTGTAGTTATTAATTTTGATCACTTTTTCATGTTTCTGGCACTCTGTGCGTTGGAGGTATTGCATTTTAGCAAGTCAAAGTTAAAATCTCCCATTAACATAAACTTTTTTTTGTTAAAGCTAATTTTCTCAAGAAGTGGATTTAGGTTGTAATCAATGAATTCAGTTGGACACATTGATGGATGGCGATATAAACAACTTACTATTAGACTACTTTTTCTTAAGTTTATAACTTCAATAAATATAGGTTCGAGTTCTTTACTTTTAAGCAGGACTAATTCAGATCTAATTTTTAAATTTAAGTTAGACTTAATATACATTAAAACACCACTTTTTTTAACTTTAGTTCCCAGTTAACCATTCAAACTGGGTCCCAGCTGGGACCCAACTGGGGAAAACGCTGGGACTTATCTGGGTATCTCACGTGGGTCCTATTGCGATTCTGTCAGTGGGATCCAACTGGGTCTCATCTGGAATAAGTCTAAGTTTTTGACGGGATATCCCATATTGAACCCAGATGTTTTTTTCCTTTACCGCATGTTTTTTTAACTTTTTATAGTTTGTTTTTTCGCAGATTTTTTGTATCTCGAATCTGCGAAATAATGAGACAATTTTTTGATTAAAAAGCGTTGCATTTTTTATATAAAATTAAAAAATAAAGGTTATTTATATTATCTATATTGAATTCGCTGTCAGGGCAATAAAATGTATTAGGCATAATTTTTACGAATCAATTGAAAAAACAGATTTGAATTTCATAATAGTTTTAAGCAACAAAAAACTAATATTATACAATAATTTGATGCAAAACTGTGCTACGATAATAATATACTGCCACAGTAGTTCTCTCATGTCGCCACCATAATCGCATGACAAAATTCTGCTTTAAAGTAGGGTTGTTCGCCGAAAAACAAAACTTGCGAAAATTTCGCATCTTTATCTACCGTAATAGAATTGTTATTGCGGAAGTTGCACATGCAAAAATGCACATTCCGTAACGCACTATACGAAAATATAAATAGTAAATAAAATTCCGTAATAAAGCATTGCGAAAGAAAACATGCGAAACAAATCATTTCGTAAGAATACTTACGAAATAGATCCTTACGGAAAAAGCATTCCGGAATGTGTAGTTACGAAAAAGACGCAATATATATATATATATATATATATATATATATATATATATATATATATATATATATATATATATATATATATATATATATGTATATATATATATATACATATATATATATATATATATATATATATATATATATATATATATATATATATATATATATATATATATATATATATATATACATTAACGGGATTTTACTTAACGGGATTTTACTGTATATATATATATATATATATATATATATATATATATATATATATATATATATATATATATATATATATATATATATATATATATATATATATATATATATATGTATATATATATATACATATATATATATATATATATATATATATATATATATATATATATATATATATATATATATATATATATATATATATATATATATATATATATATACATATATATATACAGTAAAATCCCGTTAAGTTGGACTCTCAATGAACAGATAAACAGTATGCATTTCTTTTTAAAAAGTATAAAGAGGATGTGTGATAAACAAATAAATACTTTATTATAAAGGACGAGAGATCTCTCTAAAGGTAAATGATATCAGAAAGAGTAAAAAGAGAAGAAATATATGTGAAACAGCGGGATGTGAACCTGGGTCTACGCGGCCAAATGTCTTAACTGAATGAGCTATACGTTCATTCAACTAAGTGAATAGTAATATTTATTTAATATATAATCAAGAAACTATATAAAACAGAATTTACAGAAAGAGATACGTATGCAAATAGAATTATATATATCAGGAAAAGGAATAGTAATGTGAACAATTAGATGCTTATAATTAATATCTAGACTCAAAAACTAGTTACTTTTAATGGAACACAATAGGCTGTAGGAGCCTCAGCGAAATTATAATCAGAAATGGTTATATTAGACTCAGAGTTAGCTAGAAAATATTACAAAGTATTTAGGACAGATGTCTAGTACAAAAAGCAAAAGATTTAAAGCAAAATGATTTATATTATTTGAAAAAGTTGTTTTACGTACATTTCATCATAATTTAAGTAGAACTTCGTAAAGCAAGGGAAACGTGTTGAATTAAGCACAATGAACTCAATCTTAAAAGAATAACTAACAGAAGAGAGGTTGTCACTATTGTGAAGGTGACGAAAGATCTGTAATATAGAACATGGAGGTCAAAAAATGCTATCTTAAGTAAAAAGAGTTTGATGAACAAAAGTTACAATGGCTGCGGGATGCGAACCCGGATCTCTGCGGCGAATTATCACGTATCTAACTGATTGAACTATACAATCTTATACTCAAATTTATATCTTATTAAAATTAAAAAACAATATTTTCTAAGATCTATACTTCGAAAAGCGTATTCAAACAGGACTCTACATACCTTTAAAATCTGCTAGAACTTTAGTAACGTGCACACTTTTAGAAATTATTGAAATAGGTATATTTTATCAGAAATATGCTTAAGCTAAAGCTTATTTTTGAGCCTCTTTTTACTATTTGCTTAAGCATATTCGAACCTGTTTCAAAAATTTCATATGCTTTAAAAAAAAAATATGTATATTCCTACCCATCATTCTTACTTTTAATATACGTAATGAGTTCAAAAAACATCGTTGTATATATTTATTATGGCACGTTTCGTAAGTTTATTTTCGTTAAGAATTCTTTCGTATGTTGTGATCCGAAATACTTTCGTTTCGAAAGAAATTTTATTTTTTATCAATATTTCTAAAAATAAAACCATAAAAATTTAATAGTTGTTATACTGAAAATAAAAATTCATTATAAACATTTTGGGATTTAAAGATGTTAATTTTTACAATTAAAATCAGTCTGGCAAACAAATTTTTTTTATAGACTTCAAAACGTCGTTTGGCGAAAATGTTTGTTTCGCAAGTGGGACTTCCGAAACCGCTACTTTCGTATGTTGCAAAATAGTTTTGTTTCGTATGTCAACTTGCGAAATGCTAAATTTCGGAAGTGGCTTTTGCGAAATGAACATCGGCGATTTTAAATGTTTTGTAACATTCGGTACGAAAAAATGTAATTCCGTGTTCTCAATCTCCTTACGAAAGAATGTTGTTTTTCCGGAATTGCACGAAATCCTCCGGTTAACAACCCTACTTTAAAGTTTATCGTTATCGTTTTCTTTAGTGCTTTCATCCACTTTTACATTAATTTTATAAGTTAATAATAAACATTTGAATAATATAAAAAATAATAGCATATATATTTACAAAGTAAAGATAAAAATATTGATTGATAGTATTATTTAGGGCATACTATGCAGTGTGCCATAACATGCCATATCTTACATATAATTAACAAACACAAGGCAAACAAAAACTCACGTAGAAATCACAAGCTAACTTAATAAAATATATAAATCGATATACGAGTTATAATAACAGGCAGATTAAAGAAGAGGCCCAGGGCAAGACAATTAATTATTTACATAGTTTGTTCTAACAAAAATAACAAAAATAAAAAATAAAATAAACATAACATATATAATAAAATATAAAAATAAAAACTAGAGAACTAAAGCCTCGATATGACACCATGAATAACGGTGTTTTAACTTCTTTAGCTGGCATCCTCTAGTTTTAAAGTTTCTTCTTTTCTTTTTAACAGACATCCTGCAGGGATCTAATACAATGTTATTTCATGGTAAATAATTTATGTTAATAATTAGGCATGACATAAATAGACTTGTAAACAACAATAACATAACATGAATACTATGTTACCATTTAAAATTCAAAGTCTTGACTTAAGTTAACCTGACATCAAACATTTAAATCAATTGGCGAGGGTTATGCAAAATATCACTAACATTTTGATTGTACCTAATTAAACAATAATCATTTTAGGCTATATTATTACTTGAAAATAATTATTTGTTACAATTTAAACATATTTAAAAAAATGGTAAAAAATAATAATTTTGACCACAATAAATTTTGTAACAAAATTATTTTCGCAATGAAAATTTACAATTATAAACAAGTGCAGAGTACTTATATTATTATATATAATAGTTTTATTCATGATTAGTCTAACATAACGTATTTCAATTATCGTGGACCAGAATTTATTGTTTCATTTCATCTTGAGCTACATTTTGTGATTATATTTTAAACTTATTTCACAGTAGATTCTAAAAAATATAACACCCTAATAAATTGGTTTAAAAAATCATTATACATAGATAACTTTTAAACTTTACTACATTGTGACAATGGCAGTATGTATTGATGACAAAACATGCTGCCATCAAACTATTAAAAAATTGACTATTGAAATCATATTGCATCAATAACATACAAGTTTATGTGAAAAATCTTTTAAATCTATATTTATTCCAAATCATGTCACACTACTGTATATGTAGTTTTTAAAATGTTATTATTATATATATTCATAAACTTTTAGTGAAAATAATGTAAAACACACTATTCATAATCTAAAATTATGTGCTATCATAATGACATTCACATTTCCTAGAGATTCACAGTCCATCTTCTATTCACAGAACTTATTCATTCACAGAAACCCAGGTCAATATTAGGAAAAACATGTATATTTTGAAAATTCTATATATTTTTAATATACAGAAATTATTTTATTAGGGTTGCCACTATAAATTTTAAAGTTTTTCCCTGAGTATTTCCTGAGTAAAGAATTCCCTGAGTTAAGAATTTTCCCTGAGTTGAACTCTTTAAGTTCTCCCTGATTTTTCTATATTCTTTCCTGTTCATCAACTAGATTATTATTTTCCTTAATTAAACACTATCTTTATATTTGACAAAGTAAAACTTTTACAACAATACCCACAACTAACAAACTTATTATTATATGTATTAGCAAAATATTTTAAAAATTATTGTACAAAATTAAAAAAAAAATTATTTTCCCAGAGTTTTTTCCTAAATTTTATGAAAATTTTAGAAAATCCCTGAGTATTCCAGGTTTTCCCTGGGATTCATGCTATTTCCAGGTATTCCAGGTTTTCCAGGTTGAGTGGCAACCCTGTTTATTTATTTATCAAACTCTGTAAACTAATAGTTTGAGATATTATACTCGGGAAAAGTTAAACTTTTCTGAACTCTTTGAAACAAAAGTATTTCAAATAATGTTGTTAGATTAAGTGTTAACTTACTAGATTTAGATGAACCATTTCATAGGAGATTTTATAATTAATGTGTAAAAAACTAATATTTGTTGAAGTAATGTATTTTCTGTTGTTAATCATAAATCAACACAAACCATCTCTAAAAGCAAAACATAGATACTATTGAACCTCTTTAAAAAAATTTAATAGTTTTATTAAAATTCAAAATTTAAATAAGTTATATACAAAAATAACATAAATAAAAAATTTATTACCAAAAAAATTTGATATCTTTTTTATAAGTTTGTAAATAAGCATATTTTATATGACTCTATGATATCATATAATAACACTATGAAATTAACTTACTATAGCAAGTGAAAAATACAAAACACTCATGATTATTGAAAGATTCAGTTTTTGCAATATTTAGTATCAAAACTACATTTTCATTTTTATATTGCACTTGGGTAGTATTTTATAATTCTATAATTAATTTATTTCAAAACATATTCTAAAAAAATTATATAACATCCTGCGATAATTAAAAAACATCTTAAAAGCTTAAAACTCAACATTAGACTAGCCAAATTGTTTCTAAAACAAATGTCTGAATATTGCTATCAAAACATATATAAATATTTATATATTAAAGAATTAAAAAATGTATTTAATAAATAAAAATATTTAAACAAAATGTGATAATTTTCTTATTACTTCAGATAAATAAAGCTAAACGTTAAAACATCTAATAATTTTTGTTATTACTTACTATTACGTACAAATAATTTGCAATATAAATAATTTAAACATTTTTTCATACAAAACCTTTGATTATAACTTATAATATTGGTTACAGTATTTATAATATAAGTCTTGTATTAATAATTATATAAATTACAGAAAATGTAAAACATTAATGTATTTATAAATAATATGTAAAGTTTAGATTAGGCAGTATTACTTAGTAAAACCTTACCATGTTTTGTAAAGTGTCATTGAGATTTACTTGAAAAAGATAAACTAAAATGAAACACATTAATTTAGTGTATTTCATTTTTGCAACTTAGTGACTAAGCCATAATTGTTAACACACCAAACCATAAAAACTAATTTGAAAAATTTTCAACATTTGTCTATTGCATAAAAAAATGAAAATATATCTACAGTTTGATAAAACATTTTACAAATCTGTAAAAAAGTAAACATTGACATACTCTCAAACTTATTAATGGTTATGAAATTTAGAGCAATTAGGAAGTATGTTAATTAGCATTCAAGAAGTATATTAAAAGTATGTCTTGTTTTTTTTTGTAAAATTAATTGTTAAATGAATATCTTAATATTGCTATAAAAATATTTATACTTTTATTGAAAATTAAAACTGATATGTAAATAATTATTTTTTTCAAAAATACTAAAAAAGAACCAAATTAAGTTCCTGTTCACTTTAAATGCAAGTGTATATTCAATCCAAATCAATCTGTGTTATTGCATATGTCATTTTAAAAGATTTTATCATATTTTCAAGCATAATTTTTCCTGCAATCGTTGCACCATATGGGACCCATCTTTAACCCAGTTCAAATCCCAACCATAACTCAGTTCTAACAATCTAGTTACATTCCAGCTGGAACCCAGTTGTTGTGGTTAACTGGGTAGTTTATCATTTAGAAGTAATTCACAATATGAATTATTAAAACATTTTTTTTATATAAAACCTTATACTGCAAATTAAAATTAAAGTTATAATATTTATAATATAACTTAAACTATAAATATTATCACATTACAAAACATAGTATTACTATGTTTTGTAAAGTGATAATATGACTATTAGTAAGGTTTTACTAGGTGACACTGCTATGTATAAACTTTAGACATCATTTCTAAATGCATAATATAAATGTAAGATTTAATATTTTCTACAAGTTACATATTTGATAATATATTACTTATACTATGAGAAATATATTAACTATATTACTTATATAAAATATGTAAAATCTGACTTATATAAAATATGTAAAAAAAATGAAATTTGTCAAAGTCATTTAACAAAACATAGCAAAATCAAAGGTTTTTTGAAAAGTCTATGAGATTTGTTTGAAAAAAACATTAAAATTAAATACATTAAGCCATTACTGTAAGCATACTAAACCAAATAAACTATTTTAAAAAAAATTTAACATTGTAGTTTTGTAATTTTATTTCAACAATAAAAAACGATGCCAAAAAAACTGCTTTGATTAGAAATACACGCTATTATTAAACTATGCGTCACATCTTCAAAGCAGCCGTAAACCATTTACGGAAGCCCCATGCCAATTCCAGTTAAAACCCAGACTTTATTTGCGGCAATATTTTTACACCATGTGGGACCCATCTGGCACCCAGAACAAATCCCAGCCCGAACCCAATCCCAGCTCAATCCCAGTCAATCCCAGCTGGGACCCAGCTGGGTTGGTTGACTGGGATTGGCGTATGAACAGATACATATTCTTCTAATTCAACGTTTGTTATAGAAGGATCGTTATCGTACAAGTTAGATTCAGTAATCCCAATGATATCATGCAAATTATCAAAAGATGCTAATAGTATTTTAAAGTCGTTAATATGATAAGATAAAAATAATATGTTTATATAGAGATAACTTAAAGAATTTTGGGACAACTTATTGTACATAGGAACATTTACATATTCGCGGTTAATTGAAGTGGAAGATATGTCATTGAGGTCGCCAAAAAGTTTTTTTAAATATGTATTTTCAGATAGATTTTTTACCCCGTTGAATTTCAGTGACTTTTCTACAAGTATCGTAGATAACTCAAGATCCGTTAAAATGTTAGAGAATGGAAGAAATGTTCTTGTGCAAATTAGCCAATATCAAGTATTTGAAGTTTTGACTTTTTCTTATGTTAGTTTGTCAACTCGATTTATATGTATCCATTTGTCACATAGGTCACATTGAATTGCTGAATAATTTTTAGCTACCGCCTTAAAGCAAATGCCGCATGGTTATTTCACTACCATAATTAAAAAGTAAAATAGAATAAACAAAAGATCCTAAGAAGAGAAGAAGCAAAAAAAGATACAACAATGATAATTAAAAATAAGTATAACAATAATAATTAAAAATAAGTAACAGTTAAGATATAATTATCTATCAAAACTTGATAAAAGTAAGTTATATATAAAATAATAAAAATACACAAACTAACTATGATTAACATAAATGAAAATTATATACAGATAAATCAGTATTGATTTATCTGTATATCTTCGCTTATAATTAATAATTAACTTACCGCTGCTGCTGCTACTGCTGCCCAATTGTGCGCGTTTACACGGACTTTTTTACCATTTATGATAAATAGGATTTAGCGTGCTCCTTCTCTTTATACTTTTGAACTCACGCAACTCACTTTAAAATTTTAATAATCTTTCAATATCTGCTTAATCAGTAATAAGATGGAAGACTCATCAGCTTAATTAGTATTAAGATCGACAATTTTTATTTGATAACTTCTGTAGTAAAGGATGAGCTTTTTGTTATTTTTGAATTAGTAAAGTAACTTTTAAAGTCAGGTAATTTATTCAACTCATGCACTATAATAATTACACAATTTAAATCCTTTGTCAATTGGATATAGAGTTTCAATTAGATTACTTTAGATAAAGTTTAGGTTAAATTTAAAGACGATGATGACTCGAGAAAACGTTGCTCTTTTCAAAGGTCAAGAGGTCAAACTCTTGATAAAGTTAGTGTTTACCTCCAAAACCCTTGCATCTCACACAGCCAACTCTGTGATATATGTTAAAGAACAAGTTCGTTTAAAACCTTATTTTAGAGAAGTTAAAAAAAAATCCGTTTGCTTTTATACAAAATATCAGCTCGTTTGATCGTTTGCTTTTCCATGTTTAACATTTATTACGAGGTATGTCATTAAACAAGTATTACAAAAATAAGGTTTTATTTTTAAAGTTTCTAAATTATATATTTTTTTATTTTATATATTTATTAATATTTGTGTCTTATTTATTATGCGTTTATTTGTGTTAAGTTTGTATGGACTTATATTTTGTAAGTGTTTAAATATCTTTTATATATGAGTGTTTCCATTTTTGTGATATAATGTTATTTGTTTTTAGTTTGTAAGTGGTTATTATGTTGTTTGAATGGTTTCAAATTGTTGTGAAATGGTTAGTTTACAGCAAAAGTGTTGACCTTGCTAGCCAAGTGGTGTACTTTGCTATAATGTGACTTTGCTTTGTTGGGAGCAAGTTTGTTATTCATGCTAGTTAAGTAGTGTATTGTCATGATGAAACACAGAAGTTAAATTTGTTTGTAGTTAGTGTAGTCATAAAAAGTGTTAAAAAAATATTCTTGAAAGAATGCGTTTATAAGAAATGTTGAAAAGATATAGAGTTTTTTAATATCTATAATTTTTTTAATATTTATAATTTAAAGTAAACTTTATTGAACAAATTTATATTTCAAGTATTTCTTATACTATTACTTTTTAAGTAAGTTTGTTTAAAATGTGTATACTCTATAAATTTGTTTAAAGATATACTCCTTTTTTTAAATAGCTACTCTCCATTTAAACATTTATGAGTCTTTATTTCCTTTAATAAATATGTTTAACTTAAAATTGTTTCTTTTTTATAAAGGTATGTAAACAAAGTGTTACATAAGTTTTAGTAGCTTATATTAAATTTTTAGAATTTGTCTCATAGAGAATATTTTCATAATATTATTTTATTGTTTTATATATTTTCTTTTAAATATTAAAATATATAAAAAAACTTAAAACAGTTCAAGAAGTTTCAATATTTTCAATTTTCTTCACTTGAAGCAATATATGATTGTTTATAGAAGGTTTTAATTAAAATAGTTTTGTATTTATTTATTAATTGCATATCACGCATTAAATGCAACGTAATGAAAGGGGTTTGTGACAAAGTATTACATTTCACCATTTAATGTTAGCATTATTAGCTGAACAGACATCCCTCATAATTTTTTGAATTTGCTATATTTATGAGTTCTTATCTGTAAAGATTTTGTAACTTTTATTAATTACTTTTAATTGTCTTTTTGATTACATAATAATAAGATTTTGTCAATAACTAATAATAACTACACTAAATATATAACTTTACTCAGTTTTTAATTTATCAATTTCATATCAATTTTTTTAAAACTTTAGTTTAAGTTTTTGACAGAGACATATTATCTTCACACATTGCTATTGTATAAACATATTATCTTCACAAATCGCTTTTGTATAAAACGAATATAAATGTTGCTAAAATGAAAGAGATGAGCTTTGGCTAGCTGAGGTAACTTGTTGTTGAAATAAAAGAGATAAGCCTTGGTGAGCTGAAACAAAGGTAAAAATAAAAGATATCAGGATGAGCAATATTCTTAAATTGTGTGACCTTATTTAGCTATCAAGTTGCCTATTTGTTTGAAACCAAAATCATAATAACCTACCTCTTACATTTACCAACTTTTTTAGTTATAGGGAAAATTGTAAATACATTCTACGATCATCTTTCAACTTTAAATTATCTGTACCTAAATACCGAACTGTTCATTACGACTACGAACCCATACAACATAAAAGTATACGAACCTGGAGCAACCTACCTTCCCAAATAAAATCTCTTAAATCGTTCTCAAAATTTAAAACTGCTTTCTTTAACCATTTTTAAGAAAAATACTGTTTATAAATCTTATATCTTTTTACAACTTATTATTAAAACCCTAAAGCGGAGCTTCTATTCATCTATTATTTTTTCTCTTTTCTATTGCAATATATTTCTAATTTTAATATCGTTTATTAAATTTATTATTTTAAACTAAAATGTTTCAATAGTATTCTTCTTACCACCATTGTTGTTATTATTACTATAGTTTTATCATAATGAATATTATTATTATTGTTGTTGTTATTATTGTTCCCAGCCGGCACAACTCAGAAAATAGTTACGCTTGGTTTCTGTTGCGTTTTTAAAACCTTCTAAATATATTTTCTAAAACTATTACTATTTACCATAAATACCAGTTAAAGTATTAATGGTTTCACCGTTATGGAAACGTAGTATTATATTTGAATAACTTTCCGTAAGGAATGTGAAACCACTGATAAAAACATGCAACATTTAAATTTGACTTTAAAACCTCAAAAAACACGTGTTAAACTCTAGTAAAACTGCCCGTAATAAACACATGCTTTTGGTTTACGCCTGGATCGTGAAAAACACGTGCCTATATAGGTTTTATTTCCGAAAAAGAAACTAGATGTGCCGATAGTGTTGTTGTTATTATTATTATAATTGGTTTAATACTATTGTTTTTATATTATTACTGTTGTTGTTATTATTTTTATTATTATTATAATTATTGTATATATATATATATATATATATATATATATATATATATATATATATATATATATATATATATATATATATATATATATATGTATATATATATATAAATGTATATATATGTATATATATATATATATATATATATATATATATATATTTATAATATATATAATAAACGCTTCTGTTTTATATATATATATATATATATATATATATATATATATATATATATATATATATATATATATATATATATATATATATATATATATATATATATATATATATATATATATATATATATATATATATATATATATATAGATAGATAGATAGATAGATAGATAGATATAGATAGATAGATAAATATATAAAGTTATTGGCAACAATATTATAGTCGCTTTTGTTTTTTAAATCTTTGTATATAAAGTAATTTTAAAGTAATATGATTTGTACTACTAATACATCTATCGAAAAAGATGCAAGAGAAAATTCTTTGTTATCATGGCCAATTTGAAGTTAGGTGTGTTTCAAGTCTAAATTTTTGTCAATTTTAAAAAAAACCTGTTGATATGTCACATACATTTTTTTTTAATTGAAATTATTTTTAATGGAAACGTATTTTGTTTTTTTTAACACATTTTATAAAGTTACAATAATTAACGGGAACAAATATATAGAACCATCTAATTAACAATTTTTTTGCAATAGATTGTAATTGAAATTTTTCAATAAAATATAAACAAGGGTAAATGTAAGGGAATGAGTCCAATTAAAGTTTCAGAAATAAAAGCACTTGCAAAAATGTGCCCTGAGATGGAGATCTCATTTAAAACTATATTTACGTTATTGTAATTTTATGTCAATACACAGAAAATAAGCGATAAAAAACGTTGTAGTTTATCATTAAATTAGCGACAAAGATAAAAAAATAAGAAATTTAAAATAAAATTTAACGAAGATTTTATAAACAGCGTATTTATTCATGGCTATAAAAAACCTTAATTTACTAAATTTTCCACCGTTTTGATGTATTGAAGATGCAAATAAATTATTTTTAAGCTGAAATTAATACATTAAACGATTTGAGTTGCTTTGTGATTCACCTATAATTACAGACAACAAACAAAAACTTTCGTTACTTATAACTTTATTTGGAGATAACACTTACGAAATTAATGAAAACATTATACCTCAAGATACGCTAATCACATAGCATCAAGCTGTCGAAGCTTTTAATGAACATTTGAAACCCCAAGTAAACCCGAGCTATGAAGTCTTTTTTTTTGGAAAATGACTCAACATATAAATGAAACCACTCAACAGTTTTTCGTTTGAATAAACAAACAAGTTAATAAATGCGAGTTTGCTGATAAGGATAAAGAAGTTAAACAACAATTTGAGCTTTGTACAAACATTTCAAAACTACGGAATCATAGTTTCCAAAATCCTAACAAAACTCTACAGGATTTGTTAACAACTGCAAAAACATTCGAGCTGATGGACTTTCAAATAGAAGAACTTGAAATAGAAACGATAAAAAAGAAAAGTAAATACAGTAAAGAAAACTAAATTTCTACAAACCAGTATAGCACCATACAAGATAGATACTAAGTCGTTAAAAAGAATTTGGTACCGATGCGGAAACGAATTTTCACACACGAATATATGTTTAGCTTTGGGGAAATCTCGCTACTCGTATGGAAAATCGGACATTTTGCAACAGTCTGTAAAAGTAAAAAACAAAACGAACAGAATACAAGAATACAGCAAGAGAAACACCAAAAATTACCAAATTTATACAAAACCATTAAATATAATTTACAAAGATATCAACGAACCCGAAAATTCTCTTTCAAAGTTAAACTCAGGAAAATTGTACTCTGTGAATACTAAACAGATAACTAATGAAGCAGTCGAACATAACAATAACCGTTTTAATAGACACCGGAGCTTTGATCAATATTCTTTAATATAAAACATTTGAAAAGATAAACAACCTCCTCAAAAAACCACTTCGCTTACACAAATCTAAAACACAGATAATTACCTACGGGAATAACAATCCAAAGCTTAAAATAGAAGGACAGATCAATGTCCTGATAGAAAGTCAAACCAAATTTCGTCAATCCACATTCTACGTATTTATATCGCACCACAAAAATCTGTTATCTGGAAAGAACGCTAAGTTACTCGGTTTAATACAACTAAATACTGACGTCAATTACAAACTTTTAAACAAAAACCAAGGAGAACGAAAGGCAGAACAAAATAACTATGAAGACAGTAAACAAAAAGTTTGCCACTAATTGCAGAGCATTGGCAAATTGATTATTAGCAAATTAGATTGTTTTCTAAAAAATTTGTAAGACTATTTTAATCCCGAAAAAAATATAACTGAACTTTTAGTAATAGATACAACAAGTGACTCCAGTTATGTCAACGACAAACCGCCAGCTATTATTATTGGAAACAACACTTTTTAAATTACTGTGACTTTTCAAGAAAAATTTGTTGGACTTTTAACCCTTTTCCTGCAACTTCTAGCACAAATAATTCAAACAGGAACAGGAGAAAATGAAAATAACGTATATGTATCCACAAAATATAAATCATCTTAAATATAACTCTAAAACAATTTTATTTTGGTCAAAATAACCACGTTGAACGCTTTTTCGCTATGTAAAACGACTATTTAATTCGAAATCATACTTTATATAACATTATTGTATCTTTTTTGAATGCTCTTTTCCCCATTCTTTATGAAATTTTTATATTGCAAGAAGAAATGATGCCATTGCAGAAGAAGTAGAGATAAAAGACATCATCGCGGTACAAAAAGATTGTTTAATAATAAAATAAAAACTTTTGCTAAACGCGTACTCAATTCACCTATAAGAAAATTAGGGATAGTTTATTTTCAAAAACAACGCAATGCATTAAAAAGGCGGTTCAGGAATAGTTTAATTACCTCCATTAAAAGATTCAGTCAGAGTTTATAAAATGCCTATTAAAAGATGCTAGACGTAAAAAGCTCTAAAAGAAGATCTAAAAGACTCATACGTGGAAAATTTTTTACTAATATTAGCAGCTACATTATCCGCTCTTTTCGTGTTCTAAATTAAATATTTTATATTCCTTTTATTAATTTTTAAAATTTTCAATCGAACAACTGATTTAAAAAATTCATTTTTCAAAAGTGGATATTTAAGAACAAATATGTAGACTTTTTGTTTTTCAAAACGTCTTTATTAAAAAAAAATAAATAAAAACAAGCTTTTGTTTTTCTTTGAAAAAAACAATTTATAAAATGTTTTTTTAGCATCTTCTTACTCTAGGTCGATTCGGATTAAATGGTTCTTCCACTTTAGGTTGCTCCATTGGTTTTACAACTGCTATTGAAATCGTTTTTTCATATTGTTGTCATGGGTTATTTTTTGCTTGCATATTTTTTGTTAATGATAATGCTTTACTCCCGACTACTATTTTTTGGCTTCTTGGATATTTGTTTTTGAAAAATTCTAAAAATTAAAATCAGCCCAGCCTTTATATTTTACCAACCTCTTCGTTTGACTTTTATTGAATAATTTCACTCTAAAACTCTACAAAAAAATTATTTTATACATGAAACAGATTAAAATTTTTTCTGGTTATTAGTTAATGATTACTTATGGTACTAAATACTATACTTTTATCTTTAAGAGTATAACAAAAATTCAAATTTTTACATAAAATCAAGGGTCGTAACATGGATATTTTTTACTATATGTAAGAATTTTTAGATTTGAATTGATAGTTATTCATACTAAGACATTTTAAGAATTTATATAATTAATCTTTTTTTATTTAGGTTATCACAAGAAATATTAGGAAACACATGCAGGGGAGAGTTGCCGAAATTGGAACAGCGCCTTAATTGGACACTTGCATTTATTTTTGAAAAAAAAATGAATTGGCTTTATTTTGCATTTTTTTAGTATAACAAATTTTTTTCTACGTTTTGACACACTTCGAAAGTTATTCCTTAAAAAACGCGTTCACACCATTCATTTAGCGTTTTTTTGCGTCATTTTTTTTCAGTGATCTAATTTTGTGTTCACACTATATTGATTGTGCTGGGTAAACTATGGTGTTATAGTTTAAAATAAATATAGGTTATATCGTTTTTTGTGTTTAATTCGATGGGATTGCAGGCTTGGTCGGGAAGCGGGTGCGATCGCACTCGATAATTGACCACGGAAATTATATTTACTTGCGACAAGCCAGCCAGATTTTTCAGGCGTTTTGAGAACATTTCAATTTATGTATGTTTCCTTGTTTGTCCGCAAAATAATAAGTTCATTTTATCGTAAATTTTAAAAGATTTTGTTTTACGGACGTACGTGGAAACTTATATAAACTTGAATGTTGTCAAACATCTTAGTGCGGAAAAATAAATAAAGAATATTCGCAAACACAAAAAACCCGCCAAATTTACAAACAACTAATTCTATTGGTTCAATTAATAAATAACTGAAATTACTAAAGAATTCAAGCAAATGTTCTAGAGTATTCTGTTGAATTATTTTTCAAAATCGTATAATTTGAGTTTTGTTATGTTTTCGTTGAGACTTCTAGCATCAATTTAAGAATATACTATCAAGCGAACAATTATTTTAATACAGTGGCTCATTCTCGGAGTCACATCTACAAAGCTATAAATGTTTTAAACTAACATTTGTTTACAAAAATAAATGTTTTAAATTTATATTTTTAAACTTGTCAATGTTTTGTAAGTATATTATAGATTTAATTAGTATAATCTTATTTTTTATATATAAGGGATATATTTATATGTATGTAATGTATTAGAAATTGGTTTATTAACTTCAACTATTTTTGCTTCAGCCATTCTTACAAACTCGTTATACCTACACTTAAAGTTACTTTTTTCTGTAAAATACTAGTTAATGATATAAAGCCCACTCACTAAACATCATCAGCGATATTGTTAAGCAGTTCCGCTTCCTCCTTACTAAGTAATTTAACGTTTTTAGTTTTAATTTCTATCTAACGTTTTTAGTTTTAATTTCTATCTAGCTAATTAAATTTCCACAGTAACTCAATGATTTAGTTATTTCATTTGTTTATCTTACTAAGAAGAATTGTTTCAAATATGTTAAACTTTTCAAACTAAGCGAAGCATAAAAGAGGTACTGAAAAAACTTTTTTTATTTATAATTAAATTATGTAGCGTTAGTTTAATTGGTTTAATCTTGTTGGACTTTACAGGGACGGGGGCTGCATTATTTTGGCGGCCTTTTTTATGTGCGACAGCGTAAAAATGACTTAAAAATACCGATAGGTCCTCTTGACTATTTCTCGGCCCATAACATTGTGTGTCCCGGGACTCTTCTACCCCCCCCCCCCCCACCTCTTATTTCCAGCACTGGAAATAAGTCATAAGTATATAAATAAAAATTATATATAATCTTTGATAAATTGAAGAACATTTGCTTCTTTATTAAACAATCATTATTAGTACGTTATTACTATATACAAAAAATGTCACTTTTTTTAAACTATTTTTCTTTTTTTAACTGTCTCTCATCGGTCCAGTTTATCTTATTGCGCTTTTTTGCTTGTTTTTGAAATGTTCTCAAAACGCCTAAAAAATCTGGCCAGTTTTTCGCAACTAAATATAATTTCCGTGGTCAAATACCGAGTGCGATCGCACCCGCTTCCCGACCAAGCCTGGGATTGAAAGCATGTTATTGTAGTGATACAACAAAATAGCCGAAAGTTTTCTTGATTGGAACATTGAAATTTTCCTTTCTTAACCAGTAACAACATCAAAGGGTTGTAAAAATAGTTCAATTACAATTAAAAAAATACTTAGTATCAACCATAAACTTTATAAAAAATACTTTATTTAGTGATTTTTAATCAATAAACTAAGAGAACGTCATAATAGTTAGAGCTTTTTACAACTTTTTGTTTGTAGACTTAAATTTGAGTAATACTAATTCTATAATAAGTTATGAAATAGCATTTTAAATTTGCATTGTAAAAATGAAAATCATTTTTTACAAATTTTGTTGATTTTACAGGGTTTTTTTTTTTTATATAACCTGTTTTTAATACGGAATCAAAGTGTTCCATTTTAGGGAACCAGTTGCCTTGATTGGAACAAAATGGTATTATTGGAAAAACAAATTTAGTTCCAATAACAGTGAAATCAATTAAGTCAAATTATGGTTAAAAATATAGTAGGGATGTTTGTTTGTATTAATCAAATCATAAATGTTTTCATAGTTAAGCCAACTTTGATTAATAAATATTTATTCCTTAAGTGTTTCAATTAAGTCAACTCTCCCCTACTCCAAATGTGTGAAGATTGTTCATGTTTTGTTATGTAACTTTTATTGTAACTGAAGTTATTAATAAAATTATTTAAATAAATTAAAAAACCCGAATATTAATATAGTTATGACATTGAACTTTTATTCAACTAGAAAGTATTTTTTTTTACAAAATGACGCAAATTATTATTTTTTATAACAGTTTTTAAGGGCTTATTTTACATTTTTTTTACTTTTAGCTGTTTAGCATAATTTGGTTGTGATATTGTGACGTTAGAATAATAGGGTTCTATGTCCATTTTTTAACGTTGTGACAATTTAACTTTCAATTTTTAACTATTTAAATGTTTTACAGTTGTTGTTGTTTATATTGATAAAATACGTTTTTTATGTTATTTATGTTTTGTAATTAATCTTAAATTATTAATTTCATAATTTTTAAAATTGCTTGACTATAAATTAATTGTTAATTCTAACTTTTTTTGAATAAGGTTGAAACTGACTATGAAAAAAGAAAATTTTTAAAGTAATATAAACTGTAATAAAAAGAATAGTATTTTAAAACTATATAATTTTCAACAAAAAAATAATATTATAATTGAAAACAGAAATTTTAATTTTTTTACCATGAAATTTTGGAGAACCTTCTTATTCTTGTCTACCACCCAGTGGGAAAAAAAAATATCTTTAGACGAATAAAAAAAAAAAAGAAAATAAAAGACGTCTTTTTTATGATTTGTTATGTCTTTTTATTATCAGCCTAAAAAAAGACGTGGAAAAGACGTCTACAAAAAAGAAGTCAAAAAATCGTGAATCGATTGTACGTCTTTAATAAGACGTACCTTTAAAGAAAAGAAATGAGAAAATTTTCATTTAAATGTTAAATTAAACAACACCCAGTGGAAATTTGTTCTTAAGGGAGGGAGAGGGAAAAATTCACTAACGTTTCCCACTGGGAAACAACTTAATTTGGTAATAAGTAAATCATAATTTGCTTGTTATAATTATAATAAACAAATTATTATTTTTTCATGGTTTTAACCCACAGTATCGTAATTGCGATATCTTTGTTACGTTCTGAATGGTCCGGTTTTTGTTTGCAAAATACTTTTATAAAAAATTATTTATAACAAATATTGTTAAATTCTCTTAAACAGTACAAAAGGGAGATCGAACCCTATTATTTTAACGTCACGATATGTAAAACAAATATTGTATTTTCTTTATTTAGCCAGAATTCACGTCAAGAAGCCTGGGTCAGTTTGAAGGAAAATTAATTTAAAAAATGTTGCTTTGTAGTTTAGTAAATAGTAAACAAAAATAGTAAAAAAAAAAAACAAAGACGGATTTTCGGGCTTTTTGTTTATAAAATAAGTTTGGATTATTAGCTTTAACAATAACCAAGGTTTTAAAATGGTGAAATGGACGTGTGCTTCTACTTTTTGCTTTAATAACTGTATTTCTAAAGATGCAACCGGGAACCCAATTGGATTTTATCATCTACCTTGTGTAGAAGCATTTCAAAATGAATAAAAACATTTTTCCAAACTGATCGTACGAATTGGGATCATGGTCATACTTGTGCAGTTCGTTTAAGTAATGGAAGAGAAAGTGAAACGTTGTTAGTCGATATTTTTATTCCTAAAAATTAATATAACAAAATCGTAGAAAGTATAGCATAACCATGCAAACATTTGAAAAGTATAAAAATCCAAGTGACATTTCAAAAAATTGTTTAAAAGTAGCTAAACAAAAACTTGATATGGCAAATCAAATTTTAAACGAATCTCCATTAAAAGAATGCAATCATGTAAAAATAAATACTTTTCTGTTATGCTCATCAATTAAAAAAAAACCAGAAAATAAGTACAAGAATAGTTTTCATAACATTGTTTATATTTAGCTATTTATATGTATGCTATTATGTTTGTTTAAAATTTTTTAACTAAAATATGCAATTTTTTTTTAATAATTAATTTATTTGGAAGTAGGGGAAGGTACATACATCATATTAAAAAAGTTTGGGATCAATTACCTTCACTTTATTTGAGAAACTTTAAAACTTTAGGCTGTTAAAAAAAAATATCAAAAAAAAAAGAATTCTCTAACTAGAATAATAAGATAAAAAAGAGTTATCAAGACTTTATATATTTATTATGAAATGCAAAATTTCATCATAAAACAAATTTTAGGTACTTTTTTTGCGAACGGTTTAAAAAAGTCTGGAATTGGACCAATCATAGGTTTTGAAAAATTTACGCAATTTTTTGATTTCTATACACTGTAAAATGAATCGGTTTTATAGTGGTTTTTTAAAAAACTCGTTGGTTTTTCAAAAAACGATAACGCAGTTTTCGGTTTTTTAAAAATCCAATTGGTTTTATACTTAACTCTCTAAGTATTACGGTTTTTCAAAAAACCAAACGTATACCAAACTATATGAGTTTTGAAAATTTTACTAAAATGTCTGGAATCGCTGTTAACATTTTGCCAGTAAGTTTGAGTAAAAAATTTATGCCATAACCTATATTTTTTAACTGTAAATTTTGTATAAAAAAAGAAAAATACTTACTGAAAAAACAATCCAACAATTATTATAATTATTATACAACACTTTGAAATTTAAAAAAAAATGTTTTTTTGGAACAACCTGAAACTTGGTCATCTTTGAATGTTACTCAATGGTTAATAAATTGTAACTTAGAATCATATGTTGAAAAATTCAAAGGTAGTTTTTAGAAACATTTGAAATTTAACTAAAATGACAACTTTTTTCTACTGTTCAATGTGTTCAACACCAGTACTAAATATTTTAAAGCTATACAGGCATTACAGTAATTACCATTTACATGATTTTAATTTAAAGATAAACTGCTGTTATTCAACTTGTAATAAAAGTTTTAAAAAGCTTCACAGTTTTCAACAGCATGTGAGGAGAACGCATGGAACTGATAATGACCCAAAACCAACACTTAGCACATCAGTTATAATTGAGGATTTATCAGCTCGGTTATCAGAAAATTTAATTCAGGACACCGATTTTCCAAGTCTTTTTTTACAGATAATGTCTCAATTGAAAAAGTCTTTAGGTCATATGTTTCTAAAATTAAGGGAAAAACATGTAGTTGCAAGCCAAGTTCATGTTGACTTAGCAATTGATATAAGGGAAGTGTTTACTGTTTTCTTTTTGTCATATAATAGTTTGATAAAGCAGTTTATTCAACAAAATGATGTTGTCAATTTAGTTCATATATTAGACAATGACTATCTCTATGATGTATTTTCTTATTTTATTCATGAGTATCAATTGATTAATTTTTGTAAGACTGATTTAAAAATGGTGGAGCCACAAGAAAAAAAAATTACAGTTTCAGACGGAATTACTTATAAATACCACTACATTAGTGTAAAAGATAATCTGGAAAGAGTTTTGGGTATAGAAGATATATTTAATGAGTTTTTTCACGTAACTGAAAACCCTATTGGTATTATGTATGACTATTGTGATGGAGAAATTTACAAAAGACATTCTTTTTTTACAAAACATCCTACTGCTATTCGTGTTCATTTGTTTATTGATGAATTTGAAACTGTTAACCCTTTAGGTTCTAAAAAAGGCAAACAAAAACTTTGTGGTGTATATTACACTATTGGAAATTTACATCCTTGTTATTGCTCAATAACATTTCAAATACACCTTTTCATCCTGTTTAGCTCTAAAATACTGCAGTTTTCATCTTATCATGATGTATTAAAACCGCTCGTTGATGAACTTATATCTTTAATGAATTCTTATGTGACTGTTATTCAGGGAGAAACTAAACACAGTCTTCATGTTTGTATTGCTCAGTATCTGCAGACAATTTAGGGGCCCATTCGCTTGATGGTTTTAGATGCTGTTTCAGTTCTGGTAGAATTTGTTGATTTTGTTTAGTTGATCATAAAACCATATCTTTGAGATACAAAGAAGATTCTTGTTCGTTAAAAACAATGTCTAATTATAACACTCATCTGCAAGCAGTTAAAAGTTATTCTGCAAATAAAGCAATATTTGGAATAAATAAATCATGCAGTTTAGACAGATTGCCTTACTTTAATGTTATTGAATCCTTTCCACCAGACTTACATCATGACATTCTAGAGGGGATAGTTCCGCTACTTCTGAAATTGACAATCCAAAAACTGATTGAGAATAAGATCATAAATTTAATCCAGTTAAACTATGAAATAAAAACATTTCCATATGGATTTCATGATTCAAGAAATGTCCTATGTGAAATACGCAACCATTTGATTTCTGCTAATGGTCATTTCTCTGGAAAAGCTTCAGAAAATTGGTGTCTTTTTAGAAATTTTCCAATAATTATTATTGATTATCTTTCTATCCATGGTGATAATTTCCAATCGTATTAGGAAGTCTTTTTGCTGTTTCGTCAAACATGTGACATTTTATTTTCTTTTACAATTAAATGTGATCAAATTACATATTTAACATACCTCATTGAAAATTTCTTGTATATGTTTAATATTGAATATCCTGACAAAATGACTCCGAAAATGCATTATCTTATACATTACCCAAGAATGCTGTGTTTATTTGGCCCTTTGAGACATTTATGGTGTATGAGGTTTGAATCCAAGCACAATTATTTTAAAAGGTTGTGCCACATTATCTCCAACTTCAAAAATATTACTTTTACATTATCAAAGCGACATCAAATAAGACAATGTGCAGATTTAAACTTTGATGATTGTCTGCGAAACAATGAAGATGAGAAGAATTGAGTTACAATATCAACTTTGTGTCTTCCAAAAAATATTCAAGGTAAACTGTTTGATTATTTTGGATATAATATTAGTGAAATATTTAAAGCTACAAGTGTATCTATTAATCATGTAACTTATTATGTTAAGGACTATCTTGTTTTATCGCTTCAAGATGATGGAATTCCTATTTTTTTATG
>NC_061166.1:10620392-10622892 GCF_022113875.1 Hydra vulgaris
AGCAAACATTGCACTTTATTAAAAGAATTAACGTTTTCTGACATAGTATGACCTTAAATAATTATTCATAGTAATAATAAGAACATTAATAATAACAAAAATAATAATAATAATAATAATAATAATAATAATAATAATAATAATAATAATAATAGTAATGATAACATTAATAACAAAACAACAATAACTAAAAAAAACAGTACTTTGAGAGAAAAGAAGAAGGGTAGATTTTAACATATTTATTTTTAATGAAATTTGACATTTAACGTAAACAAATCAATTTACATTAAAAAAATAGTTTTTAATCAATATTTTCTGACATAATACAACTTTAAGCTTGAACCGCTATTTTCAATAAAATAGATTAGACATTTTGATATAAACAAAACCATTAACAATTAAAAAACAAACTTTTTAAAAATTTTATTGTTATTATATTTTACTAACATTAAAATTTTTTTCTCCCTACAAACGCGCTATATGGAATTAGTTAATAAGGCCGAATAAATGACGGTCGAAGAAACGATGGCCGAAGCTTTTGGT
The DNA here is from genome assembly GCF_022113875.1 of Hydra vulgaris. Lineage (NCBI taxonomy): Eukaryota > Metazoa > Cnidaria > Hydrozoa > Anthoathecata > Hydridae > Hydra > Hydra vulgaris. The sequence continues at coordinate 10,620,936 of NC_061166.1, forward strand.
AATTTTAAATCTTTATATGAATATGAGTTGTATTTTAATTAACTTTTATTTAATAATAAAATATTTATCAATATGTAACGTATTGCAAAAACGGTGGACTTAAATTTTTACATTCCATTTTATAATATTTTGAAATATCTCATCAATTATATGTTTTTGCGTATACCTTTTTTGAGTGAGGTAAACAATGACTTATTTTATTATATTTTTCTTCCAGCAATTTATTACGTCATAGAATGAAGAAAGCAAAAAGAATGCCAATTTAATCTGTTTTTTAAGATTATAAATCATGCGGTGCATTTTAATAATAGCGTTTTTTTGCTTCTATTATTTGTACATTAATATTTCTGATTTCTTTGGTGCAATAAAAAGTGTTTGGACAACTTTGGAAAGGCTAACTGTGTAGATATCTTTTTCAAATTTTACGATATAAAAAGCAAAAGTAAACAAGATTTTTATATTCAAGTATTGATAGATATTACTAAAATTAAAAGAAGCCACTTTAAAAGGATCTTGAAAAAGAAAAGCAGCCAAATAGCTTTTCCTATCATGTGAGTTTAGGAAATGTACGCATAGAATTATTTGCACATTTTTAGTACAGATAAAAATGCATTGCATTTTTTTCTGTACTAAGTATTAATGAAAAACGATTACGGTGAAAAATAAACCATAAGGTTATTTAAAAAACCCCTGAAGATAAAAGAGGAAAAGGTATTACTAATTGTCTTTCTCAGAATATTCATGAGATTGTTTGTAACCACATAATATCATTTTCATTCAAGAAATCGCATTATTTAGGCAAAAAAGTATATTACCTCAATGCAAGTTTAAATATATAGACAATGTGGCAACTTTTTGAGAAAAAACTCTTTTTACGGGAACCATTTTTATAGAAATTTTAACTTCAAGCACTTGTTGCAAGTGCAAAGAATTAAATCTTAAATTAAAATCACCACATCTCAATGATGTTGCTAAAAGAGCAGCGCAGGCTGATTTAGATGTTTATTAGAGCAGGAGTAAAAAATTTTACATTGCTTTAAAACAAGAAACATCAGAAGATCGTTCAAAAGAGGGGCACTTTCTATCATTGACATTTGACTATATGAAGACGATAAGCTCATTAAAAATGCCTATTAGATAACTTTACTAAACGAGACAGCTATCAGTCAATTTTTTTTCCATACATAACATTAAAGAAGAAAAAACTCATGTATGCAATTACCCTGAAGTTCAAGGAAGAAAAAGGCCTAATGGAGACTTTTATAAATATTTTTTTGATCTCAGTTCCACCAAAGTATAATACATTACGTTTTTTTTTGTGACAACTTTAGTGGGCAAAATAAAAATCAAACCCTTTCCCGTTTTTATTTAAAAATAAGTGACAGAGGTAGGTTTCATAAAGTCAAACAGTTTTTCCAAATTAGAGGGCATAGTTTCTTTCCTTGCATTAGGGATATCGACATGATATCAAATGTTTTAAAAACACATGACCGCAGTATTACATGAATTAACTAATTATTATTAGCAGTTCAAAATCACACAGTTTTCGATTTTAAACCTTGGAGCCTAAAACATTACATAAAATCTTGAATTTCTTTAGAGACATTGGGTAAAAATACCCCAAAGGAAATGAAGGTTCACTTTCTATTAGTTACCTTTTTTATGTGTGTTTTTAAAAAACACTGAATCATATATATATATATATATATATATATATATATATATATATATATATATATATATATATATATATATATATATATATATATATATATATATATATATATATATATATATATATATATATATATATATATATATACCCTGCGGGCATTTTGACGTCCTAAGGACGTCCGTAAGACGTCTTAGGTCTTGACTGTAAGACATCCTTAGTTAGTCTTAAATGAAAGGCTTGAGAACGTCTATTCCAAATGTCCTTAATACGTCTTTTTAAGAC
>NC_061166.1:10627892-10655392 GCF_022113875.1 Hydra vulgaris
TATATATACATACATATATATATTCCTTTAGACTAACATTGCTTCATTTTTTATACAAGATTCTGCATTTATTATTTTTGTGCATTTAGATTGTGCCTGAAGTTAAAAATAACTCTACATTGTAGTCTAAATTGTTTGCTAAATTAAAATAATGTCAAAAATTTTGTTTTATATTTTTCAGTTGTAAAAATATAAAACGTTCATTTATTCAGTTGTAACAGTAGTATAATCACTGGTAATATATTTAATGATAACAGATGTATAATATTAGGCTCGAAGAAGTTATTAGCGTAAATGGTTATAGGTGACTTGAAATTGTGGTCATATGAAAGAAATAGATCTAGGCGTGATAAAATTAATTTTCGTTGAAATATAAGAAATTTTGCTAGATGAACAGAAAACTTTTTTGCCAGAATTTAGTGTCAAGCAGTGTTGATGTCTATTATTTGATTTTTTATTAGATACTTTAAAATATAAATTTTAAAGTATGAATTTTACTATTTTTAATATTTTAAGTTTGAAGTATGAATTCTACTATTTATAGTAACAAGTAATAACAGTTTCAATTTTTAATGATTTTTTTTTTTTATTTGTAATCTTAAACATAATTGTGTTCATTTTTTTTTTAGTTGTCTTTGTCATCACTTGATTATTTTGCTTACTGTTGAAACATGTTTTTAATTTAGTAAATTTAATATGATGTGAAATTTACAATATTAATCATTTGTCAACAGTTAAAGAGAAGCTGGAACTTAATTTAGAAATGCTGGAAATTAACTTTTAGTTAATGTAAAAATAATTTTGTTTATTGGTAGCATAATAAAACCAGTTACTGTTATTTATTGCATGACTTTTTTACTTTTTCTAACGTGCTGTTTTTAAAACATTTTCTCTCTCTCTCTTAGATGAGACTTAAATAAGAATTAGTATAGAGAGAGAAGAGATTAAACTCATGTAATTACTAAGCTCTTGCGTATTTTTTAATACTGCGTTTGATATTTTGCTATTTAAAGATATAATTCTTTAAATTGTTCCTTGGTTGTTATTGGTTATTGTAATAAATAAAATCTTTTTAGTTTCAAGTATTTTCTTTTAGGGATCGTCTATATATTACGTACCGCGAAATTAAAAATATAGACAAAAGAAATATCTCAAAAACCGTGTTTCTCTCATGGTCAATTATATCATAGTCAATAGAAATCCTGGTCTGGAAAAGCTATTGTTTCAATCTTATTTTAAAACCGTATCTTGAAAAGTGCGTAAAAAGTAGTCACGTGATCAAATCTAGTGCAAAACAAATTTTTAAATGGCGTTTTCTGAAGAACTTTTTACAGGCGAAACGCTTGATTATATAATAAATATTAATGCTGATGATGAATTAAATCCAGATTTGCAAGAATATTTTGATAATGCATTATTAGAGGTAATAATAATTTTTAAATTTTAATTAGAATGGTTTATTTTGGTGTAAAGGTTAACGCAAATGATTAAGTTAAATTAAAAAAACATTTTTAAAAGTTATTGTATCCTAATATTTACTGTTGATAATCGTACTAAAATAATATATATATAATAAATGCTATTTTTAATATATATTAGGTAACCGATATTGGAGACTTCAAGTGCAAAATTTGCAAATCCAAAACGTATAAAACAAAAGGAGGCTTAGCACGACACAATAAAAACAAACATACCATAAAGAGTCTTACAGATATGCATTATAATGATTTTGTCACAGATATAAAAAAAATTGTTGCAGAAACTAAAGCTGATTTGTCAACAAATAAATGTTATCCTCAAGAAGTTATTTCAGAAATAAAAGACTTTGAAATAAAAATAACAGAAAACTTTTTTGATGAAATAAGAAAAATGTCAAAAAAATTAAAATCATCTGGAAATGCTGAAAAGTATTATTCCAACTTTTATAGCAATATTGTTCTTTTTTCAGAGACATATTTTAATCTAAAGAAACCTGCATCAACAGTATTTACAACAAAGTTATGCAATAAATTATTTCAGCATTTTCAAAGCTCTCCTTCAAAGAATGTTGAAGTTGAAGAAATTTCACCACGTGAAGTGGATGGATTAAAATATTTGTCTGGGTATGTTATAAGAAATCTACTTAAAAAGGCAAAAACAACAAAAAATTACAAAAGCCAGTACAATCAAGCTATAATTGCATTATTACTTCAAACAACTAAAGAAGTTTCAAGTTCAGAAAAGTTAATAAATACCCAAAACAGAGGGGGTTTAACAGCAGTATGTGAAGAATGCTATCAGATTTTCTTGCTAGCTGAGAAACATTTTAGACAAGAAACTGCAGTTGCTAACCTCCGAAATATTGAAAGTAAGAATTTAACAAAACACCTATTAAAGGATCCTAATATTATAAGTTTTTACAATGCAATCGTGGATGATGTGAAATTCGTGTCTATTGATAAGGAAATTAAGCTTAACTTGTTAGAAAAAATGATAGAACTTTATTTTAGAGTTCGTACATTTTCATTGGCTAAAAATATAACTGCAAAAAACAATGATCAAAGTTTTAAAGTAAAATCTTTAAGAAAAAGTATAAAACGTAAATCAAACAATAAATAAAGACTTAAACTTTAAACTTAATACAAATAATTGATATATTTTGTTATATGCTATGTTTATATTTAGATTATATTTATAGGTTTTTTTTTCGTTTTGGTAACTTTTTATTATCAACAACACTCCAAGATACTTCACGTTTTTGACCATGACCACCTTTAGTATTTCCAGTAACCGGCGCAATGGATCTTTGCAATCGCAAGGTATTTGACTGGTAACCAAATTGATATAGTGTAGGGTTGTCATTTCTTCGACCTAAACTCCGTTGTCTACCAAAGTATTCCTCCAAAACGTCTTGATTGAATTTTTTAGTCAAAACAAACGGCATACCACTTTTTAATAAAAATTTTACCAATTCGATAACAGACATTACAGTTATTTGAAGTCCTTCGTATGTTTGCCAAGAGATAAACATTCTTCCTTTTGCATTGTTGGAAAAGTTACCAGGACGATTAATAATACACTCTTTCCATTTTTCTAGATAGCATAAAAATGTATTCTGTAGCCATGTCAAACGCTCGTCATTAACATCCGTGTATGGTAATAAAAATGGTTTGCGTTTCATTATCCCTTCACTGCTGTTTCGCACATTTAAGCAATCAAAAAAACATTTCATCTAACATTTCACAAAATTTTGCAGTTCCATTTGTATCATCAGGGTAATAATTTTTTTAAATGTTACTGACACTACTACTTAAAACCTGGGCTGCAAGTCTTACATTCATAACAGAATAAGCACTAAGTTTAATATGATCCTGTGTTAACTTTGGTATAATTTTTAACCCATTTTTCATTTCGTCATTGACTATTCTTGTGATATGGTACCAAATCAATTGTTGTCCATCATTCCAAAGACTTCGTGTACCCCTTCCATCCCCTGAAATAAAAAAAGATTGAATCTTAATATAACACAAAATTATTGCCTACAATTCAACTCTCAATCTAGGGAGGTTTAAAACATTGCATAGCCCTTCTAATCTTAGCTAAATAAGTAAGCATTTCATACTTTTTAATATAAAAATCTGTTATTTTATTATTACTTTCCAGCAAGAAATAACCATAACCTGATAATTTTCTACTGGAAAGGCCTGTAAACCAATACACTTTAAATATAATTTACATACCTGAGTGATATAAACAGTTCCTTGCTGTTTTGATGAGATGGGGAGCATCAGCAAAAAACCATAAGTACCGTTCAGGGGCATAAATATTAATGCATCGATGAACAACATTACAATCTAATTTGTCATCAAACATACTATGCATTCGATAGAACTTTCTGTTTGGTGCTGCACCACCCGATACTGCAGCTATAACATATAATTTACATGTCAGTTCTAAAACTCCAACTGCTTCCCAGAAAGTTGGCATTAGTTGAAACGAGGTGAGACCTTTAGTAGCAAAGTGACATAAAGCAAACTTTAAGTCAGAAGCAATACCTCGAATGAAGTAGACTAGAACATGGCTTGCTAAAGAATCTTCCTTTTGAAAAGTAGAATATAAATCAGGTTCACCTAAATCTACAAAACCTATAATGTCACCTGTGTGTTTATTAAAAACAAGTTTTTCTTGTATTTTTACTTCATCAAAAGATAACGTTACATATCGTTGGTAGCCAACTAGGTTAATACTAATTTTATTCAATTCTTCAATTACGGGAGGATTTAATCCAGCTTTCGGTCGAATGAAATTTTTATAATCTCTTAGAGTTCTGCGACTTGGTAATGTTAGTACATTTGATGAGCGCAACTCATCATAAGCTGAGGCCGACTTTGAGGCAAGTGAGAGGCAAAACCGTATTATCATAGGGTGATACTTTATTGAGCCAAAATTTTTATTACACATTTTCTTTTGCTGGTCCCAAAATAATTTCATAAAGGGAGTAGCTTTTTCGTAGTTACTACTCATTATTTGATTTAAATCATCAACAAACCCATCATCAATAGTAATACCTTTAGAGTCTATTTGAAAATTTATTTTTTCTAAATCACTTGTTAGCTGGGCACATCTTAGACGTTCTTGTTTTAATGCTAATAGAACGCGAACAGGATTTGTTTTACTAAGTGGAGCTTTTCGAAGAGCAGGTGTGGCTAACTGATGTTGTTTTTTTATTTTAATCATTTTGTTTTTTGTTAGTGTGTGGGTACAAAATGAACAAACAGAATTTATATTATCAGACTCACTAGTATGTAATATAATACATGATTTTGCTCTTTTAAACCTTTCATTTGATACACGCATACCATCTGTACTTGCACTTTCTAAATCAAATTCCATTGGAACAATATGATCAACAAAATCATCATTATTTATATTTCTGATGTTTTCTATAATACCAGAACAAAATCTTAATGTACATATTTTGCATAAAAGTTCGGTAACTGTAGTGTTCAGCATTGATCGTGAGTATAATATATAGATTAAGTGAGTATCTGGCAAGAGCCACCCAAATACAATAATGGTGAACGCTAAAATGTCATCTACTACAACTTCATACTTAGGTAACAAATACAAAGGCAATAACTTTTTAAATTTGATATTGTTTTCATTACATGTCATCTCCCATCCACTAAGTTTTAACTTTTGGGTTTTTTTCTGTAAATCAATTAAGTTTGAATAATTTATTCGCTTCTGTGGGACAATATCTTTTACAATACTTATGTGTCTTCTAGGTATCTTTTTTTCTTTTTCATGTGATTTTATGGGTAGGTTAACAGTTGGTAAAGCCTTTAAGCGTAATGATTTCCTTCCAGTTTCTGAAATTCAACATATTTCAATAAAGTAAATATAAATTATCACACAAAAATAAGAACAATACTGAGAAAAAAAGAGAATATGTTATCCACAAATTTATATAAAGCCACAAATACTTTAAGCTTTATGAAATTTATTTGTTTATTGTACTTAAACTTATCAGAGTTGCCCAAAATTAAAGCTTTTAAAATTAAATAACACAGAGTGTAAAAGCAAATTTAAACAACTAAATATATAAAAGTATCCTTACTTGTCAATTCAATATCTTCTGCTAAAAAATGATTCTCACATATATAAATATTGCCCTTTGAGAGTCTTTCTTTCAAATCTTTGTCAAAGTCTCTATACTGAGTGATAATAGCTAACAATCTCTGTCTCCATTTTTTATAAAAGTCTCCTGTCCTCATAGGAATTCTGAATAAGGTGATATCTTTGTGCTTAATAGATCTTGAAACTGTACATCCTGGTAGACAACAATTTGAACCTGGCATTTTGGATTTATCTTTTAGACTTTTTTTAAATATAGAATATAAAGAAACATTTTAAATTGAATAAAGTTTTTAAACCATAGACAATAGAAAGGAACCAATATTATTTTCATAATAAAGAAAAATAATAATTTTAATATATTAATTTAAAATAAACATCAAAATCTTTATTAATTCGTAACTTCCATTATAAAAGTTTTGTTTGTTTTGCACTAGATTTGATCACGTGACTTAAAAAAAAGCGAACAATAACATACGACAATAGCTTTTCCAGACCAGGGTTTATTTCTATTGACTATGATTATATGTTGCAATTTCAGGAACTAGAGCATTTAAAAGTTTGTTTATTAAAATTGATAAACATCTTATTCAAGGTATAGTAGGTAAAAAAATGTAACATAAATATTGTTATACTTTTTAATGTTCTTAATTTATAGTCTTGAGATTTTCATTTCGAAAAGTTACTGTTAAAGGTTGTGAGCACATTTTGTATATATAACTTTATTTATCATTATTTATTTTTTTTCATAGTTTTTGATAAATATATCTATCATTCAATAGTTGTAAAATGTGTTTATATGTGCTAAAAAGTCATATTTGTTTATAGTTGTATATATGTTTAAACTATAAAAGCCAAGACAACAATTTATATCTTAGTTTGATTTTTTTTTTAGTATTGTTAATGCTTTTGTAACAGATTTTATAGTTACATTTTCGATTAATCTTTTAACTGCAATTTCAAAAAAGATTACTATAAATAGGTAAATCGATTTTCGGTAATTGTGTAGTGTTTTTTTTTTTTTTCTTTGTAATTATGATATCATAATTTCATTATTTTTTTTTTTTTTAGAATTACGTTATGACGCATTTATAAGATTTATAAAATAAAAAAACCTGATTTCTTTTTATTGTAAATTTTTGTTAGTTAAAAAGATATAAATATATGCTATTAGTTAATTTTATATTTTATCTATTTTATGCCTAATAATTTATTGTACGTATTTTAAGGGGATCATTGTAAACGGGGGGTCGTAACTAAAAACCTTTAAAAACATGGAGAATATTGTAGTTTTGCTCATTAATATCGAGTTACTCAAGTTTCATTTATGTGTTTAACTAATAGCTTAGTCTGTATTTGCAACACAGGAAAGAAAGAAAACATTCTTATATATATAGATCATTGTTTTACATTTTATTATTTTATTTTATTCACCTGGTCACCATTAAAGCAAAAAGAGGGGAGGAACCTCTTTATTAGAGTCAAAACATTTAAGAAAATTAAATTTCGAGTTACTAAAGGATTTTTTAGTAAATGGTGGCAAAATAACGTTTACTAAAAATTAATGAAATAAAGAGGCCAAACAAATTATATAGAAATGGTCTGTGTTGAACAGACTTAACAAGAACCGGGTCGGGTCAGCTTGGTTTACAAATTTTTATGTCTAATTATCTGTTATAATTTTTAGGTTTGTCATATGATGCATTAATGCATTAAGTTTACATATTTTTTCAAATTTATTATACCCATGTTTGAGCGTAAATTAAATTTTTTTGTTTGAAACGTATTTGTACTCAGTTGCTTTGTTATTTTTAATAAATTTATTTAAATGTGTGCATTAAACATTTTTAAGTTGACAATTTTCTTTTCTAAAGAAAAATTAATCAAGGGGATACCAAAAAATTGGTAACTCCTCTATAATATAATTTATTCTTTTTAACTTTTTTTTAATCTTAATGGTTCTTGTTATAAAAATAATTTCAAGGATTTCTTTGATACTTTCGTCAATTTAAAGCATAACGAAGTGTTATTATTTGTGTCAGTAACTAAAAACGTATTGTGTTAAACTTAGGAAGGTCGATGAAAATGGTTCTGCCTTACACTGTTATGACCTATGATCATTTGTAAATTACTCAAATAATGTTAAGTAGCAATTGTAAATGTTAAGTAGTAGTTGGTAAATTATTTTACCTTCTCATACTTTTTATGTTAATTTTACAGGTGGATTAATTTTTTCAAGCTGAAGGCGATTTTCTAAAAGGGTATTAGTTAAGGTTTTGCAACATTAAATTGTGGAAAACAGCCACTATAAATTAATTATGTAACAGACCGACCAAAACCCATATTACAGGTTGCTTTTTGCTAGTATATATATTATTGATGCAAGAGTTTAGACAAACAGCAAAAATGGCATGTGACTTTATCTGTGGTTCATGGTCAAAGGTCTGGTTCTCTTCTCAGTTCTTCAATCTTACCAACTTTGATAATTTGTCAGAAGCTTGTAAAGAGTATCCTAAGGCTTTGCGCTTATTGAGGAAGTTTAGGTCAGTGGAGCCTACGCCTATAGCAACCCACCGTTCAAATATTTGTGCCAAGCGTGCCATTAAAGTCATGCAAGACCTGCTTCCACTCTGTAGATCGACTGAAAAGTTGAATGTTAAATTTCTTTTGAGTAATGAATTTTAGCAAAATACTGGTATATTTATTTTTCGGTAATGTTTTGTATAATATAAAAATTTATTGTAAAATGATGCAACTTTTATATGAATATACTTACATGTTATATTTTAAAAACATTATTTTCTCATTTGAAGGATTAATTTTTTATAAGAACAAAGAAAAATACTTACTTATTCGTTATTTGTACACAAAACCACTACTAAATATCATATGGGCACATAGTGTTATGAAATTGTCATATCCCTAATATATACACACACACACACACTATATATATTTATTTTATTATTTTAATTCAAAGAAATTGTATATATGGAAATATGATTGAGAAGTCACTGAGAGATTTTTTGAAAATATGTAAGACAAGGCAGACATTAGAAAGACACATTTTCTTCTAGAACTGGGTAAATTGCAAGATCAAGTTATGTTATTAAAGAAGTCTCAATTGAATTTTGTCAATTACGGAATAAAATGGCAATACCATGATTTAGGGTAAAATCTGTGAAAAAAAAAAGCAAAGTCCGCTATTTAAAATTAAAAATGTGTTATCAAATCTTCACAAAGTACAAATAAAAAGAAAAATATTATAAATAGCTAGGATAAATTGTTTGACTTATTGCCAAAAAATGCTAAATTTAAAAATCTGGAATACAAACTATTTTATGAACTTCAGAAATCCTCAAATGGGTGCAAAGGTCAGTGCAGTATTGTGACAAAGCCTATTACAACACATCCGCAAAGCCTGCCACCTAAAAGAAAAGAACTTGAAACAAATTATAGTCAATCGTTTGATGATAGAGAGAATTAGTAGCGAAAGTTCAGAAGATAATGGTACAAGTGATGACTACACAGTCCCATTGAAACGTGCAAAGATCACCGGTAAAATGGTAGTTAAGATATCTGAAAATGAAGGGTATACAGTAAGTTAAGTACGGCAAAGATTGCAGAAACTGTACACAATGCCGTTGGTGAGAAATCGATTTGCAGATCGGCAATCAAAAGTTGTTAAAAGTAAAAAATATGGCAGGAATGACTATACGGAGCTAGTTATGTAAAGGATTTTTCTATATAAAGAGGTTATTTGAAATGCACGATGAAATTCAAGAGCTATCTATTGATTGAAATATATGCTTTTGACTAAGACAAAAAGAGTCAATAAAAGAAGCGTGAGATTTTCTCTAGATTACTGGGCTAAACCATGTTTCTCTTGCAGAAGAAATGTTGACGATATAACGAAGTCAAAATTGGCATTAACTGGTAATTGCCTGGAGAGTTTGGAAAAGACACTGTGATATTTGGAACCATTGTCTACTAGACATTGATTACACAAATGAAGTGTGCGAAAGATCTCTTGCAAAAGTTAAATTATTTTAAAGAAACGTCATCAACGTAGACACCAAATTTCTGAAACACTATTATAACTTTAAATTTGCCTATGTGTGTTGTTGTAATAAAATAATTTATTGTTTGAACTATATTCACATTCATGATGCACTTTTTCAAAGACTTATAACAAAAAATTTAGAACTCAACAAACATTATCTTTACCCCAAGTTAAAAAATAATTATGCGTAATTTTTAAGCATGGAGGCTAGCCACCGTAGAAATTTATAGGACCTGCGAATTTTGGGGCGTTTTTAAAATTTAGAGATTTTTCAAATTTATTTAAAAATCCATATATTTTCCAAATATAACGATTATTTTTTAGTAACACACCTAGTGATGGAAGCTCTTTGAGAATAGCGTTTTTCAAATATAAGGATTTTTCAAATTTATTTAAAAATCCTTATATTTTCCAAATAAAAGGATTTTTTTTAGTAATACACCTAGTAATTGAAGGTTTATAAGATTTTAACGATTAATTGAAGAGAGGGGGCTCTGACCCTCTAGCCATAGAACTCTTTGTAAGGTATTTTTATCCTATGTAAATTTGTTACTTTGTTTTTTTTTAAATAATATTTTAGTTTATAAAAGTCATTCCTTTTAAAAACAAGACTTTTCAATCTGTCGCAACTTGGTTTGATAACTTGATTTTTGACAAATTTTATCATTTCAAAAAAATGAGTTTGTGCAGAAGATTTTTGAATTCTGCTGCAGTTTAAGATGTTTTTTAAATACTTTTTATAACATATCTCCACTTGTAGTAATAGGGCAAATTGATTTAAAGAGAAAATTGTAAAAACTTTTCACCCCTTATATACGTATAAAGTTAAAATTTTTTTGCAAACTGAAAAGGGAAGTGGTCCCCCAAACCCTATTTTTGAACCCTAAATTGACCAAAATTTGTCTAAAAACTTAATCTTGTAATTCTATTTTTATTTCATAGAAAATACTGCTATAAATTAATCTAAATACAAATAATATAAAGTATTATAATGTTACAACATAGATAGTTCACAGAAGACTGGAAAGTACCATCAAAGTTAGATTTACCCCCCTCAGTATTATAAGTTGGTTTTTTATGGGTTTTTTTTCAAGTCAGCATTTTCTGTATTTTACAACTGCTTTAAAAATAAAGCAGTTGTAAAATACAAAAAACGCAAGCTTGAAGAAAAAAGACCCTATGAACATTATAAAGAAAGTAAAGTTAAATCTACAGAAACATTAAAGGATGACAATTCAGATTCTCTTTGGATTCTCTTTGGATGAAAATTCTGACTGTGATGCGTCAGTTCAAATACAAAAAGTTTTTAATTGTCGAAAAATTTCAAAACATTCTACTATGGGCACTAGTCAACTCTCAATTACAGTATCCAAACGTTGTATTCTTGACAATCAATTCTTTCATGCAGCATTAAACCGAACAAAAATAACAGCACGAAAAGCAATTATGGTTGTCACACCAGCCCTAGCTGCAATCGGTGTTGATGTAAATAAATTAACATTATCACGTTCCACTCTAATAGAAGCTTTAATTACATTACGCGAATCTCTATCAATAACAGTAAGAAAAGATTTTCAACCCTTGGTTCCGCTAGTTGCTCATTTTGATGGTAAAAAGTTGTCGTATGTTGATAGAACCAGACGTAAATGTCTGCCAATTGTTGTATCTGGCTTGGATATTGAGAAATTACTAGGGATCCCTGAGATACCTGCTGGTACTGGTGCTGTGATGAGACAGAAGGTAGTTGAGTTCATTCATGAATGGCCAGGCATCGAGGAGCATCTTGCAGGCCTTTTCTTTGATATGACTGCAAGTAATACAGGAAGTTATAATGGGCAATAACTGTCATACAGAAGTCAATGAATCGAAGAATTTTGTTTTTAACCTGTCGACATCATATTCTTGAAATTTGCACAAATACAGTGTTTGATATGTTTTTTGTATCAAAAGGACCACACTGCTCGGAAACTTGAGCACCAGGTTGAATTTTGTGTCAATTTAAAAATTTTCATTAATATGAATACAAATACTATAGGCTATTGTAAACAATTAAGTTTGAAATCAAAATCACGCGCTATCTTATGTTATTTGTGAAAAATAAATTTAGTATTTTATCTATTCTAAATTTTTTTAGTAATAAAAGTTAGTAAATGAGGTGAAAAATTGTTGAAAATCCCTGGGAACTACCCAGCTTTATACAAACTATAGGTAAAAATGAAAATTAAAAATGGCGACAAGGTTAGTGTTTGTTGCGTTTGCCTAGAACATAAAGGAGAAAGATTAAAGAAGTTATTATCAGTTTTTTAACCAATTCTTCAAAAAACAAATACTTTTATTAATTATAAATATGATCCAAACCTAGAAGCATATTCTACTATGATTTGCACTAGTTGTCAATGAAACCTTTATCTGCTTGACACAGAAAAAATTATTGCATGAAGTTCTTCGTTATCAAAATTATCCAAGGTATCAACGTAATTATAAAAACTTAATTATTATAAAAAATTTTAATTCTGAGCGTTTTTAATGATATAAAATATAATCTTTTAATGAAAATTTTAAATCAATTATATTTTGTATAGTTAATTACTCACAATGTTCATCGTCACATTGTTCATATATGAACTTGTACTTGATGTTGAATTAAATTTTTGTTTATTGTTACAGATACACGAGGAGTCAGTAGTCAGGCGTGTCGTCAACATAAAAAATTTTGTCCAATTAGCACAATCTGAAATTGTCAATGACAGAAAAGAAAACTTATGCCATCTGTTTCAGTATTATTGGTAAAAATCTTTAATTTCAAATTACTTACAAATTTGATTTACTAATTTAAATTAAATAATGATATCTCTAAAAAATGACATATTGAACATTGTTATTTTTTGTATTTTTTTTGCTTATATATTTGTTATAATATATATATATATATATATATATATATATATATATATATATATATATATATATATATATATATATATATATATATATATATATAAAATTATAATAGTACTTCAGCAATCATCAGCAATCATCAGCTATTAATTACAAATTAAAAATGTAAATTAACGTTTAAAAAAACGAATTAAAATTTTAAGGTAGAATGAGTTCTGACGTAATTTAAAAAGGCGCAATCATTTAATCTCCAGTATCAAACGAAGATAACAGGAATTTATTTAAATGCCGACATTTAGATAGTATTTCGTCTTTTTTATTAAGCAGGTTGTTTCCATTAAAAGATAAAATTTCTAATTTCTCATAAAGACAAAGTTTGCAGATTTTTGTTTCTGGTTTGTAAGCTTTACAACGTTTTATAATTTTCCACTTTATAATAGGTATTGTACCTTTTTCTTTTAAACTCCAAATTTCTTTTTAAAGTTCAGTATCATTTTTATATTTGATCGCATTAAAAGATTTTAAATGATTTGGGCACCTAAGCTTGAATGGTGTCTCACTGATACCAAAATATACTTTTTCTTTAGAAAAGGTACAACATCTATTATAAAGTGGAAAATTATAAAACGTTGTGAAGCTTACATACCAGAAACAAAAGCCTGCAAACTTTGTCTTCATAAGAAATTAGAAATTTTATATTTTAATGGAAGCAACCTGCTAAATAAAAAAGACGAAATATTATCTACATGTCAACATTTAAATAAATTCCTGTTATCTTTATTTAATACTAGAGATTAAATAATTGCGCTATTTTAAATTACGTCAGAACTCGTTCTACTGTAAAATTTTGATTCGTTTGTTTAAACGTTAATTTACGTTTTTGATTTGTAACTAGTAAAAAGCAACCCGTAATACGGGTTTTGGTCGGTCTGTTACAAAATTAATTTATAGTGGCTGTTTCCACGATTTAATGTTGCAAAACCTTAACTAATACCCTTTTAGAAAATCGCCTTCAGCTTGAAAAAATTAATCCATCTGTAAAATTAACATAAAAAGTATGAGGAGGTAAAATAATTTACTAACTATTACTTAACATTTACAATTACTACTTAACTTTATTTGAGTAATTTACAAATGGCATAGGTCATAACAGTGTAAGGCAGAACCATTTTCATCGACTTTCCTAAGTTTAACACAATACGTTTTTAGTTACTTATACAAAATAATAACACTTCGTTATGCTTTAAATTGACGAAAGTATCAACTAAATCCTTGTAATAAATTTTATAACACGAACCATTAAGATTAAAATGAAGTTAAATTATATTATACAGGAGTTATCAATTTTTTGGTATCCCCTTGATTAATTTTACTTTAGAAAAAAAATTGATAACTTAAAAATGTTAAATGCACACATTTAAATAAATTTATTAAAAATAACAAAGTTTATTATAAGTAACTAAACAACTGAGTACAAATACGTTTCAACAAAAAAATTATAATTTACGATCAAACATGGGTATAATAAATTTGAAAAAATATGTAAACTTAAAAAAATTAAAATCATTTAAACTTGAAACTGTTATTATTTATTACTATATATAGTAAAATTCATACTTTGCTTTATTTTAAAGTGTCTAATGTAAAATAAAATAATAGACATCAACACCGCTTAAAACTGAGTTCTGGCAAGTAAGTTTTCTGTTCATCAAGCAAAATTTTTTATATTTCAACGACAAATAATTTTATCACGCCTAGATCTTTTCTTTGCTGAAAGCTGAAAAACCTTTCAGCTCAAATATTCTTGCAGACCTTGCTCATAAATCCAATTGAATAAGAAAAGCATCAAAAAAGCCTAGAAGCTACTTAAAAATGGTATATGTAACATTGAACTTTGAATGTTGACTGGAGTAGATATTTTTAAGAAATTCAAAATGATTTGCTCTTCTATAGCAAATAAACCACTATAAATCTGAAGTTAAAAATGTAACGAATAAGTAAATACAAAGGAAAACATCATATGTGAATTGAAAATCAATGTACTTTATAAAGATAAGCTGTTGTGATACCTGAGTAGTTGTTGCTAAATTATGTTTTTTCATGATAAACAAAATGTATTTATAGCGAAATGGTCTTGAATGAATTTTAGTAAATAAACAAAAGCAGTGAGTTCTAGTAATGAAACTACCTATTAATTATTTTTAACAGCTGACACTAACGTAAAGATAAGCCAAAGGTAACAACATAACGCAAAAAATTATTAAAGGTAATGCAATGTTTTTTCAGATAGTAATAAAGGCTAGGCAACACTTAGACCTAAAGCAGTAACATCGCTTGACTGGTAAGGTTGATAAACCTTGCTCTACACGTTTGCCAAATAACTCCACTCTCAAATCATGGAAACAACATTATATAAATATACTTACTAATTATAAAACACAGTATATATTTTTAATGTTACTTAGCATATAAAAAAACACCCTATTTAACAATATTTCACAAATTAGATATAATACATTTCATACTATTATAAAAACCTATTTATAATCTAACTATATCACCACATACACGTATTTATCAAAAAACATATATCACCACATACACGTATTTATCAAAAAAACTTTAACTTTAGCATATTATACATGCAAACATATATGCAAACCTTTAACAATTATAAAACAACATTTATTAGCATTAATTATTTTTAATGTAACAAAGAATGCAGACTACAATGCACAACATTGTTAATAAAAATGAAGTTATGTCAGTCAGTATATATATTTATCTAAAGTAATGGAAAAGAATAAACCATTTAAAAACAAAATTAAAAATTTCTAATGAATATATATTTAGATACCTTAAAATGAAGCATAACACAACACTCTTTTGACAAATTCCAAAACAAATTTTCTTAATTTTTCAAATCCTTATTATTTTTTCTTAGAGAAAATATACATTTAGATATAGAGAAATATAAAATAGACTGAAATAAACGCAAATTTTTGTATATAAACTTACATGACCACAAATAACAGTCTTATTTTATTTAACTTTTCTTATTAAATACATACAATAAAATTTTATTCTCATTATTCTTTCTATAAAAAAAAATCTTAGCCTATGTATGAGAAAACGAATTAAACTTACTAAAAAAGCAATCAGTTCCTCTTAACTGCTTTAAAAAATGATGAATGTCCAACAAAAAAAACGTCAAATTATATGATTGTCATTAATAAAAGGTTAATTTATTTGGATGAGGATCCTGATACATTAGTGCTACCTGCAATAATTTTACTTATTAGGGTGAACACAAGTGTATGAATTTATGTAGCAGGGATAAATTGGGCAAGGGGAAGGGAGGTAAAAATACAAAAAGCTGTTATAATATCTTAAAAAAGATTCTTTTTTTTTAACATTTCTTCAGTTTTTTTGATTGAGATTACTAGTGGCTCTACAAGTCATTATTAACTCAGACCTAATTGAAATTTATCAATTAAAAAATAACAAAAATAATGTACTCAAACAAAAATTTTAAAAGAATGAAAAAAATGAGTTTATGCCCTCAAGAAAACATATTGCCAATAACAACATTTAAGATTATTCTAATAAAATAACATACATAATTTAATCAAACCTTGACGTATAACTAAATTTAAATACTACAGAAAAACAATAGCCATATACGTACTTAACTATATATTTAGTATATGTATGCATATTTGAATTGATTAAATTGCTGTTATTTAGAATGATTATGGCTTAAATGTCTCTTTGTAGCTTCAGTTGAATTTTTTTTTGTTATGATATTTAACTACTTGGTAAAGAAGCTGACGTTGATTGTCATTTTTTGTTAAAACTTCTTTAAAGTCAGTGGCTAATTTAACTTCCGTTCTGCACAATCATTAACCACCTTCATGGCACGAACAATCTTACAAGCAGCCTTGTAGTCATCACAATTAGCCCAAGTTTTAGGAGACGATGTCAAGAATTTATTTAGTAGATTGAGAGAATAAAAAAAATTTATTGAATGTCGTGTAACAAAGTCAGCTGTAGAAAGTTTAGAGAATGTATAAATCTTGTTTAAAGCAAGCCTTCTATTGTCACCTGGTAATGATTCTTTTTGTAAGGCATTTACATTTTCCATTTTTTCTTCAACAGAAATTTCTTTACTGAATAATGGGAGAGCAGCTAGATCTTCGCATTTTTATAGATCTTCCATAATTGAAGTTGAATTTTATATTTTGCAGCATTTGCAACTTTCCTGTCAACTTGAAAATAGTTCTCGATTACTTTTAAAAGAAGTAGATTATCTAGTCGCCCGAACTCTTTATAATCATTACGTGGTTGAGTGTTCTTTAAATTTTTTTTTAATTTTTCACCACATCGGATTTCCGAGATGTAAGCCACTATTTTTCAAGCTTTTTAAGGCATCCAGTTCCACTTGTATCACTTTCAAGTGGTTCAAACTTTGATTTTTATATTAACTCCCACTGGGACTTCACTCTGCCAAAAAGATCAATGTTTGGTCACTGCTCTAAAATTTGATCGCTAGGTTAAAATGCGTGTCAATTAAAAAATTCTGACTGATTTAGTATTTACTAATATATTGCAGTTAAAAACAACTTAGTTTAAAATCGAAATCCCCGGCTAAGTATGAAAAACAACCTTGAATGACCTCTTTGATTTAGGCAGGGAGGGGCATTGTTTACATGGTCACCAGTTCTTAATTCCAAAAGATTTTTTGAATTAAATTTGAAATCATTTTGTGAGTTTTAATGATTTTAGATTGTATAAATAAAAAAATGTATATATCATATATTCCTCACAAGTTATATATAATTGAGGTATTTTGTAATACTCATTTGAGATCTTGGATCTGCACCTTTAAAATTTACAACAAAAATACTACAACACATAAATTATTATTTAATTCTTCTTGTGTTAAAATTAACAACAGCTTTTTTTAATTGTTCTCTATGCTTACTATGTTCAGTGCTGACTTTATATCTTTTTCATGTAGGTTTGAACTTGGCATGTACTGCCACATCAGCTTGTTTTGCAAAATTTCCTAGACCCATGTTATGATATTTTAGAAAAGGAATTATGTGGTTCAAAATAATATGTCTTTTCCATGTAATTTTTAAGGCTAATCCCTCTCTTTTTGCATCATGAATTTTGTTTTGCAAAGATTTAAAAAATATCTGAAAAGTTTTTGATAGTTATTTCATATTCTGGGTTTAAATGTTTTCCGAAAGCTGCATTTTTTACTGTTTTAAAAGCTTGCAAACAATTTATTACAGATAATATCAGATGCTGGTGTACTGGGATTTTCTATATAACAGCTCGTTTAAGAAGATCTATTTTTTAAGTATTTTGTTAGAATTATATCCATCCAAACCAACTCCATGGTAGCCTCGAAAAATAATATGATATAAAGATAGCCAAGTTTTAAATCCAGGATTATATATAACTAGCTATACTTTGCCTAAAATTCCAACTACACCCATCATTAAATGCAGTTCTGGTGGAGGTATCTTATGAACCACTGGCAATAGTTTATTCTAATGCATTTAAAAAAATTATCATTTTCAACAAAAACGGGCTTCAAAAGGGCTTAAAAAACATGCCCGGGTCCTTGCGCCCTGAGGGTGGGGCCTGGAAATTTGTCACTGCTTGATACATTCTTTTTATTGTTGTCACCCTAATAAGTAAAACTGATGCATGTATTATTATTACAAGCTAATTTTAATAGATTTCAGAAATATATCATTTTAGACAAAAATGGATCTCAAAAGAGCTTTAAAAACAGGTCCGGGACCTTGCGTTTCCAAGGTAAAGTCTGGGAATAGGTCATTACTATATACATACCTATAATTTTTTAACCCTAATAAGTTTAACTGATGCATGTAACACTGATACTTATTGATTTTAATACATTTTAGAAATATGTCATTTTGGATAAAAACGGGGTTCTAAAGGGCTTACAAAGCAGGTGTGGGGGACTATTTCCCATCATCAGTTAAGAAAAAAATGTGTGTATATATATATATATATATATATATATATATATATATATATATATATATATATATATATATATATATATATATAATATTTTTAATATTAAATTTTTATATTTAATATTAAACGGAAAAAAATCTTAAGAGCAGCTGGAATGACACTCGTGTAGTGCTTATATACGCAGTTTGTATGAATCATAACGACATTAACATTAGTCAAGTTCTTTTTAAAATATGTCACAAACCAGAGGAGGAATGTCAATTACAATCTTCAACTACAAAAGTATTAATTGCATTTTATTGTTAATAGAATTAAAATAATAATATATTTAAAAATTTAAAGAATAAAAAAAAAGCTGTTACAGCCTAGCTCTATCAATACAAAGCACAGTAACAGTAGCGAACAGGATAAGGTATTTATAAGCACAAATTACAAAAATTAATTGTATTCTCCAGAAATTAGTTATATTCTCCAGAATAACTAAAAAAAGCAAAACAAGACAACCAAATAATACTGCTTGGGGCTGCAAAAGAAAAGCGCAACTTAATAAGATATATTATTAACTAAGATACTTAAAACTAAAAGACTTTTATTTATTTTAATATTCGAGCAATCGAGGACATTTATAGTTTAACAATTTGAACAATTTTATTATTAAATATAAAGCAACTCGTAACTTATCTCTTTTATATGATCATTATCAATTGTGGTATTAAGAAGTACGGTAGAGCTTAGTGATTACATAAGTTTCATTGTTGCTCCCTTTATTATTTCATATTAAACTTTCATTTAAAAGAGAGATATTAATAACCACATATACAAATAACCATAAAAACTGATTTTATTGAGTTATCAGTAAACAAAATTATTTTTACCTTAATTATGCAAACTTCTAGCTTCTCCCTTTGTCATTATAAATAGTTTAACTCATACTTAGTTTTGTTCTAAAGTGTCTAAAGTAAAGTTAAATTAACAGATGTTAACACTGCTTGACACTAAATCTGACGAGTAGGTTTTCTGCTCGTCAAGCAGCCTTTCTTACATTTCAACGACGAATAGTTTAATCTTGCTTAGCTCTTTCTTTTGGTTTGGACAACAATTATTTTAAAGTCGCCTAGCATTTAGTATTTACACTTACTTTGAGCCTGATTTTATCAATTTCACTTTTATAAATATAAATAATATAGGTAATATTACTACTGTTAAAACTGAATAATAAATAAACGTAAAAGAATTGTACGATAGACTTAGACACTACTTAATAATGATGTATGCAACATTAAACATTGAACTTCGGCTGGACTAAATATTAGTAGATGCTTTTAAAAAGTTCACAAAAACTTTTTTTTTATCACATAAAACATCATATGACAAATCTGAAATAAAAAGTGTAACGAATAAGTAAACACAATAAGTAAAAAAAACATCACTTATGATATATGGAAATCATCGAGTGTGAACGCCGCCACCTCTCTATAGGTAAATCGCTTAGCTGGCAAAGTGGACACATCTTGAACTACAAGTTTGCCAATCATACCACTTTAAAAACATGGAAACAATGCAATATAAGCATATATACCAATTATAAACACAATTTTTTGAAACTTAATAAAACATATAAAAACTCCTTATGTAACAATTTAGCATTAC
Source organism: Hydra vulgaris (assembly GCF_022113875.1). Lineage (NCBI taxonomy): Eukaryota > Metazoa > Cnidaria > Hydrozoa > Anthoathecata > Hydridae > Hydra > Hydra vulgaris. The sequence continues at coordinate 10,648,141 of NC_061166.1, forward strand.
AGAAATGTCAATAAAATAATAATCAACATAATATAGTAATCAAGGTAAAAAACGATAACATTCAATGCATATTGAGTAATATTATTTTAGACTTCTAATAATTTTTTTTCAAAAAATAAATTCATTTTAAAGTAGTTATAAACAATTTTATTAAAAAGTATGAGTATAACTCATTTAGAGCAGAAAAAGTGCAAAAAAATAGTTTAGCCTTATCCATACTCTTACTTTTTTTTTTTTTTTAAATTAAATGCTGCTGAACTATTTTCTATACTTTTAACAAAAATTAAATGCTGCTAAACTATTTTCTATTCTTTAAAAAAAAATTAAATGCTGCTAAAACTATTTTCTATACTTCTATTGTAATATGATCCTAATCTTATCTATTTGAAATTTTAATATTCAGTTCAACGCCGTTACCAATTTGTTAGTGTTAAACACGGAAATCAAGGTAGCCATAACACCCGAATTAATGGCGAAAAAGAATGGCAGTACTTTTTGTATCAGAAAAGTGTATGCAAATATCTAACTTATGTAAACTTCAAATTATATAATGTTAAAACATATATTAAGTTTCACAGTTGTACTTTTACTTTAACATTGAATTGAGGCAACGTTTCCTTAATTTTGATTTATAACATTTATTTGCCGTTTTAAAAAAACCTTTGCTTATTTTGCTTACTTTTTTTTTTTAAACTATTATCCAACAATACGTCTTAATGGCCGAACTGGTTACGTTGCAGCATTTTGAAGTGAAATGCCGTGGTTCAAATCCTTCCTGCACCCTCCTTCTGCTTTTTTTTTTTTTTTTTTTTTAAATCTTTTTAAGAATAAAAACAAAAATATTTTCGAAAATATTTAAAAAAAAAAAAAGATTTTTAAAAATAAAAAACAAAAATATTTTAGAAATTTCATAGATATATCTACTTTTATTATTTCAAGTACCAACTTTTGGTTGCTTGTTGACTTTGGCTTTTCAGAAAAGGAAATTTACTTTTTATACTCTAATATATAAATCCAGTAAAAATATTTGGTTTCATTACAAAGTTTACTTTAACTTCACGTGTTGTTTGCTCGTTGTCAGTTCTTACAGAATTTTGCAAATAATTTTTTAAACCTTTCGGACTAGCTACAACTCTAAAACTTTCAAAGTTAGTCCTGGTGATCTTCTATTTTAAAATTGTTTTTAGGGACAAGGACCCGGGAAAGGGTGGTATTGGACGTGCCCGCTTTTTTGCTACAAAATCATACAATTAATTTGTCACTACTCTCCAAAATAGCTAGAGCTTTAAAACTTTCAGCAGTTGTAGTCCTAATAACGTTAAGATGTGAATATTTAAACATTTTCCTGGGCCAACGATACAAGGTGGAACAAGTGCCTTTCCCACATTCCCATCCTAGCTTTTTTATTTATTATTTAATAAAAGAAAATATTTTAGAAAAAGAAAATATTTTAGCAAAAGATCCATTCGGAATTCCGCCTCGTCGGATTTTTCTCGAGTTTTGGAGTTTGAGAGAAATCGAGAAACATCGACGGAACTCCAACAAAGATTTTGGAAAAAATCTTTTTCTTTCTTCTGATAAATTTTTAAAAATTTCTCGTTTTTTAGGTTGCTTTTTACAATATTTCTAAATTGATCTTTTGAAATTGAAACTGTTCTCTTTAAATTTTTTTTTAATGACAACCTAATGTGGCGTCACAATTAGCAGTAAATTTTAAAATATTATAATCTAATTTAAAAAAAAAAAAAAAAAATTAAGTTAATTTATATAAAAGTTAAGTGTATTTCAACATTTTAAACATTAATTAAACAATTAACTCAAAGCAATTAACTAAAAACATCTAATCTTATTGAATGAAAAACAAACATCTGAAGATTAACAGGTGACGATATGTGTAGCAATAAAGGTAGAAAATACTTTAATTTTTAGTTGTCAGTACGACTTCACGTTTTGCTTAGAATAGGTGATATTGCCATCTCTAGGTTCTTCTGAAACATTTAAAGATTTTTTATAATGGAAATTTAATAGAACTTGACTAAGGTAGTAAAATTTTGCAATTAAAACTACGGATAGTTGTAGGTTGATATTGAAATTGGTACCATATTAAGTTTCCGCATCAGATCTGCCAGAATTATTCAATTCATTTTAGTTTTTTTAATTTGATATACGCTAAACAAGGTGTGTTTATTTTACAGCCTCGAAGGTGTAAAAAAAAAACATCCGAGGAACTGAACTGCCTAAACATGTTAAATGACATTGACTTGAATTTGTTACTTAGCTAATTGAAACTGACATCAGTTCAAAATTAGCAGAAGCATTAATCTTTAGATAAAAAAATTGTAAAAACATTATTTTGATATCTTACTTAAAAAAGATAAAAACACATTCTTTAAAGCTTCGAAAAAAGTTATTCATGTTTCTGCTGCAATATTATTTGATCAAATATTTGCAACAAAAGAAAATAGTCTCCGCCCAAAAATAGACGATCGCGCTAAAAGCAAACAAGAAATACCATCACAATCAACTTCCTTTGTATTTCCTCATAAAATATTGCATAATCTATATGACAATGAATAAATGAGTAGTATTATTGTGTTAACTGGTTTAAAATATTTATTTGTTTATAATATCGCTAGATTTGTATAGAATTCCAAAGGTTTTTTTAACTTTATTAGGGAAATTATTAATGCGTGGTCTCCAAGACCCCACAATAATAATATCCCAAATAAATTCTATATATCGCTAATAAATTCCTCAATAATTCTTTAATTAAAACTTCTAAAGATGTTTTTTGCTTTATAGGATAACATTGTCAATAAAAAGATCATTTATAATCACAGGTTGTCTTTTTTTATAGTTTAGATAGAAAAATATTTAGTTTTTTAAATATTTTGAAAAGGATCATTTATGCATTTCATAAAAAAAGTTGTTCAAGTATGGATCTTTCTGGGACACCATATGTTATTATATGTTCATTAATGTTTGTGATAAGGAACCTTTGTTAAAAACAATTGAAATATACGATAATATAAAATATAAATGCAAAAATAATGTTTAACTATTAACTTGATAGTTTAATTTTTTATCTAATAAAAAAAGCATTATCGAAACTGCGATTTTTTCTCGACTCCGACAGAGTTTTTTCTCCATTTCTTTCGGCTCCGTTTTTTCCCGATTTTGCATCCTTTCTTTTAATTTTTTTTTTAATTTACTTTTTATGATTAAGGTTATAGGAGCGAATGCTCTTATATAAGAGCACCTTAAAAATAAAAAAAGTGACTTAGTATAAAGTAATTCTATTTGAAAATAAGTGAGAACTATATTTAAGCATTTTAAAATATAGTTTAGTTATAGCATTCATTACTTAGATAAGGTTTTTTTTTGATTTCAACAAAGGGATCGTTTAAAGATTACGCAATTGCGTTTTTATGTTAACGTTGTTTAAGTTATCTTCATTACTTAATTCTTTTTTATTAAATGACATTTAAAAAAGAATATTTCATGAAAATCTTGTTTTATTCATAAAATTTTCAATACTTATCAAGCCATATAATAATTAGTATTTTAGTGACTTATTTAATTATATTTATTTTATAAAATGTAATTAAATATATTTAATCATTGTGCCGCGTTTCATAAGCTTTTTCCCGTTAAGAACTGTTTCACAAGTTGCAGTTAAAAATAGTTTTGTTTCGAAAGAAGGATGGTTTTTCATCATCATTTCAAAAAATAAAACCTTGAAATATTATTATGTTCAAATAATGAAAATAAAATTTTATCATAAACATTTTGGTATATAAAAAGATTTTTTTTACGATTATAACTGTTTGCCAAACAAACTTACTTTATAGACTTCAAAACGTCATTTAGCTAAAGAGCTCGTTTCGCAAGGGCGATTTCCGTAAATGCTACTTTCAAATGTAACAAATTAGTTTTATTTCGTAATTCAACTTTCGAAATACTACATTTCGTAAGTAGCATTTGCAAAATTAAAATCGACAGTTTTTTTTGGTTTGTAAAATTCGGTTCAAAAAAAATTAACAAAAAAAAAAACACTGATTCTCAATACCCTTCCGACAGAATGATATTTTTCCGAAATTGTACGAAATCTTCCGGTTAACATTTATAATAATAATTTTTTTTTTTTTTAAATTATGTATTTAAAAGGAACACAATATGTTTAGTTTTTCTACCGCTTACTAAAAAATATTCAAGTAAGGCATAATTATAGAAATAGTCGGTTTAGAATAGACTCACCATGACCCGTATTTTCGGGTCCGAAACATTTTTACAATAATTCTAAACTAATAAATCTGTACTAAAAACGTGTCCAAAAAATTTCTAAACTAATAAATAATAATTAAATTCTAAAAAGTAAAAACTTTTAACTCTCTTTGTAGACTGACCGCGTGCATTTTAAGCTCGCACTTTTTCGAGTTCAAAGGAGCCTGGAAACTAATTAATACTACTTTATTAATTTAACCATCCCGAGTTATTTTAAATTGCAGTTGCTATTAGTCCTTCTTTTAACTAATCTGTTGTTTGTGTTTTTAACAACTGGAAGACGATGTTCTTTTGATAAAGATCAAACTCTTGATAAAGTGTTTATCTCCAAAACCCTTGCATCTCACAAGGTCAACTCTATGTTGTATGGGACTTGGTAAAATGTGATTTTGATTTGTTGAAAGCAAGAATGTTGTCTTTGCCAGTTAAGTGGAGTATTATCATGATGAAATTAATAAATTAAATCTGTTTGTAATTTAATGTAATCAAAAAATGTGTTGAAAAAATGCTGTTGAAAGAAATATTGAATAGATATATAGTTTTTTAATATCTATAATTGTGTTTACATTTATGTTATAAGTAAATTTTGATAAGAAGATATATACTTAATATTAGATATATAAACTGTTCGATCACTAAACTTAGCAGTTGTTATTCAATAAAATAAGATTTTATAATGATCTTGAATTCTGACATTGAAAGATATTTCAAAACTATATATTGTATATATTGTAAAACTTTATTATAACTTTAATATTTGTTATTTTACAAAATTATGATTTAACCTTAAAGATGTATATTCATTTTATAAACCATCAGATAAAACTAAAAAATTAAAGTACGATATAACTATAATAAAACAACCGCTAATCGCAACAGTCTGAAAAATTTAGCGGTGATCAAATATTTTAAATAAAAGAAATTGTTAGATAAGATATCTTGTTTTAACCCTTTAAGATTCCATGCCGTTTTATTTCGCAAACTTAAAGTAATTTTCAACTGTTCATGTCGTAATATTAGGCAAACTGAAAGTCGTTTCTAAATGTCCTTACCGTAATATTACGGTTTTAAGAATTTCCTCATATTTCCTTTTTGCTCATCAGTAATTATACATCTAATTTTTACAAAAGTTATTCCTACATCATGACAAAGCTTTTGCGTCAATAACTCACTTTAACACGTGTTCACTTTAATTTTAAATATAGCAGATAAGGAAGTTCTTTTAGTGCAAAAATCATTATCGAAAATGCAAATATTTACTCATAAAGAGATTGAAAACTATATATTTGATGAATAATTAATAAAAATATATATTTGAAGAATGATTAGCAATCACAAAGTTCGAGAAGATTCAAGATATGAATATGTAGAATGTGATGTAGAACTTTGTGCAGCTCCATGCTCTGCTAAATATGCTTAAACAAAAAGTGAATATAAGTTAATTAATTTTTTTAAAATTTTGTGTTTACATAGTATGATTAAATATTCTTAAACTTGAATAATAACGTTTTGTAGTGTTTAATATAGTGTAGAAAATAGTAAAAAAAAAACTTTTATGATCAAAAAAAATGATGCTTTTCAAAACCGTAGGACATTTATAGACTACTTCAAAAAAAAAAAGCTGAACTAATAGAAACCGTAATTTAAAAAAATACAGAATTGTTAAAGGGTTAATCTTAATTAATATTTTCATATAAATTCAATGCTCGTAACTCTTTACCAGATATCTATACAAAATTAAAAAACAGAGGAGTTAAAAAACATATAAAAACTAATATTTCAAACAAAACAAAAAATCTCAAACAAATTAATTTATGATATCTTTTTAATATCAATCAATTAACTTAAGATAAAATATTTATATTTTTAAATATATAACTCATTAGACTTTTTACTTAAAAAAAAAATCGATATTGCTGTTTCATGCAATGCGCAAATAGCTTTAGCATAATATTTTTATTGTTAGATTTTCAAAACACCGCCCTAATTTTTTGGACCTTTAGTAATAATAATTTTTGTCTTATAACTTTTTTTTTATTTATTATCATTAAGTTACCAAGTGTTGAAAAAATAATAATCAAAAAAATATAAGTTTTGACTTACATTTTTCGCAAAAGTAAATTTATTCTTTTGCTTTTACATTAATTTTTGCAATATGAAAAATTGACCGTTTAGTTAAAACAGTGTTCCAGTGAAAAATAAAACCGTGTCCCACATGGGTTCCGTGTGGGATTCATGGAATTTATAAGGGACGGATTTTCCCATGTGTTATCCAAATAGAAATTTGCCACTTAAACCCATATGGATAAATCCCACAAGGGTTACATGTAGTATTTACCCACATGGGATTTTCCCATGTGGTATCCTTATGGAAATTTGCCACTTAAAACCCAAATCGGTAAATCCCACATTAGTTACATGAGGTATTTACTCACATGTGATTTTCCCATGTGGTATCCATATGGAAATTCGCCACTTTAAGCCCATATGGGTAATCTCAAATATTTGTGTGTGTGTGTTTGTGTGTGTGTGTGTGTGTGTGTGCAGTGGTGTACCCTCCAGTTTTTATTTCTCATTTGAGTTGACCGCTAAGATAATCGTCTGGTGTGAAAGCTTTTTTTTGCATTTTTTCTCCGGTGAAACTAGTGATGTTCTTTAAATTTTAGTTAACGCAAAGCCGTGTACTTTGTTTTTAAGGACCAAATTATTATAAGTTTATAGGAAAAAAACTATAAAAAACAAAACTTAATCCTTACGACTGCAAAAGCAATAACACTTTTGACACTAACTGCATTTTAAAAAATATAAAACTATAATAGTGTTATAATTTTTAAAGTTCATTCTTTGTTCTAACAACCTTAGTAATTTAAAACTTCAAAACAAGTAGATAAGCATTTAGTAAATATAAAGTTGATATTCAGATATTATTAAAAACTTTTGGAACTTTTACAAATACTTAAACAACTTT
>NC_061166.1:10657892-10681906 GCF_022113875.1 Hydra vulgaris
AAAAAAATATACCGTAAAGTTAAATTTTACTAACATTGTTTGATAGAAAGGTTTAATGTTAACTTCATTTTTTTAAATATTTATTTTCACTTTCTTTTATCAAGAGTTTTTAAAAAGCGTCAATAAAAAATTAATCAAATTTTGGTTGCCATTCTAGCCTAGCAGCATACACAAAATTTTAGTGTACATAATAATTAATTATTAATAATTCCTGCTAACAATACTTTTTAGAAGTAGAAATACTCTCTGATGCTGACAAGGTTTGTTTTTTTAAATAAGTCAATGGTGTTTTCATTTTTTATTTGATAGTTTATTATAAATAAAGAAGTTGTTGCCCTATAAATTTGGTTAAATCACTTAAGTATGGATATGGATATAATTTAGGTTGTATTTATTAATATTGATGAGTTTGAATTATATTTTCAGAAATCATTTATGATGAAAGGGTTCAAGAAGTTGATTTTAACATTATTGAAAGTTTGAATAAAGAAATACCATTTGTTGTAAGTATATTTGCAGCCCTCGGAATTAGAAAAAATGAGTTCAGCAATATAGTGCCGACCTTAAACTGTTAAAGGTCGGCATCAGATCAGCAAAAATAGTTTGGCACAAAAGTTTAACCATATAACAAAGAAATGAAGTTGGCAATTTTTTGCTGACCTTAAACACTTTGAGGTCGGCATCACCAAATGTCGACCCTAACTTTAAGGGCTGTATATGTGTATATATTTGTATAAATTTATACTGTTGTAACAAATACATTATATTAACAATTGTTTACTATTGATTAACAAAAGTTTACCAAATTTTTAATTAGTTTACCAAAAAACCTCTTATAGAACGAGACTTGAAAAATGTTGATTAACCAACTTTATTTTTAAAAAAATATACATTTTTGTATGTGTGTGTGAGTACTGTTTTAATAAATAAAGGTAGCAGTTAGCAAATTTTTTAAACTTTATAGGCTGAGGTTTATGAAAGCGAAACATCTATATTACCCACAAAAAAAGAAAATAAAGATTTTAATAATCAATGTTTGTTAGCGGATGTAAGTTTGTGCATATTTTTGTGTATGTGTGTATGTACTGTTTTAATAAATAAAGGTAGCAGTTAGCAAATGTTTTAACCATTATAGGCTGAGGTTTATGAAAGCGAAACATCTATTTTACCCACAAAAAAAGAAAATAAAGATTTTAATAATCAATGTTTGTCAGTGGATGTAAGTTTATGAATATTTTTGTGTGTACTGTTTTAATAAATAAAGTTAGCAGATAGAAAATGTTTTAACCATTTTAGGCTGAGGTTTATGGAAGTGAAATATCTATTTTACCCACATTAAAAGAAAACAAAGATTTTAATAATCAATGTTTGTTAGCAGATGTAAGTTTGTGCATATTTTAGTGTATGTGTGTGTGTACTGCTTTAATAAATAAAGTTAGCAGATGGAAAATGTTTTAACCATTATAGGCTGAGGTTTATGGTAGCGAAATATCTATTTTACCCATAGTAAAAGAAAATAAAGATTTTAACAACCAATGCTTATTAGCAGATGTAAGTATTTTTGTGTGTGACTGTGTGTGTATGTGTTTGCGTATTTTTTGAAATAATTAATTAAGTTAACAACAACTTTTTCATTTATTATAGCATATTATTAATAATATTGGAAGACCAACCAATGAAAAAGGAAAAAAAGGCTATAATGAAAAAGTTCCATTAGTTGATGTATGTATATATTTACGCTTTCCTTTAACTATTTATATTTTTGTATTTCATTTTTGGTAACTTTTTTGTAAAGACTTACTGCCAGAATGTCCAAATTTTGTTTTTTAAATTTTTTTTTTTATTTTTTTATTTTTATAATTTGTTTTTAAAATTGGTTTTTAAATTTTTTTTTTAAATTGTATCTTTCTTAAGAATAGATTTATTAGACACATACTCCATTGGTTGTTGAATACTTATTGATTACAAACAGAAAAAACACAAAATGTGGACATTTGGCCTTTTGGTTGTTGGCTGACAAATTGTGCATCTTAATCTTAAATTTCTGTTCATCTTTTTGACTTTCTAAACAATTCTTAATTTTGCATCAAATAATTAGAAAGAATGAGAAAATTCCATTAATTTATTAAGTACTTGCTGGACAAGTGTGCAACTATCGTAAAAATCTTGCAAAATTTGCAAACAGTTTGAAAGATTTAGACTCCTTCTTTCCTATAATTTTCAACTAATTTGCTGCTAATTTTGTGCATTTTACAATATCATCGGATAAATATACTGGGAAATAAATAGCATCTTTTAGTTTAAATGCATAATGGCCACCCATATACTTGAGATTAGCTTGATTCAACCATTCCTCAGCTTCTTCTTCTTGACTTCAATCTAATGTCTTTCTATGTAAATAAGTAAAAATACAAGAGTAGTAAACTTAAACAAAAAATTTTTTTCTGTATTTATTTTAATTTGATCACATGCTATTTTTGTAAATCTTTGCAAATCCAGTTCATCCTTCTAATTACTTGTTGTTGTAGTAACAAATATAAGAATGGATGCTCGTCAATCGACAAATAAGAAGTATCACTAATAAAGCTTAAACAATCTTGCTGTTTACCTTAGATAACCTTGAATCTAAAATTTATATATTGCTAAATACTTCAATGGAATCATTAGTGCCTCTTTTATTTTTTGTGCTTTTAGATCTAAACTCTATTTTTTTAGTTTTGCTATCTTCGCAACAACTATTAATCTTTTTGGTTGATCACTTAATATCATCATTTCATTCAACTTGCACTATTTCTTCCCCGTGATTAATACTTTTTCATGTTTAAGAATATACTCAACCTATATTTTAAATAAAACTAAAATTTTAAAATGATAACTCTATTTCAAAATAGCTTTTTATTAGAAAAAATGCAATCTGGGTATTAATTAAGCTTTTGTATAAAACAATATACCTGTAAAAAACGGAAATTTTTTTTCAACTAATATAGTTTAATAAAACTCTGTTACTAAAGATTTTCAAAAACCCAGATGGGGTGGGGTTTTTATCAACCCTGACAAAAGCAAACATCTTTTTAAAATTTTGAATTACTCAATTTTATATTTTATATGATAGAAGTTTTAAATTGCCCCAACATTTTAGGATTTCATGAGTGATATGATTTCAGTGTACAAAAAGTTTGTAAAAAATTTGTAAGTGTTTTTGATATTTAAAACTTAATTGAAAGAAAAAATCTTATATAATTTACTTGTATGTTGTACAAATAGTATTGATATTATAAGTAAAATATAAAAATAAAAATAAGATAATTTAAATATTTAGGGCAAAAGTAATAAAATGATGAATATTGCTGTTCCAAGGTTGTTGTTTTTTTGCTTTATTTTCTTAGTTTATTTTAATTTATATAAATGGTTGGCTACATTCAATAATAGGATTATGAAACCAATGCAAATAAAGTATTTTTTACTTTTTGTGCAGCCATTTAAATGACTTGGAAGAAGTCAAGAGTAGGAGTATGCTCACTGGTTATATGAAAGAAGGATTAGTTTTGGAAGCAGAAAAGGTAGTTTTGAAGCAAAAGTAACAAGTTTTTATATTATTTTTAATGTTATATTTTCGAATTCTTTTTTTTTTCTTATAATGCAGTTATTCGATAAATGGAAAAAAGAAAAAACTAAACCAGTTCAAGCAAATCTAAGTTTAAATATAGTTTCGTCAGAAAAAGTAATAACAAACAATCAAGTTAGTAAAAACTTTTGTAGAAACAAAGTTAAATGCCCAGAACCAAACTGTAAAAGTTTTATAGTGCATTTACCAAGGCATATGAGAGATGTACATAAAAAATCACCTGAAGAAGCTTGTATTACTCGTGGTGTGTTTGATCTCAGAAAGGAACGAAAAGATGCTGGGTTATTAACTGATCAACGTATCTATTCAAAATACAAATGCCCTATATGTAATAAAGTGGTTCGCAGAATTCATGACCATTTATATAAATCCCTACATTTTCTTAAAAATAATCTTCCCTTATATTATAAAATGTTAAAACAAAAATAAGAGCATATTTCTTCTTCAACAACTACATTTAAAATATTATGCAAAAACAAAATTATAGACAGTAATTATTTGGCTGTTGATAATGAAAATAATTGTAAAAATGTTAAAAGCATTACGAAAACTTTTAAAAATAATGATGGTACTGTATTGTTACCGAAAGAACCTGTTTTTAATGATTACTTAGAGGTTTTTAATTTGTACTTAAAAAGTTGTTCTGGAGGAAATGGTACTGTATTGTTGTTCTGGAGGAATGGTACTGTATTGTACTTAAAAAGTTGTTCTGGAGGAAATGAGGATTTTAAGAGTGCCAATAATGAGATGGCCCAAGTTCGTAGAATAATGGAAGTTGTATCGCCTTTAGAACAAGATTATACTAAACTTTTTGACCTTAATGAACTTCAAAATGTCTGGTTTTCTCATGCTAAAGCAAAAGGATTTGAGCCCGGTGTACAAAGCGATCATTTTTGTTATCGTTAGGACACTATGGAATTTATTATTCGTTCTAAAGTAACACCAAGTGTTTGCAATGTTTTGCCAGTAGACCGGTTAAGTGCTGATATTATAAATGTATGTTGTGTTGAGCTTTCTAAATGGCGCAAATCTTTACGGATAGAAGAAGACGTGAAGCAGTTTGAAGTAATGGCAGATAATTATGAAAACTCCATTCCTATTGAAGATTTTCAAGCTGTTTTGCAAAGTTCTTTTTATGTAGAAATAACTAATAAAATTAAAGAAATTGGCTTAAAATATTTTTCAACCCCAAATTCTTATCATGTTAATCGGATGATCTACACAAATGCACAAATTCAAACATGACTCTTGCTGAATATCTTCGTGGGTCAGTAATTAATGGACAGTTTATAGTCTCAGTCAAAAAACATAAAACGGCTTCAACATATGGAGATTGCCAAATTGTTATTAAAGATCATGTTAAATTATTATGTGAATATTTTATACTGTTATTAGAAGCAATGTGCCTGGTGTCCTAGTGTTAAGTCCTCAAACTTTTTTATTTCATGGGCAGGCTGTCCTATTAAATCAGGAGGAGTATCCACACAATTAAATACTTTTTTTGGCAAATGCTTGCCATGTTATAAACTTAATGGGAAAAAAACGTCATTGCAACATTAATTCGAAAAAGTTTACTAACTTTTTTTTATGACAAACACCCAGAAATGAAGGAAAATCTTGCTACTTTGATGAAGCACAAAAGATCCACTGGTGAAAAATGGTATTACTTAAATCGAACATGTGCTGATGTTGCTCAGACCTCAGAAAAAGTTACTGATGCTATCTTTGGTGCTAATTTAGTTTACTCAGGATCTAGTGATACCAAGTCAGCTCAGTTCATTGAAAAAAGTAGTACTGCTATAAGTTCTGGCGAACCTCCAAAAAAAAACTTCTTATAGAAAACTCTGATAATGAAAGTTCTGATAATGATAGCTTCACCTATGAGAAGTGTGACGAAGAAAATAACTTTTCAAAAATGTCAGATTCTTTTTTATCAATAAAAAAAGTGTGGATTTCAAACGAAGTTGAAGAATTGAATCGCATTTTTGGCAATATTGACATTGAAAGTTTTAATCAAACATTTATTAGGCATGTTTAATAGATAATGCTATTTTAGTGAATCGTACTTCCAAGCAAGTAAATTGTACAGGTCAAAAAAAGTTAGTACTAAAAATGAAAATAACATTTATCCAAAGCAAAAAGTAAGTTTTAACACAAAGGACACCTTACTGATGAAAACTATATTTTTTAAAGAACTTAAAGGGCAATCTAGTATAATTCAACAGCAAGTGGAAGAAACTATCATTTCTCACTCTGAAGGCAAAAAACTTCAAGAACGTTATTCAATAGAACAGTTAGTTGCAAAGATTCGATATGAAAGGTTGAAAGCAAGAAAAACAAAAATGTATTAATTTTTTTTTTTCACGTTTTAAATAGTATTATTTTTAGTTTTTTCCTTTTTGTTTGGTTGAAACTTGATTGTTTGATTTTTAAGCTTTTATCTAGGCTTAAGGGTCTAAGGAAGGCCTACGAATAAGGGAATAAGGCGTATAAGGGGGAGTGGTTGATTCAGCGAGTATTTACGCAGTTTGACGCTAGATTTATATTTCTTCATTTTGTTTTCTTGTTTTTTTAACAAAAGAATTAAATTTCACAAGTTTAAAAAGTTTTATATTCTTATCGAATTCAATAAAAGTTTATTTGTTTTTAATATTCTTTAAAATTTATGCATTGTGCAAGACATAGAAAGGGGATTATCAAGTTCATCACGGACATAGAAAGGGGATTATCAAGTTCATACAGGTGCATGTAAGGGGAGAGGGAGGTCCTAAATCAGCAGTTTTACTGTGTACGACTTTGTCCCCTACTACTATGTCCGCTTATCCTTTTATACTTGAAAAATCAGGTTTTACAGTTATAGTATGTGTTACAATTATTTGATATTTTTTTCTGATATTTAATTCATATCTTCATATTTGTTTTGACCTAATTTCTTCAATTTAATTTGTAGTGTTTTGGCGTAGAGTGCTCACTTCAAAAATAAGAAGAAATTCAGAGTTTGAGCCATGTACCTGGAAGTACGATGCTCAACTTTTTTTTTTGTTAAACATACCTGTTTGTCAAGGTTTATGTTTTGATGATATAGATTTAAGAAAGGGTTTTGCAACAACTAAAAAAAAAATTAATAATTAAAAATAATAATAAGTGAGCCTATCTAGCTATAGTAAATTCTGTGGATTATATAATACTTTTTTTAAATTTAGATAATTATCATGAAGCCATCTTGGGCACGTTTTTAAGCACTTCCTTTGAATATTTTAAGAAATGATTTCGATAGTTAAACTTCAAAGTTTGAAGTTTATCTTTTAAATTATTAACTAAGAATTGAATTACAAAAAACAAAAAATCACGACAAAAGACACAGATTTGATACCAACACGTTTGTAACTTTATTTCAAATGTTTTTACTTTTTAAATTGTTCATTTATGTTTCTGTGATTTGTTTTATTCTAAAGCAATAACACTGTTTTTTTTGTCTTATGTTTAGGTATGCCATGATAGATAAGTTAGTTTTACTAAATTTGTTACAAATTCCTAACTCTGAAAGAATTTTTTCGATGATGTTATTGAAAAAAAAAAGATAAAAGTTATAAATGCCTTTAAGATATGAACATGTTGGATGCACGTCCTTTATCAAAGTGTATATTACAAAAAACGGCGTTAACGCACTTTTTTTATTTTTTGTCAAAGAAAAACGTTTTTTTCATCTGAACAAACTTTACAAGAAAAACTGTTAAAGTATTTGAGAACCACCATCAATCTATTTATTTCATAACCTATGATTATTTACTTCTTTTGCCTAAATGTTAGTTTGCTCCCTGCATATAATTTATTTTTGCGTGTATGACAGTTATTATTAAATATCTATTAGCATAATTAGTGCCAAAAAAAACTTTAAATCTATGTCTTCGGCATCAATAAGTTTGTTCCCTAAATTAAGTTAAACTAAACTGACTTTCCGAGTTTATTTTTACAGTTTCTAAAAAAATTTGTGTAAATGATGACGTCGGTACGCAATAAAAGCGACTGATAATCTGCTTCCAATAATATTAGGGAATAAAGGTTTATTTTTAAGATCTCGCGCAAATGAAAAAATACTTTTAAAACTATATTTAGTGTGACAGGTCATAAATTTTATTTAATATCTTCTAAATATTCGAAAATGATTGCGTTTAAAGTTTTCAATTTCACCCTTCTCCCACCCTCCCTCTCCTTTTTATTATTAAAAAGTTCCAAAAAAATACAAGTATATAATAAAATACAAGTATATAAGTAAATAACTTTTATGCGCTATATTTAGCGACCAAAAAAATACAAGTATATAAGTAAATAACTTTTATGCGCTATATTTAGCGACTAAAAAGGGGGAGGGTGAAACTGATAACTTCATCAAATAATTTTTATAAAAAATTATTTGGTGAAGTTGAAAATGTTAAAATAAAATCATTTGATGAATAAGAACATAGTAAGTATTCATTTAGGTTAGTAAAGACAATATTAAATTATTTAATTATGTAAAACAACGCGTTGCAAATATATTTGGGGTTTGAAGTCATTTGTTTTGTGGTTCCTAAGCATAAATCACTGCAATTTTGACATAAGTCGAGTACTTATCCTAGTGTGTGCATATGTGGATGGAAAGTATGAATATATGTGCATATAATTTTTAGCATGTATGTAAGTATATTTGTTTTTTAATTGATATGTGCTGTATTTACGGTTTTAGCATATATATAGAAGTTTAAAGTTTGCTACAGGTCTTCCAATTAGTTTTCAAACATCAAAAAAGTTTCTTACGGATCTGCACCGTAAGGTGAAACAGATATTAAAAATGAATCGTTGTTTCTTTATATTTGTAAATCAGTGTTTATGAATTTAACCAACCAACATTGTTATTTAAATATTTTAAGCAAGCTACAAGCTTGTTGAGGCATTTTCACCACATTATCACCACGGAGGTGTTATCACTACATTATTGTTGCTAAACATTGCTGAAATAATTTTTTTTTATTTACTTCCACTTACTGCATTGCAACTCTACCGCATATAAAACAAGCTGCATTCTTATAAAGGTTTAATCTATATCACAAATACTGTATTCTTCAACACGGCGCATTACCGAATAAACGTCATTTTGGAAACTAGTTCTTAAAATACACTTGAATTAAAATCCTTAAATTAAATAAATGAAAATGTGTCTTAAATTATAGTTTTTAACTTAAAGTTAAAGTTAAAAGATCAAAAATCTAGTTATTTTGCTTCAAACCTTTAAGAAACTCATAACAATACGGTGCATTACCAAACGATATACTTTTTTGGAATAAAACGTGTTTTATCGGTTTAAAATATACAATAATGATTGTTTATACAATTCCATGATACAACCTTATTACACTTTATAGCTATATTTAAAAAAATTACTTGATAATCTTGATAAAAACGTGTTAAAATCTCTAAATTAGTAAATTGCGAAATATTGAAAATGTTAAAATTTTAACTTTTCGTTAAACCGCTAATTTTGCATAATAACTTCGCTCGATTTTTTTGGTTAAATTTTTTGACTGATGATAAAATTAAGGAAAATTTGAAAGTGGATTTTTGTCAAACAGTTGGTGATGGCGTCTTAGTCAAGATACCAAACATATCTGTTAAGGTTTTTTTGATCACACTTTTGGATGACCTTAAATGACAATGTTCTGTAATGTAACTGTAAAAACGCAAAAAACGCAGTAAAAATGCTCGACATTATTAAAAAAACATTTTAGTAACATTCCAATTTTTATTAACTTAGATTACATTTAAAAAAACCTTAAATTTGAAAAAAATTATTAATATGAGCGAAACACACGCGAGCCGAATTACGGGATGCAATACCGAACGGAGATCTACATGGTGATGATGATGATGATGATGATGATGATGATGATGATGATGATGATGATGATGATGATGATGATAATGATGAGCATGGTGATCTACGGTAGTGCAACAAAATTGTTCGTTATTGAGGTTTTTATTTTCGGTATTGCAACTAGATTCGTTTTGGCAACTCCGAGGGTCGTTTTTGCAACTTCGACGTTCGCTTTTGTAACACTAACATGGGAAAATTCGTTATTGCAACATTTAACGGCACCCGTATAAGTATTTCGCTTTTAGTCCGCCATTAAACTTTTCCAAAAGTTCAAAAGAAAGAAGTTATACAATTTTTTTTTTTTCTAGTTGTCTTTAAGGATGTTATAAAAAGCTAAAAAAAATAACTACGATTTAATTTTTTAAGTTTCTGATACTCTTTGATCTTTGAATGCTAGTTTAACTGTGTTTATATTTAAGTGTTACATTTGCTGTGGTGACGCTTCTTCCTGTGGAACAACATGTCCACTTTGTAAAAAAGTAATTGACATCAATTGCCATGGAGGTGTGATTGGTGATGGATATGTTATTTGCAAGATATGTGCAGGTGCATATTTATTTTTAATTTTTTAAAAAGGCATAAATCTTAATAGAAACTAGTAAGGTTTATAACTATAACTAGTCTAGTTTAATAAGCTTAAAAAAAGTATGCGGTAAGGCACAATATAAAGTAACATAAAAACTGAATTACTAGTTTACTAATCCACTCCTAAGTTGATTACATTGGCTCTCTTTCAAAAACTTTTTAGTGATGTTATTCAATAACTTATTGTTTTGCATTTATACTATTACTATTTTTTTAAATTTAAATTATTTGTAAAGGTTGTTCTAAATCTTCCACTGATAAAAAGGACGATATTGTGGGAAGAGGTAAATGTTTTTGTTGAGGTTATTGTCTATATACTATTAAGATGAGTATTTTAAGATAATATGTTATCAAATCATGTTTCACAAAATGATAGATTGATACATTTAGATCAATTTATAAAAGTTTCTACATACATGATGTATGGATACATTGACATACATTTTAAAAGTCTAGCATTAGTCCATGTAAACAAAAGTTATTAACACTGTATTGATGCATTTTAATATAAAAGGGAAATTTTTTTGGTTTTAGGTTGCCAAAAAATGACAACCGAAAAAATAAATGAAGTTGCTTCATCACAACTTCTTAAGTCAATATATTGCGGTTCTGTAAGTTTAAATATAAATATTCGTATATTTTTATTTAATTAACTTTATCAAAACGTGTCAGTTACGTGTGGTTTTAGTTTTCTAACCAATATATTTTACCTAATGAATTTAGTATTCAAGTTAAAGAATTCTTTATAAATAATATAAATTTCATATTAGGTCTACAGTTACAGACATGATTTTTTTCAAGCTGGAGGACTAAAAAAAAGTATGCTTGCACTGGTACTTTACTTCAGTATATTCAAATACTGCATATTGATTTAATTAAATCTGTCACCTCTAGCTAATAACTATTTTTTTTAACATTATGAATAATATTTTTTATCCATCCAATCATAGAAAGTTTATGTGATCAAGAATTAATTGATTTACTAAGTGATGATCAACAACATGATTTGTACATTTCACTTGCTAAATCTTTCAACTCTGCTAAGGTAAGCAGCTAAAACAATAATTTTATATTGTTGTGTGAACAATTTTTTTTACTTTTAATTTTTTTTAACTTTTCTAAGCACTTTTATTTAGCTTTTATACTTTCGTATTTTCATAGTTTTTTGTTAGTCAACATATCCTAAAACAACGAATATATTTTCTATGAGCTATATATAAGGCAACATTTTTTTTAAGATAGCGATTATGTTTTTAAAGTTCTTGTCCCAGAGGCAATCATTTACCTTTTTGCTAAGGTTGAGCAAATATTAAGAATAAAAGTATCTTTTTATTTGTAGAACTTTGTACCTCCATATTGTATTTTTTTACATTAAATGAGAACATTGACAATATAATGGTCATTGCATTCTTTTCTGTTTCCGTAATTGTATAGGTTAGATAGTATTATATTTTTTTCATTTATTTTTAGGCTGAGGTTTTAATAATGTCATACATTTCTGAAAAGTAGTAATTTAATTTGCTTATAATTTGTTATATATATATATATATATATATATATATATATATATATATATATATATATATATATATATATTTTATATATATATATATATATATATATATATATATATATATATATATATTTATATATATATATATATATATATATATATATATATATTAATATATATAAATTTGATAGAGTTTTTTAGAAGTGTTTCACTTATAGAAGGGTAGAAGTCAATGATATCAAAAATTAAAAATTTACAAAGGTGTTTATCTTTTATGGCTTTAAACCAATCGATAACATTTCGAGTGTTTTTCCATTGGTTTAATTGTAATATACTTCTTAGGTCTGTATTAATTTCAGAAAGAATATCCTTGCTAATTCTACCAGCCTCATTTTTAGCTGGATTCAATAAACGGACAGTCGGATTGTTTTCAAAATTATCTTTATGGTCTTTTAAGGTGATAAAACAATTGGAAGCTGTATTAATATCAGTTTTATCGAAAACTTCATGATTTTTCAAAAGGCGTTTACCTTCTATGTTTACTTTATTTATTATATTTGATAATTTGTAATTTGAAGTGATGGCATTTCTTAACAAGTGGTTGTAATCATTTTTAGATAATTTGCAAAGATTAGATGTTTTATCAGCATACGTATAAGTTTGATTAGATTTTCGAATAATGTTTGTATCTTGTTTTAGTTTACTTTGAAAATTGCTTTGTACCTTTCGAAACTTTATGTGTTTTACAAGATCAATGAGTTTATTCACAAAAGCTAGCATTTCTGTAATTTGTTTTGGATGATTAGATGTATTTAATCCGTAGTTATAAAAAAAATTGTTCTTACTATTTGAACTCTTGTTTAAAAAGAAAAACGCTTTCCATCGCATTCTTTTGATTAAAGTTTTAGTTTTATCCAATAATTGCATTTTGAAGTCTTTAATGGATGGTATCGGAATGTTCTTGACTGAATATCCAAAGTTTATTTTTTCCATCACATATGTGACTTGAGTAAAGTGCTCAACGTATGGAGCAAAATTATTGTTGTTTTGATTATTTGATAATAATCAACTCTTTTTCGATTTGAGAGTGATCAATATAAAGTGAAATAATTACAGAATAGATCAATAAATAAATGAATAAAATCTTAGATGAGAAAAAACAACTTTTTTACGGTACTTAAAGTTTCATGCCATTTTCGGCACTTATCAGCCATATATTAAAATCAAGAAAAAACCGTTCAAAAATACAATTAAAAAACCGTTACAAAATTCAAAATAAACAATGGAATGAGTTCTGACGTCAAATAATTATAATACAAATAATAGCAATAATAATAATGATAATAATAATAATAACAATAATAATAATATTAATAATAATAATAATAATAATAATAATAATAATAGCAATAATAATAACAACAACAATAATAATAATAATAATAATAATAATAATAATAATAATAATAATAATAATAATAATAATATGGAAAAAACATCTTTTCTAATCGCCAGTGTCAAATTGAGAAAGGAGGAATCTGTTTCTATGTCTGCACTTAGAAACAATCTCACTCCTTTTATTTAGTAGATTAGTATTTTTATAATTTAGGATTTCATATTTTTCGGTGAGACATAATTTACAAGATTTGGATGTAGGATTATATGCTTTACATCGCCTGAGAATTTTCCACTTAACTATAGGAACTAAATTGGCTTCTTTTATTTTCCATACCTGCTTTTTATATATATTTTATATTTTTATATATATATATATATATATATATATATATATATATATATATATATATATATATATATATATATATATATATATATATATATATATATATAGATAGATAGATAGATAGATAGATAGAGAGATAGATAGATTGTTGTTGGTTTTATAGAAATCAAGAAGTCTTAGATGGGACAGAAAGTTTAGAAAGTGATGAGTCATCTAGTAAATTTAACCTTTTAGTTTTCATTTTATAAAGTTAAAATCATTATAAAGTTTATCAAATGTTTTCATACTCATATAAAGTTTTATATTTTGACCAAAATTTTTTTTTTCTTAATTTTAGTTTTATTAAATTGTTTAGATACTGATTAGTCACTCTCACATATGGTGTTAGAAAAATTCAAAATGTCACAGATAGAAAGTACGTCCTAGTTTTAAAGTTTTTAAATTTGTAATTATTCCTCTTTTTGACCAATTACTCAATTGTAAATTATTCAGTTATTTTTACATTTTAATAAAATTACATTGTAATTTTATATTTATATACTACTGTATGAACTGTTATTAACGTATATAGATGTGTCTAGAGTTTTTTTTAAACCTTATACGGTTTTAAGAGAATAAACGGCTTCAAAGATGGAAAGAAAGCAGTTACCTTACAAAGGATGAAATAAATGCATTTGATAAACACGTATATATTTTTTCCCGTAAATTCATTCTATATAAATTTTTTCAAAAACATTTTTTTAAGTGTTAAAACTATATTGCACTGATAACTAATAGCATTTTGGTAACCAGTGGTACTTGTTTATTTTTTATTTTGTTTTTGTTTTATTGTAGCTGGAGACTCAACCAAAAACTTTAACTAATTCAGATATGTCTGAGGTTTATAAATTTTTGTTATTTTGATAAAATTTATATACAAAACTTATATACAAAAACCAAGTTTGGTTTTGTACAGTTATCAATAATGTTTTATAGGAAATCATTATTAATGACTTATTCTTTACGTTGTTATCAAAGGTTAGTTGTTTGTGCTTATTTATATACATATATTCATTTAAAGCATTATTAAATAAATTTTTTCCTAATTAGGTAAATTTGATAAGCTAAATAATTTCCAGAATATGAATCTGAGAATTGTATAATTTTTAATTTGTTGGTAATTTGCTTAACAGGTTTGTTCAGATTTAAATGAAGACATTGAGTTTTATGTTGAACAAGTTGATAAAGTTAGTTGCACTTTAGTTTTTGTGTTTTTAATTTTACTTTTTACATTTTTATCAAGTCAATATTTCTACAAAAGTTGATTAATCAGTTCAGATAAGTTATGATTCAAATAAATGGGGCATTTTTTTTTCCTCTCAAAATTGCCTCTCAGGCAATATTGAGAGAGATAACAATATTGATAAATATATAAGAATATCAGTACTACCAATTACCAAAATCACTTATTCCCAAAATATTATCTTAAACATTCCTTTTTATTATCTTGTTACACATTATTTATTATGAAGTTTTTATTCAATTTTTTTAAGAATGTTGAGGATGTTGCTGAGCTAAGCGACGAATTACAAATAAATGTAATAATTATTTCTTTACTCTTTACTTAAAATTTTGGTGTTGTTTACTTTAAATTGAAATATATTTTTTCAATTTTAGGAATATATTAGTGATATGACCAAAGTTTATAAAAAGTTTGGAAGAAAATTTGTAATTTTTTTTTATGTTTCATAAATTTCATCAACAAAAATTACTATAAAATTTTTTTAATTTATTTAATTTTATTTTTTAATTGATTTAATTTTATTTTTTAATTTATTTAATTTTATTTAGACAAAAGAGAATGAAATTTGCAACAATGCTATTGAAAGGTTTATATCTTGTTTAATTTCAGATTATAACTTTTACTTTCACTTTTGTTACTGTTAATAAGCTTGTAAAAAAAACACTAAAGTTTTACAAACTTTATACTTCTTAATGAAATTTTTAAATTTATAGGAGAGGATAATAAATTACTTATATCTATTATAAATTGCTATATATCTATTAAAGTTGAATTACTCTTATCTGCTGTCTTCCACAATAATTTGATAAACTTAACTTGCCATATCAGATTTTATATTGGTTGTCTAATACTTTACACAGTGGACCAGAGAGACCACCAGGTTTTATGTCGTGTCAATTAAACGAAACTTTTTTTATTTAATTATATTTATCTTATAATAATAGAAAAAGTTGTTTTTAAAATCTAAACCAAGTGCTAAGGGTTCCAAATGGGGCAAAACAGGGTATTAAAGTAGTTTTACACCCACCATTTTTATGATTGATTATGATCGAAAATATTATGCTGATTTGAAATCATATAAAACATAGGTCTGAAAATTTCTTCCAAGTAGTCTCTTTTACATTTGAAATTAAAAATATATGTATTAAAATGTCAAAAACAAACATTATTTTAAAAATTCCTTTATGCGCCTTTAACAATTTAACGGAAAAAAAGTAACTATTTATGGCGTTTGAAAGAACTGGTTTTTATTATCATTAATTTCTAATTGCTGAAAAATGTTCGTCTTATTATTATAAAGAAGATATTTAGAAGCTGATATTCTTTAAATGATGGAAATAATAGTAGACATAAATTTTTGTTTATAAAGAAACCTTAACTAACAATAACAAGTTGAGTAACATTAAAAATGTAATTCTTTTGCATAGCAAATAAAATCCAGGGTGCGCGATTATATAAAGAAGTTTAAATAATCGCAAAAAAGATAGCATAATTATTAATTTATATGTGGATATTGTGCTTCTATAAAATTTGTCAAATATTATAAAAGCAATATATATATATATATATATATATATATATATATATATATATATATATATATACATATATATATATATATATATATATATATATATATATATATATATATATATATATATATATATATATATATATATATATATATATATATATATATATATATATATATATATATATAATAGATCTAATAGTTTAATATCTTATATTGCAGATTATAAAAAATAGAGGATTGTTAGATTTTTTTTTAACTTGTTTAAATGAATAATATTGCTTTTCAACGAAATGCTGTGTGCTGCTGTTGTTGGAAAATGTTTGGAGCCAGGTCTAAATCTTTAATTAGTGTAAATTCAACGGTAGAAGAACTGATGAAGTTGTTTGTTTATCCAGGATATTTTCTGGATGTGTGCAGCTATCCTAATGTTAAATGTTCTGGATGTCAGAGAAATCTCAACCTACTCAAGGCTGGAAAACCTCCTCGAGGTTCATGGGGAGAAAAGATTGCCAAAGTATGTAAATATTGAACAAAATATCAAGTCTATTTAACTTATATATTTATATATATATATATATATATATATATATATATATATATATATATATATATATATATATATATATATATATATATATATATTGTAGGAATTATGTTATAATTTCCAGTAAGAGTGCTCAATACAGCGTTTTATATAACTAGTAGAGCAAATAATATAGCGAAAACTAAATAATTATTAAAATATATTTCAATTACATAACTAAAAGTTTCACGCAATAGCGATCATCAGATGTAACAACAATAAAAAGTAACGACAAAAATTATATACAAAATTAGGGATTACTGAGAAAACTTTCAAAGACAGGTGGTATAAACATATAAAACTACTTTTTTTACGAAAGTAAGGCCAACTCCACTGAACTTTCGAAATTTGTGTGGGAATGCAAAAATAAAAGTATAGAACCTATTTTAAAATGGAATATCCTCGATCAAGCGGAGCCATTCAAACCTGGTGGTAAACTTTGCAATTTATGCTTGACAGAAAAATACCACATTATTACATCGCCATTGAATTTGCTTAACAAACGAACCGAGCCTGCGTCAAAATGCCGCCATGAAAATAAATTTCTTATAAAAAACTTTAATGTCATCAAAGCGGACACTCCATTGCATTTTTTGTATATAATTTTTGACGTTACTTTTTATTGTTGTTACATCTGATGATCGCTATTGCGTGAAACTTTTAGTTATGCAATTGAAATACATCTTAAGAATTATTTAGTTTTCGCTATATATATATATATATATATATATATATATATATATATATATATATATATATATATATATATATATATATATATATATATATATATATATATATATATTGTATATATAATTTATTCAAGATTGAATGGAGGATGATGACAAGAACAGCTTCATCTTCAACAATTCAAACCGAGGAAGTTCCTAATATATCAAACTCAAGTATGTCTTCCAAATTATGTAGTATATGCTTTTCAACTATTGCAAAAGGATATTTACACAACTGCTCTGCTTTATCTGCAGTAGAGAACCTGATCTTATTAGCATTAAGTCTAGGAAACTTGCAAGCAGACCAAGTTGCATCTGGTATAATAAAAGCAAAAATGGAGACTGACGAAATTGCGAAAGGGGAACAATTTATTTTGTCTTCTGGCGGAAACCCATTGATGATTACAGTTGGATGTCCTGATAACAAAGCAAATAGAAGGTACATATATACTGTTGAGTACATATTTATCAAATGATAAGATATTAATATTTTGTTCATTTATACCTAGGTCAGTTAAACAAGTATCTCTTCAGATGATTAAAGAACTTCAAATAGTGTTAGAACTTTCCCTTAATAAAACAGGGCTATTGATATCTACTCTTCGAAAAGGAATGGGAAGTAAGTTGGCTGTAGAAAACAACATTTTTGGAAAAATGAGTTACTTAGAAGAGTCTTTATTGTATTTTTATCAAGTAGAAAAGGTGGCAATTATATCTTTTAGTATTGAAAATTAATTATAGCATTAAAAGTTTTTCAAAAATTTATTCTAATTTTTCAGGTCAACTTCTTTGATAGTACCGGTGGCACTTCTATAAAAGACCTTGTTTTTGTTCAAGACACATCTAGTTTTATTCTTGATTTAATTACTCAACATTGTCTTGATCCCCAGTCAGCATTTGTTCGTATTTCTATGGATGCAGGAGGTGGTTTCATGAAGGTCATCGTAAATGTTTTCGATGTTAATGAAAATACTACTTCAAATTTATACTTAAATAGTGGTGTACAACGATGTCAAATCCTCTCTATAGTTGAAGATGTGCAAGAATCTAACTTCAATTTAAGAATAATTTTAGAGAAACTCAATTTACAAGATGTTAAGTTTTCAGCAGCTTTTGATTTGAAATTTGCTAATGCAGTTTTTGGAATATCAAGCCATGCAGGTAAAAATTCAAACCAACGTGGAACAGGTTCAAACGACAAGTTGCAAACAAAGAATATGGTGGAAGACTCCTCTCTTCTGTTATTGATTTTAACGGAAGAAGAGTTAGTAATGTTTAGGTGCTTTATGTTCCATATGTTAGTAGTATTTGTAAGTATTAGTAATTTTATTGTTTTAAATTTTATTCAATTCATTTAAATTAAAAAATAAAGATTGATAAATAAATAAAAAAATAAGATTTTTATATTTTTTATTAGATTCTAGGAGCACTGTACCTGACTAATGAAAGATAATAAATTTTAAATAATTTTACAAAACTAAACTTCTAAAATGAATTCAGTGAGAGAAAAAAAAATTAAAATTAAAAAAAAATCTTAAATGGGTTTGGGGCCCCTCAATCTTCCCTTTTGCCCTATTTGGGACCCTTAGCACTTGGTTTAGATTTTAAAAACAACTTTTTCTATTATTATAAAATAAATACTAATAAATAAAAAAAGTTTCATTTAATTGACACGACATAAAACCTGGCGGTCTCTTTGGTCCACTGTGTTTAATAACTGGTTTTTTCTCTTATTTTTTTTATTTTTTAATTTTTTATTTTTTTGTTGCAAATATTTTATCTTTGTTTTACCTGTTAGATAATTGTTTTATAGTCGAAATATGATGGATGAAAATGAGGAGACCAAAATGGGAAGTATGTTGACAGGTTTTATGAGAGTTGGCAAACTTTCTGAGGCTGAAAAAGTAAAAGTATTTTTAAATATTAAAAGTTATAGAAATATATAATGTTAAAATTAATAATATTAATAATACTCACAATAATAAGAACAATTATAAAATAACAATGAAAAATTAGCTCTGAGCTAATATTCAATATCTCATAGTTATTAGTTTTATAGAATTAAAGATTATCATTATTTTTTAATCGGAACTTTATCAATCTTTCTCAGATTTAAGTGCAATTTTTTTTTAGATATTTAATGCAGATTCTTAATGCAATTTTTTTTTTTTAAATATTCAAAGAATGGAAAGCCAAAAAAAAAAACAAAAAAAAACACCTCAAATGAATATTAAAAGCACAAGTTCACATAGTTCACATATGTTGCCAGTAAAATGCCCACTTCCGGGATGTAATGATAGCATTATTGATTTACCAAGACATGCACGTTCATCTAAGCATGGACTTTCAAAGGTAGAGGCCAAAAAGTTAAGAGGAAAGTTTGGTTTGAGAAAAGAAAGGGCTAACCTTTCAAGTCAATCTTCCAGAACAATTAAGAAATACAGATGTCCTATTTGCAATGTTATTACTAAAAGAATACACGATCATTTATATAGGTCTCCTCATTATCTCAAAAACAATCTGTCTAAGTACAGAGAAATGCTTGATAAAAAAGTTCTATATAGTGAAAGTACCAATTTAAAATTAAAATTTTCTTCATACTCTTATAAAACTCAATCAACAGATTTAAGCAAAGGTAATCCTCCATTCGTAAATATAGAAGAGAGCCCAAGTTCTAACCACTCTTTTTCTCGTATTCCGGACAAAGATGATGTACTGATTGAACCCTCATTTCAAGATTACCTCGATGTATTTTTTTATATTTAAAGAGTTTATCTGGTGGCAAAAATAATGAAATGAAACAAATAATGAGGATGATGCAAGTTGTTTCACCACAAGAACCCTGTTACACTAAGTTTTTTGACCTTCAAAATTTAGCTAAAGTTTGGCAGTCACATGTAGTTAAAAAGTGTTATGAGCCTGGTACCCAGCGATCATATTTGCTTTCATTTACTCACTTTATAGAGTTTTTGATTCGATCAAAGCTAACACCACACGTTGATAATGTTTTGCCTGTAAATATTTCTGTAGATGTGTTAAACTCATGCAAAAATGAGGTTTCTTAGTGAAGTGCTTTAAAAAATGATGAAAGCGACAGGCAATTCACTGTCATTGATGCAAGATCAAGAAAATATTTTTCCATTAGAAGCTTTCCAAGCTGTGCTTAATAGTGAATTTTATGTTGAAGTGACAACTAAAGCAAAGACAATTTTTTCAAAGTATGGAGATAAACCATCTGAATATTTTATTACTCGCTCAATGTTTACAAAATTGAGAGACAGCATTTTCTTTAGTTTAATTATAAATAATATTTCAAGGTCTGGAGCAGTATCCAACATGACTATTGATGAGTATTTAAAAGGAACATACACACTTACTAAGAGTTTTATCGTTCTTGTAAAAAAGCACAAAACAGCACGGAAATATGGTCCTTGTCAGATTGTAATAAATGAAGAACTAAAACTACTTTGTGATTGTTATTTGAGGATTTTTAAAAATCAAATTCCGGGTAAAAAATCTTTAAATCTATTTGTAACCTGGTCTGGTTTTGATTTGGAGTCAGGTAGTGTATCAACACAGCTAAATTTTTTTTTTTACAAAATGCTTGCCTGATGATTCTCGTAATAAAAGAAGTTGTGCTACTTTAGTGCGGAAATCACTTCTGACTTTTTTTTAATGATAATCACCCAGAAATAAAGTCAGAGTTAGCGACTCTTATGAAGCATAAAAAAGAGACTGGTGAAAGATGGTACTATCTTAATCAGAAAAATAAAGAAGTTTCTGAAGTGTCTGAAAAAGTTAGTAAAATAATTTTTGGTAGAAATGATAATATAGTATCAGACTCTTGCAATCTTTCGCAAAATGTTCCAACTTGAAGTTCAAAAACAATCCAAGATTCAAGATCTCAATGTTCCTCTATTGATTCAAATGAGGAAAATGATAATAGTGCAAGATAATAATATATCTTTATTGCTTGGTTGAATTGCTCAACCAAGCAATAAAGATATATTATTATCTTGCACTAAAAAAATACTGGACACCAGAAGAAATTCAAGAAATACAAAATTTATTTATGCTTGCAGACAAAAAGTCAGTTATTTCACAAGCATTGATACGTGAAGTTACTTACTCAAATGAAGTTTTAAAACATCGAACACCAAAACAAATTTATGACAAAATCAAGCATATGCAGAAATCAAGGGTAGTAAATTATAATGATAACAACCAGAGTATTCGGATAAAGACAATTTTCACAAAAGAGGAAAATAAAACTATTAAACAATTGTTTTCATCTTTAATTTTAAGTAGATCAATTGTCTCAAAGGAAAAATTTTATGGCTATAACTAATAACAATCTTGAAGCCAAAAAAACTTTATCAAAATACTCGGATGATCAACTAGTTGCAAAAGTGCGATACCTTAAAACAAAAATAACAAGCAAAAAACATTAATTTTAACTTAGTGTATCTTAACAATAAAGTATTGTTCATTTTTTAATAATAAAAAATCAATAAAAATTTATCAGTTTCTTTTATTTTACTAGTCTTTTTTATTAGATCAAAGTAAGAAAAATGTAAAAACTGTTAAATAATCATTTCAAATATTTAATCTTATAATAATAATTTTATAGTTTTAATTTATGTTTTTATTTAACCAAAAGATTTATAAACATCAAAGTTTGTTACTTATTAATCTTTTTTTTAAATGATACTTGTTACGGTCAAAGTAGTGGTTTTTAATCACAAGTGAAAAATACATTTCAAAAACAAATAAATGTTTAATTTTGTCCTAAAGTTTACTTGAAAACATATAGAACCTTTTTGGAACTATTCGTTAGTAATTTAACACTAAATTGTTCTGTAATGCAACAACTACCATTTTCTGTAACGCCACAATAGCTACTATAATGGTTATTTTCACAACAACAAAATATGTATATTTAAAAAATTATATTATTTTAATGCATATCAGTTGCTAAAGATTCAAACACCTAATACAAAAAATTAAAAATCTTTTAAGAAATTTTCTCGAAAATGCACTGAATATGACTCTTTTAAACTCTCTTTTCAACTTTAAACTAACGCTCACAGTTCACTTAGGTAATACAGTTATACCTTAAAATTTTTTTTTAAATAAAACTGTGATAATTATTAAATACCCAAATATAAGAAAGGTGATTTTCTTTATTTTTAGGGTGATGCAGTCATAAACTTATTCAAAATTATGTAGAACAAAAACTTTTTACATCACCTTTAGTCTACCCGGAGTACTGATAATTTTGGTAAAGCAACTTCTTTTAAACTTTAGCTAAAGTATCAAGATGAAATAACTTTTTAAACAATGTTTTTATTACAAGGCTTGAGAATAAGAAACTAATGCTTTCTTTTAGAAAGCAATTTGCCTAAAATATCCGTTTTCAAACCTTAGAACCACGTCATTATGATCCGCCGCGTAAAGGTTACATTAGCGAACCAGAAATCACCATACTGATGATGATGATAATGATGATGAAGATGATGATGAGATTAATGATAATGTATGTTTTTATACTACAGAGTTTCATTTTACAACAAATAAAATAATGCCTCCATTAAAACATCCTACCAGGTGATAACTCTTGATAACAATTTTGATTAATTTCTATTCTGTTAATATATATTGTATTTTCTATAATATTATTTGCACTTCTAATTCAAGCTGTAAATTCACTACCCAGTCAATTTCTATGCTAAATTCACAAGAAAAATCATGGTATGCATATCCTGTGATAAAAGGTATATATATATATATATATATATATATATATATATATATAATATATATATATATATATATATATATATATATATATATATATATATATATATATATATACATATATATTAATATATATATATATATATATATATATATATATATATATATATATATATATATATATATATATATATATATATATTGATCTATTTTATAAATATCGATCACTCTTAAACCGAAAAAAAGAGCTATATTAAATCCAACAGAATACAACACAACTCAATAATAATAATAATATATTTGCTCCATCAGTTGAGCACTCTTCTAAAGTCGTTTAAAATGGAAAAAATAACCTTGAACTATTTAACTAAAAACATACCTATACCATCCAATAAAGAATACAAGTTGCGATTACTAGAAAAAACCGAAATATTAATTAAAAGAATGAGATGGAAAGCTTTTTTCTACATGAACAAACAACCTAATGGTATGTGCAATACTAATGATGATAATAATAATAATATTAATGAAAATTTTATATTTTATGGCATTAACACACCGCATTGCCCTCAACAAATTAAAGGAACGTGTGCATTTGAAAACGATTTAATTGAAATAATTAAAAATATACAGTTTAGGAAGATCCAATGCAACTTTCAAAATAAATTAAAAAATGATGTTTCCTCTATTCAAAATTCGAAATTTATCTATGCATACGCAGATAAGACGTCAAACTTAAACAAGCTGCC